>OV121132.1:57742500-58082500 GCA_921294245.1 Brassicogethes aeneus
TGACATAGATATTGAAGAAAAAGAAATAAGTGTTGTTTTAAAAGATAACGGAATCGAACACAGGTATTGTAAAAGAATAATCTCTAAAAAAACAAACAAACCCTCCTTATACATAAGAATCATTACAGGAGAGATTAAAGCATATGAAAAGATAATTAACGAAGGGATTTACTACAAATTTCGTTACTATCCAGCATACCCAAGTCATCCTCCTGAACCGCTACCAATACCATGTGCAAAATGTTCCCAATTTTCCCATACAACTGAAAACTGTAACACAGAGGCAAAATGCTCGAAATGCGCCGGAAATCATAAAGATAGGGAATGCAAAACCAATTTACCCCCATCATGTACAGCTTGTAGGTCTACAGAGCATGTTGCTTGGTCAATTAAATGTCCAAAACGCCCCATGAAACCTATTGAAGGTATTCCAAACATTAAAATTCGTTCCTTAAACAAAACTACAAGTGAAATAGACAAGAAAATTACAAAAAATCATAAAATTCATTCGGCGGTGACAATTCATGATTATATTATCAATACGTACATAAAAAAAATAAATAAACCAACAAATACAGACAGGCAAGAACTAATTTCTAGATTACAAAAACGTTTTATAGACGGTTTTAATATAAACACTGTGCCAACATTTGTGGGAAATCGCCTGTACATTTTGATGTTCGATTTAGATGAAGAAAACAGTCACTCCCCAACAGAACCCAATGATGGAATCCAAATTCATGTCAACAACAATTAAATTTATTTATTCAAACATCAACAGCTACATTACAAAAAAACATTTAATTAACCACTATATTGAACAAAATAATATTCAATGCAGCATGTTTGTAGAGACAAAAACAAACGAAGATCGTTCCATGCAATATAGGGATTGGACAACCATATATAAACATGGCAACATACTCAACAATAATACAAGAGGGGGTGCTTTGGTTCAAGGTGATCGCAGGCTTAAAATAGGTAAATCAAATCCTCCACACTTTAACAACCCCTACAATGATGTGTTACATTTTACTATTCCTTACAAAACCGACAAAATACACTTTTTTTTGGTTTACATGCACCATAGTAATAGATTAATAGAGGAAAATTTATTTACGAAAGCATCACAGTACAAATATGCAATCATCATAGGAGATTTTAATGTTACAAATAAAAGAAAAAAACAAATACAAAACTTTTTAAACAATTCAGATTTCACCCAAATCCACACCCCTCCTACTTTTATAATGCCAAATAATAGTGACACTACTCCAGACATTTTGCTCTGTACAAAAAACATCATTAACAATATCACAGAAGTAGAACTAATACCTGATTTAGGATCCGATCATCTTGCCATTCAATTTAACTTTGATATAGAAAAAAATCCACAAACCATTACAGAAAACATCAAATATAATTTTAAAAAAAGTAATATAGAAGCTATAAATAATGAAATCATCCAGACAATGAACCTACATGAGAATATTTCTCCTCAAACAATTGACTCCTTTCTAAAAAATATCACCAAAATTACTCTAAAACATACTCCTATTTTAAAAACAAGCTTCTTTGCACATACATTACCACCATTCATCATAAAACTAATTAAAATAAAGAAACAACTATATAGAGAGATAAAAATTAATTACGACCCTATACTTAAAAGAAAATACAACGAATTAAATAAGGATATACATACATTAATTCTACAATATAGGGCAGATAAATATCTAGAAGCATGCCAAAATATCAACGTAACAAAGGGTCGGTCATACTGGGGTGAAATAAAGAAACTCTCTCGATATAAAAAATATAACCACATTCACTATATAAAAGAAGACAATAAAATCTTACAAACAGAGCAAGAAATTGCTGATGCCTTTGCAAGACAGTTTGAAAAAAATTTTAAGTTTACGGAAAATGTAAGTTTTGATGGAAATTATAAAAATAATACACATAACTGGGTAAGAGATAACTTTACTCAAAGAAACTTAAATGAAAATATAGAAAATGTAACTGAAGACGAATATTTCGAGAGTTTGAACGGGAAGAATACGGCACCAGGGCATGATCAAATTCCTAGAATGGTTTTAAAGCAATTTGACCAGGAAATCCATGACCAAATAATAAAAATTTATAACTTCTGCCTGCATAATAGTTATTTTCCGGAAGAATGGAAGAAAGGAAGAATAATTACCATTCCTAAACCGAACTTGGATCACACTGTCCCAGGCAACTACCGGCCCATCACCTTATTGCCAGTTGTCGGAAAAACTTTTGAAAAAATTATTAAAAATAGATTAGAACAGGCCATTGGACATAAAATCCCAATATACCAATTTGGATTCAAGAGACAAACTTCCACTACTCACCCACTAATTGTTTTAACATCAAATGTACAACAGAAGAGTATAGAGGGAAATAAATCAACTGCGCTGTTTATGGATATTTGTAAAGCCTTCGATTCCGTATGGCACGATGGGTTGCTGAAAAAATTGGTGAAATTGGAAAGCCCGAATTATTTGGTATGGATAATAAAAGAATTTCTCACACAAAGGAAAATACAAGTAAAAATTGGCAATACACTATCCCCCACCTTTTCACCAGAACAAGGAGTGCCACAAGGCTCACCATTATCACCGTTCTTGTATAATTTATTTTGTTATGACATGTACAATTTGGACCACTTAAACATAAACAGACAGAGCTATATTCTCCAATATGCTGACGACACAGTTTTGATAACGCATGGAAAAACGACAACTGAAGCAACGGTGAAACTACAAGAACTAACCAATCAGGTATCGTCATGGATGTCTAAATGGAGAATCCTACCAAGTCCGTCAAAATCACGCCTACTACTGTTCCATCACAAAATAAAAGAAAATTCACCCACAATAAATATTATGCAAAGTACAGTAGAACCTTCAACATCATGTCGTTACCTGGGAATTTTGATAGACTCCAAGTTAAACTTCAAACAACACACAAGCCACACCAAGACATGTATTATAAACAGGGCCAAGCACTTTAGAAGCTTAACTTATAAAGACCAGGGAATAAATATTGCTGTGGCAACCAACATTTATAAACTAATCTGTCGCCCAGTGTTGGAATATGGATCAGTTCTTTTTATAAATTGCAGAAAACCCACCCTAAAAAACATAGAGATAGGCGAGCGCACAAGCATAAGGAAAATTACAAAAATCAGACATCCTCAAAATTCCTTATTTAACCCATCCAATGCAGCCCTTTACCATATCACTGGAATACAACCCATACAAGAAAGATTGGAATACCTAGCGAAAAAATTTGCCAACAAACCCGAAAACCTTAATGTGATGGAACCTTTGATTCTTAAAACACAACTCGAGACAACACCAAGGAGAAAATACCCAGAGAAATCGTTGTATGACTCACTCAGGGAATTGACAGAAGAATAATGAAGATATTAACAATATATTTAATTATAACATTTTTTTTTTTTTTTTTTTTTGTAAAGTATAGAACATAAATTAAAATATAGTATTTGTTATATACAAAATTGTAATTGGGCAGGAAGACGAAAGTCGTTAGCCTTTTGGATTTCCAATAAAGTTTACTATTATTATTATTATTATTTTGAGCCTGCCATATTTACGGTTAAGTCTTCCAGAGTAGGAAGTTGAGTATACCTTCTAATATTTACCTTGTTTAAATCCTGAGGGTCTAGACAAATTCTAAGATTCCCAGAAGGTTTTCTTACTATAACAATCGCATTAACCCACTCTACCCCATCTTTGACTTTTTTGATTAAGCCCTCTTGCTCTAATTTGTCTAAAGATTCTTTAAATTTTTGTTTGATTGAAAAAGGTACTCTTCTAATTGGTTGGACAACAGGTTTTGAGTTTTCTTTAATGTCTATATGGTAGGGTTTCTCTAAACATCCCATACCCTCAAAAAGATAATCATACTTTTTAAAAATTTCATTAACGGCGTATCAGCTGAGTCAACTACATTGACCCTTTTAACTAAATTCATATTAACACAGGTTTTTAAGCCAAGAATAGAAACATTTTCAATCTCTGCCACATAAAACAAAATTATATATTTTTTACCTTTATAAAAACATTTAATATTTGTCTGACCTATTATTGGCACAGAATCCTTTGTATAAGAGAGTAATTTGGCACTAGTTTTAGAAATTTTCTTGAAATCAAAATTTATAGTGTACTTACTGAGATTAAATTTTCCATTGCTCCTGTGTAGATCTTTATCTGAATGTCCTGTTCCCCAATTCTCAGAGATGCTGTCCACAAATCCTCAAAATCTGCATCCACTGTCCTACAGTCCAAGGTGCCTATAAATAAAAATTCTTCAGTGCTACACTCTCCTACTTGGTTTTCAATTCTTTCGTTCTCTAAATTAATCATATTGACACCTTTTTTAATCATTTTATTTTTACACACATTACTAAAATGGTTAAGTTTGTTATAATTTAGACAACGTTTATTATATGCTGGGCATTTTCCTGTTGCATGTGAAACATTACAGTACTTACATTTATTAATATGACTTGGGTTTTTACTAAAATTTTTATTTGAATTATCATATTTGTTACTGTTATTATACTTATTATTAAAATTATGATTATGATTATTAAAGTTTTGAAAATTTTGATTATGATTTTTATACGATACGTTTCTTGGTTTGTGCTGAAATTTTGAAGGTTTTCTCCTTTCCAGGTAGTCAATTGCTGGTTTTCCGTGAATTTCCATGTTGATGTGTTTCGTATTTTCAATATTCAGTGCATATCTGATGGCTTTGTCCAAGACAGCTACATCATCCTGGAGAAGTTTTTCACGGATTTTTTGACTTTTGATGCCACAAATGAGTACGTCCTTGACCAGAGAATCCTTTAAATCCCCAAATTCACATGCTAATGAGAGGTTTTTCAGTTCTATGATGTATTGTTCTAAAGTTTGATAATCTGACTGTTTGCAGGTTAGAAATTTGTGTCTAACGTATGTTAAATTGGATTTAGGTGAAAAATGGTCGTCAAACTTTTTTATTAGAACCTCAATTTTGTCTATTTCAGCTTCTTCAAACGTGAAGGAGTTAAAAATAAGAAATCCTGACTCTCCAATGAGGCTTAAAAGTTGAGCACATTGCGTGGATTCATGCTTTTTGTTTATTTCGGTGGCTTTAAGGTAGGTTTGGAATCGCTGCCAAATTTCAGTAACATTGTTTTCAAAGTTCATAGGTGGGATGCCCTTAAAGTCCTATTTGTTTACTCAATTCTTAAATTCCAACAAGTTTTCACTAATTTTCCTCTTCAAACTTCTAATCTCTGGAACTTCTCAAAATTTTTTTCACAATTCTACATATGGCGTCGAAATTTAACGGTTTTTCTACGCCAATCCTCCAGACTGCGACATGTAGTAATTCATACAAGAGTAGGTTAAAGACTGGTTTATTAAAATTGACTAGCATGGGTGGTGGGTACATTTATGGTGGGGATTACAGTGTTAACACAGGCAATTGCCTAGTATATGTATACATATGACATAGATCACCAGAAATTTTTTATACTTACGATGATTATTATAATGAACTCAAATCTAGGTTACAACATTCCCATCAAATTGCAAGAGAAACAATTTTAAAAAATAAAGAAAGGTCTAAAATTAACTATGATAAGTTGATTAACAAACTAAATCTGAAAGTTGGAGATAAAGTTCTTTTAAAAAATGAAGCTAATATTATAGGAAAATCCAAAAAGTTACTACCCTTATTTCAAGGCCCTTATGAAGTTATTTCTATTGACTCAGACGTAAACTGTACAATAATGATAAAACGTAACCCAACTAAGGTTCATATAAATCGACATAAGTTATTTAAGGAATAATAAAAAATTCGTCATGTCTTGTTCCAGAATCCCAAAAATGATGCATGTTTCCTACTAAACCTTACTAGGGATACTTGTTTTATTTCTTCTTATTAAAACCTCATTCATGGACAACACATTTTACAACATAACCCCAATCGAATCCAGTCCTGGCCTGTATTTTGAGAAAATAGGAAAACTGAATGCCTTTAACGATAAGTGGAAATTACTTATTTACTTAGATTTAGGAAACTTACGCAAAGAATTAGAGTCAATAAAAATCAAATTCGCTCAAGTAAAGCATCTATGTTATTTAGCTCAAATACGCGATGTCCCAGCAAACGAGTGCGACACTTTAAATAAAACAATAAAATATTCTATAGAAAATAATATTAATAAACAAAAATTCATTTTTGAAACTTTAGGTGATCAAAGCGAAACGCGAAGGTCAAAACGAGGTTTGGTTAATGCCGTAGGACAAATATCCAAAACTCTTTTTGGTACTTTAGATTCAGATGACGCTGAATATTACGATAAACAAATTCAAAAATTAAACGAAAATGAGGATCACTTGTTAAACTTAATTAAAGAGCAAACGTAAATCGTGAAAGGCACTGTTCAGTGTTCATGAAGCAAATCGCACATACGTAAATACTAACAAAACAAACAAATGTTAGAATATAGATTAAATTAAATAAAATTTATAACTATGCAAACAATTTAAGTAAAAATCAAACTAAGATAAATTTAAGTAGCGAATTAGGTTTAAAATTAAATGAAATAGTTTCATTATTGGAATTAATACAAATTAATTTTAAGTCTCAACAAGACAATTTATTAAAAATAATTTTAAGTGCATTAAAAGGATCACTTCATCCATTAGTTATTAGTTCATTAAGATTAATTAAAGAACTATCTAAGTTACAAAATTACATGGATGTATTAAGTTTTCCTGTAACTCCAGTGTTAGAAAACACACATATATGTATAATATAACAAAGTATACTTTGTTTAATTTAGTTGAAACTAATGTTTACTTTTACAATAATCGTTTAGCATTTTTACTATTAATTCCGCTAGTAAGCCCACGTGAATATGACATAATAAAAGTATCAAGTTTACCCGCTCAAATTTCAAAGAATAAATATGCTTTTATTGTCTCACCAGAGACGTACCTTATTATAGATTCAATTAAACAACATTATTTTATGATGAATAATTTAAAATTATCACTTTGCAAAAGCCCAGTTCAAAATCAATATTTTTGTGAACAAACAAAACCCTAGTTCATCTTCACGGTGGTTGCGAAGCAAATTTGTTTGTACCTTCAATGAATATTCCCAAATCTTGTGAAAAGAGGATTATGCAATTGGATTACCCAATATTTTTACAATTAGCTAATGCAAACTCATGGCTCTATGCTATTCCTACAGAGGAACATATTGATGTAAATTGTAAATCAGTTAACCAGAGATTATCTTTAAAATTAATTAATATTGAAATATTTCAAATAGATTCAAAGTGTACTGCATACACTAAAAGTATGATTCTTGTCCCACATAGACAATTTTCTTCTGAAATATTAATTGATTATGTTCCACCACTAGACATTAAAAATGAAATACACTTTAACATAAGCACCTTAAACAATTTTTCAAAGTTAAGTACCTACACCATTAATAATATAATCTTTTGATGTCAATGCATTAACAAGAATTAGTCAAAATGTAGATGTTATAGAGGAAAAAGAAAAGGAGTTTTCCAACAATAATTCATTTCATTTTCATAAACTAACACTGCACAATATGCTTAACTACATATTAGTCATCTTAATTCTAATTATTATTTTATTTTATAAATTTTATGCTTTTCTATTTCCACGAATTAAGAAGCACTTTGCCAAAAAACCTCAAGATGACTCAGGTAACTCTTCAAATCCTGAAACTCAAGAAGTAGTGGGAGAGGAGCATGAGCTTGAAGAAAATTGCACCAATCCTCGGTTCAATTTTGAAAATTAGGGGGGAGGTGTTGTAAAGTCCCTTTACACCCCTTTCCAAGGGTCATTTACATTGTAATTTAGGATAAGTTATTTTTTTAGAAATACGCGTGTAGTGCAAATATTTTATATTTTAAGTTCGTTACTCTTTTCCAAGCATTAAACCTCGTTTCTTCTGAGTCTTTGTTTTTCTATATTAGGGTTTTATTATTAATTTTCTATTGGTTAGAACTATTGTTGCTGTTAAATTTTCATTGGTCTAAATTGTCAGACCATCTTCGCGTATGTCATGTGAGATACCCTAAACAAAACCAAAGGCACGGACAGAAATCGGGAATTAGGTTCCGAACAATGATAGATTAAAGAATTAGTATGTAACAACTCTAATAAGATAATTAAGTAGATTGAAGCCAGAAAATAGTGTAAGTTGTAGTGATAATCGTTTAAGTACCAATAAACGAAAGTAGTACAATTCCTGAGTGTCATTGGTATCACCCTAAACTCCTAACCCTCAACACCATACTTAATTCACTGATATTTGATAGAAACATCAATGCAAAAATTAATACAGAAAATATCAGTGAATTAAGTATGGAAAGTTTTGTCACTGAAAATAGCATTCGATTTTTTCAAATATTGAATTTAAAAGCTAAGAGCCATTCCACGCGTAACGGATAGGACAGTTGCCATGTTTTTATTTACAAAATAATATTGTTCTATTATATTACCAATGTCAAATTTTTATAAATAGTTCTAAACTAAAGCTGTTTAACAAGGTTTTTATTTGGCAAAATTAGGTATCGTTGTTGACTGTTTAATTCCTTAAAAACTAATAATTTAAAGCGTAACGGACGGGACTTTGTAATAGATGTAGATAAATAATGGTGACTCCCCCCCCCTACACCCCCCTACACCCCCCTTAGGCCCGGCCCTGGTTAGGTAGGTAGGTAGGGGTATTTTTAGGTAAGCTAAATCGTTGCGACGTGTGGTAATGCAATTTAAATTCTGCTTTAGCCATGGCCATGCACGCATACTAGAGCAGTGGATTTTTTTTATTTTAATTATAAAAAGGACATAAATTAATAACTACTGTAAGGGTTCCGAAAAAGAAACACCCTGTATAAATTTTTTAGAATACTTGTTATTATATATTTTATTTTTGTACTTTTAAAATAGGATTAAGTAATAAAACTTTATTTTTAAGGCAAGTAAAATTTCAAATTTAGGTAGAAAATTTGCAAGCAAACAAGAGAGGTATGCTCTAAGCTTGAAAAAGGGTACATCTGGCGTACACATTGGGCGAGGAATTTTCACGAGAGGTAAACGAAGAAGGTTTTGGAAAAGGAGAACTGAGGCAGAAGCGTTTTGAATTTTGTGCAGTACAGTTCGTTTTCTTTGGTAAAATTGTAAAAGCAAATTATTGTTCTAAAATCATTGTTAAAAATGTTGTTAGTGTATTCTACAAGGTTAGTTCTAAATATTTAATCTATTTAAATGTGTAGTAAAATTAACTAAACGTAATATTGTGCATTTTTAAATTGTTAATATTATTATTATATAATTATTGCTATTATGAGTATATTTATCCTTTACTATTACGTTTAGCTGTATTTTACGTTATTTTTAACCCTTTTCTTTTAGCTATTACCACCCCTATTCTCGCTTTTATTATTATCACTATAATTTTAATAATTTGCTCAATGCTTGTTTCGCTCAAATGTAACCTTGTATTTTGTTTGTGCTTATAAGCACATTTTGTACCCTTTTTCTATAACGTGGTTAAGCATTGTTTTATGATCAGTCCAAAGTTATTGATGTATTGCGAAATTACTCGGTTACCAGGAGTGCTGACCGTTATTGTCCAACTTTGAGTACTCTTTGTTTATGTGCGTGGGCCTTTGTTGTATGAACTAATATTTTTCTCCCGTGAGGGGAAACAGGTTGCCCTAGGTTCTCTAGGGTTGCATCGCTTTTCCCCGACCCTTCAACTAAAATAGGCGGGTTGCCCCCCATATTGGGACCCCGTTACATTCTGGGCATAGCCCGGCTAACTTACCCCAATATTCTTCAGTTTTAAATCTTTGTTTAAATGCAGTATCGAGCCATATCGCCAATACATTAATTTGCGTAATTTTTAAAGTACAATGCCTGACCGCGTATTCCTTTGCTACTTCATAGCCGACCAGGGTTTTTTCTCAGGCTCTTTTTCCCTGGCCGAACCCTCCTAAGAGCCACCCCTTGCTTGTTTGTAAAAAGTTAACGTAAATTAAATTGGGGTAAATTAAGCCACTGTATTTTATTTCTTATAAACCTATTTCTCCCACGTATCATTCTTAAAGCAATGCATCTAATAAAACAAGTAAGTAAACACAGCGTAGAGGTCCAAATTTGGGTAAGACGATCACGATCCAAAGCCACGAAATATTTAATTTATCAATTTTTTATAAACTTGTTTTAACGAACCTGGGGGTAAAGAAAAATCTTTACACTACAAAAATAAGGAAATTTTATAAAAATACGTCATAATTAATAAAACGGATATAAATTATTTATAAAATCGTATGAAAATGGGAAAAATTTGAATAACTTAATTATTTTTAGGTTATATTTTATATAAATCAAAAAAATATTTCTTTCGGCAGGTTTTATGTATGCTAAATAATTTAAGTGTTTTTTTACGGTACCATCATAGTGCGATTCCAATTGTTGCTTATTTTATAAGATGATACCTACGTTTTTATTAACTAATTATTTTTTTTCATGAAAAAAAATGTTTTTCCGTAAAGTTCAATACACTGTCTCAGAGGGTATTAAAAAACTAGGTAACCCTTAAATTTTTAATAATATCGATTAAAAACCAACGGAGTTATTTACTATTTTGCGCAGTAATAATTTCGCGGCTCGAATGAGCAAAAATACGAAAATCGATTTGACCGACCTCTAAATATTCATCGAATTTGGATATAATATAATATATATAATACACTATACATATTTTAATATTATAATTTATTTTAATATTATAATATACTATACATATTTTAAAAATGTAACGGGTATTTGTTTTTTGTCACATAAGAATTTCTATAGTCTATTTTAAAAATTCACAATATTAAACATTTTTATGAAAAAAATGTATTTTTAGGTTTTTCAGTATCTTAAGTAAAAATTCTAATTTAAAACCCTCCTGAACACCCAAAACCCCCCGTTTGCACGGGCCTGGTTTATACTATACTTTGTGTTTCATAGGATCATAAAAGGGTCAAAAATTAATTTTAACATAATTTTGGTATAATTTTAGTAAAATAAACATTAGTAAGAGTGGGTAGATTTTTGTGTGATTTTATATACAGGGTGGAAACCTTAACTGGAATAAATTCTGTATTTTGAAAACCACTTACTTTTTAAAAAAATCCAAAAACATGTCAATTTATAAATTTACCTGGGTAAATTGTGGTAAATCTTAAAAATATAAGAAACCACCCTTTGAGGGTGCAACCAACCCTAACTTTTTTTTTCAAATGCAAAGGTATATCAAGTGATCATCATTTGAAAGCTTGTTTTAATAGGAATTCATACAAATATGCAATTTTTAATTATTTTATTTTTGTACAATTATAAATAATAAAAACTTTATTTTATGATAAATATGGATTTATTATAATGTAACATAAAATGCTAACCATTTAAGGGTGCGGTTGTTACCCAGGCTATAGCTCAGCGTTGCTAGGTTCACTGAGTCGGGACAAGGGTTTTGTTGAGGGAGCCAGGTATTAAAAATATAAAAGTGAAATTAGCTCAATACCAAAGCCAATTTAATTTAAGTTGTAATTGATTTAAGTGGTTATAAATTTTAGTTAATTCAGATAATGTCTCTAGAAATGAAAAACAAACTTGCTAAAAAAACTATGTATATATATTAAATCCCGTCGCTTTAAGTTTTACAAATTTAAATGTATATCTAATAACCTAACAGTGTTAATAAATACAGGTAAGTAATAATCATATACATATACTTAACGAGAATTCTCACAGTTAAATTAATTTATGTTTTAGGTACCAACAAATTATATAAAGTGCACTCTACCTCAACCTCCTAGTGTACACAAGGACTTGAATACTATCCTATGGGCTCTTGTTACATGGGACATCCAGTCAAGTCGCCAATGTATTTTCCTGAAGCTTCCACTATAGTTGCCCCAAGCGCAAATCTTACAAGAAAGCAGTACACAGCCTTACTTCTTGGTATTCTTAGGGAGCCTGTAGAAGGAATCTCTCGTCAAACCCAGTACAATAATTACTTTTAATAAGTATCGTAAAGTAAAAGTACAGCAGGAGTAAAATAGGAGTGAAATTAAAGTTGAAGTAAAATTAAAAGGCCTAAAATAATAGTTATTTATGTATTAAGGGCATAATAAGGTTTTTATGGTCCGAGGCGCTATTTCGAGCCCAAGCGCGTTAGCGCGAGGGCTAGAAAAGCGTCGTAGGACCATAAAAACCAGTTATGCCAGCAATGCATACAAAACTTTATGCACGATTAATATATTATTATTTTTAATATATTATTGTTTTTAAAGACGTTTACGTCAAAGAATTTTTGTTATAATTTTCATATTATAATGTCAACTGACATCAGTCAGTTTTAAAGTTTAAAGATGAATGAAATTGAGGAAGCAGCTGAAAAGGCGAAAAATTGCGGCCTGCTGCCGAAAAAATCAAAATCTTTATACGAAAAAACTTACTTCGAATATATCAAATGGTGTAACATTGTTGTTTTTAATTTTTGACGTTTCATTATAGCCCGCCGGGTCATAATAACGCCCGCGGGCTATAAAAAGACGTTTACGTCAAAGAATTTTTGTTATAATTGTCATATTATAATGTCATCGTGCATAAACATAATTATGTAGCTTTTCTTATTTTTAAATTGGACTAAATCGCTAGTAAACTTGTAAATTGCAAGTTACAAATTTGTAACAAGATATAAAATTCACCCTGTGATATCTCAATTAAAGTTTATATTAAATAAAAGGTATATTTTAATAAAAATATTAATTATAGGGGTTAATTACCTTAGATGTAGTGTGGCCTTTATGTAAATATACTTTATAATTTCTTTAAAAATTATATATAACTCTGTAGTAGATTGCAGGAGATTTAAAATTAAAATGTGCGATTTATCGATACGAAGCGGCGAGTTCGTTCATAAAAAAAAATCATACCTTATTGAAAAAGTTTATAAAAAACAAATTATAACTATTGAAATTGTTTTAAAAATAATCAAATTTACCAATTAAAACATTCGAAATAATGCCCAAAATAATGTTATTAGAGTATTGCTACATAATTAGATTTATTCAACATTGCAAGCCTGGTTGCCTACCTACAAAGAATAACAACAATTTTAAACCAAAGCGACAGATCTATTACCTATAATTAAAATAATTATTACAAATTAGAACTAATAAAATTCCAATATATAAACTAAAATGTTTGTTAAATTTAAATTTAAGACACTGTAACATTGTTGATGTTACAATAAAAGATGTTCAAAATGAGCTCCTCTGGTTTCTTGACAAAATCCTAGACGATTATAAAATTCATTTTTAACCTTTTCCAACATCTCAGGTAATATTAAAGAAGTTTCGTGTCGGATACTCTCTTTAAGATCTTCAATATTAGTTGGTTTGGTTACAAAAACTTTATTTTTAAGGTAACCCCACAGGATACTGTGTATGATTTTCTTCAATCCAATGAGGATTGCTGTCGTTCCAATATCTTCAATTTTGACGATTAACTTCACCATTTAAAGTAAACGTACTTGTTACGCCACTGTACACAATTCAGGGTTACCAACAGAATGAACAATGACAGCGTGGTAATAGAATATACGTAGACGTTAATTATCATAGTTTGTTAAGTAAATATAGTTAAATAAATAGTATTTAAGTAAGTTCAGCACAGTGTTTCTCTACATATACAACAGAATTGGCGACGAGAGAAAAAACCCCGCACGGCAAGTACATAACCTAAAAATAAAATCGTTTACAAACGTTTACATCCCAAAACATACATCCGTGATTCAGGAGCCTCCGAAAACCCGCCTTGACTGCTCTCTAGGCATTATCCTTGTCCTGTACAAAATCCTAACATCCTAATGGCAACAAATATAGAAGAATTGGTAACGGGGCTCACCAAAGCTCTACAAGCTATGAACACACCGAAAGTAGGTACTACATTGCAGCCATACGATGACAAGAACGAGTCATTTACAAGTTACATTCAACGATTAGAGAACCACTTGTGTTTACAAGACCTTATGGGAAATACACCAGAAAAGGAAAAGACTCGGGTACAAGTATTGATCGACTGCCTAAGCCCAAAAGTCTACCAGACTCTGACTAAGCTAACCGCACCAGATAAGCCAAATACAAAGACTTACAAAGAGCTTATTGATCTTTTACAAAACCACTTAGCACCCAAAGCAAGCGAAGTAGCTGAGCAGCACAAATTTACAACCCGATTACAACATGAAGGAGAAACAATACAAGAATATGTCGCTGAACTGAAAAAACTTACTACTGACTGTAATTTTGTTTGCACAAGCTGTCAGAAATCTACAAATGATACACATTTACGTTCCCAGTTTATACGAGGAATAAGAGATAGCAACATACGAGAAAGAATCTTACAACAAAACTCAGTATCTTTTGAAGACGCTGTAAAACTCGCAATTGCAATTGAAACCTCAAGAAAAGAAAGCAACCAAATCATGCAGCCAAATACAATACATAAAATACAGCATGCAAGAAACAGACATACAGTACAAAAACCAGAGGAAAAGTTCTATGATAGAAAAAAGAAAAATAACACTACAAATACAAATGACTTACAAAAATTACAAGGAAAATGTTACAGATGTGGAAAATCAAACCATAAAGCAAATGAATGCAGAAGCAAAAACCTTTTTTGCAAAACGTGCAACACAAAAGGACATGTAGATTCAGTTTGCTTAAAGAAAAGTACGTACACACAAAAGAAGACTGTTTACAAGGTCAATGATCAAGAAAGCAGTGAGTCAGAAGAATTTACAATAAATAAAATGGCTACATCCAGAATAAATCAGTTACAGAAGTTTTTGATAACAGTCAAAATTGAAGGAAATGACGTGAAAATGGAGCTGGACACTGGAGCAGCTGTATCAACAATGTCTGAAAAACAATTTAGATCATTATGTCCAAATATACATATTTCAAAAACTGAAACAAAGCTAAAAACTTACACAGGAGAATCAATTTCACCAATGGGAAAATCCAAAGTCAATGTAAAATACGGAACCCAAGAAAAGCAAGTCGAAATATACATTTTTGAACAAGAAGTGGAAGCTTTGCTGGGGAGAGATTGGATACAACACTTTGACCTTGATCTAAATTCGATGAAACAGCTGAAGAAAAATTTAAATACAGAACTTGACAATACAATATTACAGCAAATCCTTGACGAATATTCAGATGTATTATCCGAAAATTTGGGGGAAATTCCAAACATGGAAGTCAAACTACACTTAAAGGATGAGAACATACAGCCTATTTTCTTAAAACCTAGACAAGTACCATATGCACTGATCCAAAAAGTGTCAGATGAAATTTCAAGACTAGAATCAATCGGAGTCATAGAACCTGTTGAAAACTCTACATGGGGTACACCTGTAGTACCAGTTGTACGATCTGATGGACGATTACGCTTATGCGCGGACTACAAGGCTACAATTAATAAATACTTACACGATGATTATCACCCCATACCAAAAATTGAAGATATTTTTAACAAACTTGGAGGTGGACAGTACTTTTGCAAATTGGACATACACCAAGCATACTTACACATGAAAACAACCGAAGAAACAGCTCAACTACAGGCAATCAGTACACATAAGGGAGTTTACAAAGTCAAAAGATTAATGTTTGGAGTAAAAACCGCACCAAACATATGGCAACGATTTATGGATCAAATCCTTGCGAACATAGAAGGAACAGTATGCTTCTTTGACGACATTGCTATACAAGGGAAGACTACAGAGGAACTATTTACCAGATTACGAATCGTATTAACGAAATTGCGAGAGAACGGTCTACACCTAAACAGGAAAAAGTGCAAATTCTTTGAGAAATCGATGACATATTTGGGACATGTGATTGATAAAAACGGACTACATACCACTAAAGACAAAACAGAAGCAATTGCAAACAGCCCAGAACCTACAAACGTCAGCGAATTAAGAACATTTCTCGGAATGGTTAACTACTACCAGAAGTTTTTACCAAATGTATCAGGTACCCTAAACCCTCTTTACAAATTACTTCACAAAGATACACCATACAAATGGACCGACGAATGCCAGAAATCATTTCAACGAATCAAGACAGAAATTACAAGCACGAGAGTTTTAATACCATTTACAGAAAATCTACCCCTAATACTAGCCACAGACGCTTCACCAACTGGTCTGGGAGCAGTTCTATCACACAAGATGACGGACGGCTCGGAAAGACCGATTGCTTTTGCCTCGCGATCACTAAATACAGCAGAGAAAAACTACAGCCAAATCGATAGAGAAGCAACTGCAATAGTTTGGGGAATGAAAAAGTTCTTTCAGTATTGTTATGGGCGTAAGTTTACATTAATCACTGATAACAAACCGCTTACAAGCATATTTCACCAAAACAAAAACTTACCAGCCACATCTGCTACACGATTACTACACTACGCGAACTACTTATCTGGATTCAACTACATCATACAGTATAGAAAAACACAAGATCACGCAAATGCCGATTACTTATCAAGATTACCGCAAACCATAAATGTTACAAAGAAGAACGATACGCCAGGAATATTTCAAGTCAACCAGCTGGATTTTCTACCAGTAACCAGAAAAGATATACAAAAAGAAACATGTCGCGATCCAGAGCTAAAAAATCTATTTAACGCAATACAAACAGGAACAAAGTTACCAGATGGATTCCAAATAAATGAAATGTCCTTGCAAGATGGATGTATCTTCCGAGGAATACGAGTTGTTATACCAAAAACATACCAGAAAAAGATCTTGGAGGAACTACATACAGCACATACAGGGATGACAAAAATGAAAGCTTTAGCCAGAAGTTACGTTTGGTGGAAAGGCATCGATAAAGACATTGAAACAATGGTAAATTCATGCCACAGTTGTTCAAAAATAAAGAACAATCCGACAAAAATTACCGTACACCCGTGGGAATTTCCTACAGCACCATGGTCTAGAGTACACATAGACTATGCTGGCCCGTTTCATGGATACAATTTCCTTATTCTCGTAGATGCATACAGCAAATGGCCTGAAGTAATACCAACCCATTCAACAAATTCAGCAGCTACGATAGAGATGTTGCGAGATATCTTTTGCAGATTCGGACTACCAAATACACTAGTTTCGGACAACGGACCACAATTCAAGTCAAATGAATTCCAACAATTTCTCAAGGCAAATGGAATTATACACAAAACAATCGCACCGTATCATCCAGCAACCAATGGACAAGCTGAGAGATATGTTCAAACATTAAAACAGGCATTACGAGCAATGTACAATGAACCAGGTGACATAAAATTAAAATTATGCAGATTTCTCATGCAGTACCGCAAAACTGCAAACTCAACCACAAATACCAGCCCAGCTGAATTACTACTTGGGAGAAACATAAGAACCAGATTGGATTTAGTTAAAAGAAACTTACCCAGAGAAGTGAATGAACGGAATATTCCGGAAGATAATATCCGAAGCAAAGAGTTCAAAGTGGGGGAGAAGGTACAAATAAGGAATTATAACAATAAGGAAGAAAAATGGAAATATGGTATTGTGAAAGAAAGACATGGACTTCAGTATGAAGTAGAAATAGATAAAAAGCTACACAGGAGACACACAAATCAAATGCTACCGACCGAAGTAAAAATTCCAAATACACCTGAAGTAGAAGACATTTTACCACACTTCAGTGATTTGCAAAGTTCTGCACAATCTACTGAAAATATACAACCTACTGAAAACACACAACCTACTGAGAAAACTACCGCAACTACAACAGAGACAACTACCGACGAAGTGAGACGATCAACACGAATAAGAAAACCACCTCAAAGACTCGACCTGTAATATTTACCAAGGGGAGAGTGTTACGCCACTGTACACAATTCAGGGTTACCAACAGAATGAACAATGACAGCGTGGTAATAGAATATACGTAGACGTTAATTATCATAGTTTGTTAAGTAAATATAGTTAAATAAATAGTATTTAAGTAAGTTCAGCACAGTGTTTCTCTACATATACAACAGTACTTTCATCGGAAAATAGTATCCAATCCAAGGAAATTTGGTTATCATTAATAAGGTTCATCATTTGCTCGCAAAATTCAATTATGCGATCGGTATCATCCCCAATTAGTTCCTGTACTGCTTGCATCTTATACGGATGCATTTTTGAAGCATGTAGTAACGTCATTACAGTGGTGTGGCTCAAATCGTTCTCGCTTGCAATTTGTCGAGCTGAAGTAACAGGATTTTCTTGGATTGCTAATAGTACATTTAGCTTCGTATTGTCTTCAACGATAGGCTGGCGTTGTCTATGAATATTTCTTACATGACCATTTTCGTGATATTTTGCTTCTACTTTACTAACAGTCCCTTGGCAAATGTGAGGCAATTCTGGATGCGTTTCGTTAAATAATCGTGCAACTTCTGTCTGATTTCGACGTCTATCAGCAAATCCAATCCTCATTAGAATCTCAATACGCAAAGTTTCAGTTAAATAAGACATTTCTACGGTCAATTTAGAACACGTTACTTGCAACTAATTTTAAAGAACTAAAATACATTCTTTCGGTTAAATATACAACGTTTTTGGTGGATATAAAAAAAGGATTTATTTCTTTAAGGTACCAAAATAAAATAATTAAAAATTGCATATTTGTATAAATTCCTATTAAAAAGAGCTTTCAAATGATGTATCACTTGATATACTTTTGCATTTGAAAAAAGTTAGGGTTGGTTGCACCCTCAAAGGGTGGTTTCTTATATTTTTAAGATTTACCACAATTTACCCAGGTAAATTTATAAATTGACCTGTTTTTGGATTTTTTAAAAAGTAAGTGGTTTTCAAAATACAGAATTTATTCCAGTTAAGATTTCCACCCTGTATGTATACATACGAGTATCATCCAGAAAATGCGTTCTAAACAAAATTTTTGTAAAATTTTAGTTTTTTATGATAACATTGTTATAAAATTGTTATCATAAACAAATTACATGGATATCATTGTTATCATAACAATGTTATCCATGTAATACTTGGATTTGCATAATGCATAATTTAAAATAAAAACAAATAGGTGAGTTAAGGAGGGCAATTGCTTAGACTCTTAGATTTTTGCCTAATGCTGTGTTTGTCTGTCTTAAATTTTGTTTAAAATAAAAACCAATAGGTGTGATAGAGGGGGGGGCAATTGCACCCATTGGTCCACCCTGTATCCGCGCCTGCATAGATTTTAGATTTTTAGTGTTCAAAGAGAAAAATTTTCACTTTACTTGTTCCATTCAGGTGGCGGCACCCGCAGGATTTCCTCCTGGGGGATATCAAATTTAGGGCCGTCCATGAATCTCGTAAAGCTGGAGGAGGAAGGTCTTTTTAAAACGTCAGGTGATAAAATAAATCGATCGTGTACAAAAAAGAATCGGAAAAAGTTAGGGGGTAGCGGGTTCAATAATTCTATAATCTTCACATCGTCACAAGAAAGGGTAAGGGGGTCAATTTTGACCATTTTTAGCTTCACAAGATTTATGAAATTCATAAAAAGTATAGGTATATTTATACATAATTTTTCAGTATTTTAAGGAAAAATTTAGTTTAAAACCCTGCTGAGGAGGTTTAAACACCAAAAACCTCCAGTGCGCACGGGCCTAGCGGTAATTGTAACAATGTGTTTTCCGTCACAAATATTACGTTTTTTCTTGCGCACCCCGTGCAACAAAATCCCAAATATTTACGAACTTGTGTTCGATCCCAGAATTTTTTTTCACATTCTGTAATAATTATGTGTCACCATGTTAAAAAAAAATTACCGATTGAGAACATTACAAACAAAAATTTTTTTATATTTTTTTTACCGAATATAAAATTTTTATAATTTTTTATTGGGTCAGTAGTTTCCGCATGATAAATTTTAGACAAAAATAATAATTTTTTAAAATCAATATCAGAAATATTTAATTTTGGAAAACCACTCTATAGGCAAATACTTAAGGATTTGGCGGATGGGTTGTAAAAAAACAAGGTGGGCCGCTTTTATAAAAACCGTCCCGGGCCTTTTGAAACATGCCCATCCGCCCCTGGGTAGTGGTGCACGAATATTTAAAATTATTTAAGTTTAAATGGCTGTAACTGTAAATCCAATACAGTTTTGTAAAATATTTTTTTTTAATAAAAGCTTAGCCGTTCTTATACTTATAATTTTATAGTTAAAACATAAAATATCAACAAACAAGTTATTTATTAACAATAATATAAAATGTTAAATAAATTAAAAAAACTGAAATAGGATTAAGTTTTTTTCTTTGGAAATTAAGCTGACCTAATTATATTTCTTTTGTAGGCCAACATATTGTTAATAGACTATACTTTATATCTTTTCGTGTCCGTCTGCAAAAGTTAATATTTTTTTTTATATTGCGGTACAATATATCGGCGCTGTATATGAGTAGGTAAAGCGCGCTATAGTGGGTGTCAATAATTGTTTATTTAAAAGCATTGGTTTATTCCCTATTATTATAATTATGTCAATAATAACATTTACAATTAAATTATCAATAATATTTAAGTGATTTCAGTAAAAAATAGTCCGAATAAATTTCTATTTTTTAAAATGTAAGTATAATAATATTTGTAATAAATATAGGTAACAATACTTATGGGGGATTATGTCTCAAAAATTGGATTAAAATATAATAGTTTTATGGAGAAGGTATACCAGTAGTAATAAGAGCGGGTTTCAGCCGATGGCATGTGTTACCTTTCAGGAATTTCAGTGTCGAAGAAGTGTTTTTCAGGATGTCTTCGGCTGAAATTCAGGAATTTCAGTGCCAAAGAGGTGTTTTTCAGGGTGTCTTCGGCTGAAATTCAGTAATTTAAGTGCCGAAGAGGTGTTTTTCAGGATTTCTTCGGCTGAAATTCAGGATTTTCAGTGCTGAAGAGGTCCTTTCAGGATGTCTTCATCTGCTGAAAACAATGACCAGAAGGTTCTTTTCAGGGTCATTTCAGGATTTCAGGATGTCTTCAGCTGCTGAAGACAATGACCAGAAGGTTCTTTCAGGGACATTTAATGATTTCAGGATGTCAGGTACTTTTCAGTTAAATTTTCCTGAATGGATAAAAAGAACCTTTAGAGGTCCTTGTTTATCTCTTAGATCTTTAAGTTGGTCTAACTAGATTTACATATGTTGGTAGTAACTAAATTATAATTAGTTTAAAAAGTGTACGCTTGTCTAGCCTAGCCTAGCCTGTATAATATACAGCCTGTATTACAGAGTGTCCCAAAAGTCAACGATATCCTTTGAAGGACTAATAGGTCAGCTCATGACTAATCAGAATATCAAAACATGACCTTAGTAAAAAATCATTAGTTTTTAAGATATTGACATTTTTATGAATTTTGTGAAACTTGATACAAAATCAGTTTTTCGAGTGCCACAACTACAAGATTCTATATTCTTAGATTATATTTTATTTTGGGTAACCCTGAATAGGACTGCTATTAATTACAATTTAAAATTAAATTAATAGTAGATTTTGTAGCTGTGGCATTCGAAAAACTTATCTAAGGTGTCAAGTTTTACAAAATTCATAAAAATTACTATATCTCAAAAACTAACGATTTTTTACCAAGGTCATATTTTGATTTTCTGCTTAGTCATGAGTTGTCTATCAGTCCTCCAAAGGATATGGTTGACTTTTGGGACACCCTGTATATTACATTTTATTAATCCAACTCTTCTCATTTAATCCAATACGTATACCTTTAGGCCTTTTCGCCTTAAAATTTTATCGACCAAATGAACATCGGGAAACTTTGCCTTTTGCAATTCGAATTCATAAAATCGTCCCAAAATATGTTTTCCATGTTTATCCTCCAATATGTAAGTTGTAGGGTTTGTAATTTAAACTTTTTCACAGTAAACATTTCATTTGACCAGTTTGGCGTGTACCCTTTAGAAAATGCTTCGCCATATTTGCTTATCCAAACTTTGTCTTTTAATTTGAATTTATTATTTGGACTGAACATTTTTAAATTGCTAAACGCCGATGATTTCAACATATTATTTTCATTAGTAACATTCACATCAATCGGTTTCATTTTGGTAGTTCCATGTTTAGTGGAATTGTATTTGTGTACTATTTTAGGCAATAATTCTGGCCACTTATAATTGCCTTGATAACTAAATTTCTTTCACATTGACGATTTTAATGTTCGATTAACTCGTTCCACAATAGATGCTTTTTTAGTACTAAATTTACTGTAATGATTAATTTTTAACATCCATAAGGCCCTTAAAGTCTTTGTTATAAACATGCTTTCCCGCGTCTGTTTATAAGTTAATCGAAATATATGGATTAGTTAAAGTTTTTTTATTTGTGTTACATTTTTTGAAGTTTTATTCTTTATAGGTAAAGCCCACACAAATTTTCTAAATGCATTAATAATTACTAAAATATATTTAAATACTTTATTTTGTTTTGCATAAGGAATCTCGACCAGATGACCTTGAGATAAATCATTTAATCCGGGAACAACTCTTCTCACAGTTAGTATATGCCGCTAGTTTAATACAAAAAATAAACATTTTTTGAGTCATACCTGTATTGAAAGCTTATGTTATGGGCTACCAATATCTATTAAAACTAAAATCATCTACGTACGTCCTGACGAGAAATTCATTAAAAACGTTTTTTTTCTGTTGGTAATATAAAATACCACTGTGCGGTGATTATATTCCAGGTTGTGGTAGTATATTATCAAGAATATAATGGAAAAAAATTGTATATTTTAGTAAAAAAATATTTCTTAGATTTTTTAGATATAATTGAATATTTATAATTAAATTTGTTTTATTATCCGTACAATCTTACGCATAAAGATAAAAAAAATCAGATTGGCTGTGTCTGAAACGTCGCGTTACGTCGTCCTGTCAGTGCACGTTCCTACTAAGTTAAGATTTGTTTAAAATGCCGAATTGTATAAAAAGTCACGAATTAGCTTGATCAACGGTATGTTACGCGTGTTTCAACAAGGCAGTTGATGGCCGACGTATAATTGGGAAAATCGAAAATCTGGTAAAATTACTTTCATCTAATTATGATCAAAACGACACAAGCATTCCAACAGTCCTCTGTAAAGGCTGTTACATCAAAATATACAATAAGACTCTACAAAAATTACAGATTACTCAAAAATGAAAATTCTTCCTACACGTGACACGGATACATTTTGTGCGTGTAAAATATGTAGTTGCACGTTTCAGAACTATACCCAACGTTAATAATTTTTCATTTGATTATGCAATCAAAAAGAATATTGTGGGTAGACCTCCAAAAACCAGCTTAATGCAAGCAAGTACACTAAAAATATGCATCTCCTGTAATAGTGAAATCCATAAGGGAAAACGTCACTTATGTACTACAACTTCCAAAGTGAAAAACATTATTTCCATCGCACAAAACTGTAGATAACAAGTTGCAAGCCAGATTTTATTAGAGGAAAAGGAAAATCAGGGTAGTTCTCTTTTACTAAATAAAGGCAGGGGTAGGTATTTGCCTGTAGAAGTGATACCGAAAAGCGATTCCAAAAATTCGATAACTCCTTTGAGTAAAAAACATTTTAAAGAAATGCAAGTTGACTGCAATTTTTCCACTAATACAGTAATAAAAATTAGTAAGTGCCTTCGCAATGTAAATAAAAACTTAGCAAAACTCAACATAATAAGTAACATAAAAACTACAAGCCATTCGTTGAATAGCTATTTTACTATAGCTGAGTTGCCGAACATTGACTGTCCCAAAACTGCCTATATTCCGTTTTTGGTGTACTGCTCGGATATTTCTGGTCTCTTAGCACATATTTTAAATATACGAGATTTAAATGACGACTTCCATGTAAAAATTGGGATCGACAGCGGTGGCGGATCATTGAAAGTTTGTTTGACTGTGATGCCAGAAAATGATCCCGAATATCTGGTAAAATACAAAAGCGCAGGCATTAAGAAGCTGCATCAAAATATTGCTGGAAACACTAGATTTAAATTCAATTTGTGGAGTATGTTCCTACACTTTTGCTGCCGATCTGAAACTTTTGATGATATTTTTGGGACTCCAGTCAAACTCCTCAGCTCATCCATGCCCCTGGTGTGAAATAAATGCAAAAGATTTAAAAGAGAAAGGACTTTCAAGAACAATAAGCTCTATAACCAAGCAGTCAACAGCTTGGAAAGCTAATGGGAAAATGAAAATAAAAGCTAAGTTTTACAGTTAGTTTCTTATTATTTTTTTTTCTGTCAATTTCCATATTAAATTTTATTACTAGCTACAACTATGTGAATACGTTTTAGAAAACTGTGTTAATATTCCACTCATTATTGGTGATGAAGAGACGCCAGTTTTACGATACCTCCCACCGCCAGAGCTACATTTATTACTGGGCATATGAGTTTCCTGAGGTTGCTTCAGAATGGGTTTGACAAGCATCCATAGATTTTGACCATTATGGAAAATTACAAAAGTAACTTATTAAGATGTGTTTCTTACTTCATATTTAAGATAATTCATTTTATATTAACAACAGGAAAAATCGTTTTAATGAAATTCTCGTCAGGACGTACGTAGATGATTTTAATTTTGATGAATATTGGTAGCCCATAACATAAGCTTTCAATACAGTATGACTCAAAAAATGTATATTTTTTATTTTAAACTAGCTGCAAATACTAACTGTGTTCTACGCTTGAATTGTTTTCTCGCTGGTGGGTTTATTTCACTCACTATTTTGCGTTTATAATCTATTAAAGGCAATTGAGATTTATTTTTAATTTTTTTCATCATGTTAAAATCGGATATTAAATAATCATTTCCAAAAAAACATGCGTAAGGAGCTTTGGTTTATCACCCAATTGTAGTTTAATATTTAACAATTTGTCGTGTTTATACAATTTATTGTTTACCTTAATTTGAAGACTATCTTCATTAATAGCTACGTAATTTATAATTCCCTCTTTTAGTGGAAATTCATAAATTAAATAATTAGTGCTTGAATCATACAAACTTTTTTAATCTTTTATTATAATATTTAATAAACCATAGGTGGATATGTTTTTCTCTTGGTCACAGTGTCCCTCAACTAAAAATGGGTCAAATGAAAATGACACACAAAAACGACTTCAGATTCCATTAAGTACTCGAGTAAGGATTATCAATATGCAACAAATAAAATTCTAGCTGATCCTACCCTTCCTCTTTATACAATTATACTTGTTGCATTTCTTTATTGGGAAAAAAGTGTAAAACACAGCACCAATTTTATAAACTTACAAATTTATTGAAACTAAATAAAAAACACAATTTTAAGTTACCAAAAAAATATTATATAACTTATATAACAAATTATTTAAGATTATAAGATTATATTAAAGATGTCGAGACGAAAATTCAACAACTGCCTTTTTTAGCTGGAATCCGTAGCTCATCTATTAGGTTTATTTTAAGTCGATTCCAATATTTTAAAAACTGAATGGACTCCCCCGGTTGTTCAGACCACAACTCTAGCCCACTACTACCAAGAAAGTATAAGGAGTGTTGAATGTGCTCCAGAAGAACGTGTATTTTTAGGGTTTCAGAAACACCCGTTGCTTTATAAAAAATCTTTAAATGTTTAATATGTATATCCAACTCTTTCCTAACCTTTCTGGTGGAAAATCAGTCCTCTACTACTTTGTTCATAGGTTTGAAGGCAGAAACAAAAGAAACTATCTGAATGGGACTTACATCCCCAAGAACGTCAAGTTCAAGAAGTTTGTCAGATTCTTTGAGAAGTAAAATAGACCTTAGCTACGGTTTCCAGCTAAAAATGGCAGTTGTTAAATTTTCGTCTCGATATCTTTAATATAATCTTATAATCTTAAATAATTTGTTATATAATATTTTTTTGGTAACTTTTAATTGTGTTTTTTATTTAGTTTCAAAAATTTGTAAGTTTATAAAATTGGTGCTGTGTTTTACACTTTTTTCCCAATAAAGAAATGCAACAAGTATAAATGTATAAAGAGGAAGGGAAGGATCAGCTTGAATTTTATTTGTTGCATATTGATAATCCTTACTCGAGTACTTAATGGAATCTGAAGTCGTTTTTGGGTGTCATTTTCATGTGACCCATTTTTAGTTGAGGGACACTGTGTGGTTTTTTCCCAAATGATTATGTCCGAACTTGTCAACGGACATGATAAAAATGTTTTTAATTTATGAAAACTATTCGATTGTATTGGCTTCTTTTAACTCTTCAATTATGCTGTTTATTTCATTCGCATGACTATTATTCCCTGCAAATAAAAAGCAAATTAATAATCTTAATCGCTCAACTAACTCATTACAGTTATCCCAATGCACATAAACTTTTTTATTATTATTGCATTTGTAATCCTTTCCAGTCCTCTTAATTTCGATCTGTATTGGTTTTCAGTTTGTTTGTTTGATTCCTCTAAATCAAGTAGGGGTTTAATTACAATTATATACTTATTACCTCTATTTACTTCTTTTTGTGCATTTGCATCAAAATTTCTTTTTTGTGCATTCGTGCTCAATATAATATTTCGATAATTATTTCTATCTTCTGGAGTTATTAAACTTTCGTTTGGTTTATTTTTAAACAAGAATTCATTTAAACCATATGTACCCTTATATATTTTATCTTTCTTTTTATTTTTGTCTTTTATAACAATATCAATTCCTTTAAAATCCATTTCTGAATCTCCATAGTGAAATTTTCCCAAAACTGGTTCCTAAGTTAAATAATGAGTATCAAATCTATTTTCAGTGTCTCGTATTAATCCTTTAATATATTCACGTGGCATTTCATCAAATTGATCTAAATATAAATTAAAAGATGTATCTTGATTTATGTAATCCATGGTAGCAATTTGCTGTTCGCGAATACTGTCATCGTAAAAATAACTGTCTTGTAATGTGCTATCAAATATTTCACCATCATCAATAAAATGTGGTACTGCTGCCGAGTTTTTTTATAGGACTAGGTGCTAATTCTTTTGGTATATGTTTTTTTAACATCATGCTCGCTTTTTATTGCCTCTTCTTTTTTAATATCTGCCATTGATGGATGGTTGTGGTTGCGTCGGCGGCTGCGGTGAAGCTTTTGATATTAATTGTTTTAATGGTTCCAACGCGTACTCTGCTTAAATCTACCAGAATTAATGACATTTAATTTAGCTCCTAATTTTTATTAACTTTGTGGTTAATATTTTGTCCTTCATATTTGTGTGCGTGTTAATGTCAACAAGGTTTTTTAAATACTAAATTAATTTTACGAAACAAGTATATTTATTATTATTATCAAACCCTCCAACAACACCACTGTTTTTAAAAAAGCACACTGTGCTGTTTATAAGGCGGTTATTTTGAAATTATGTATTGATCAAATCCTTTTCTAAAGCGACCTTTATTAATATCAAATTCTTTACATATTACAAGAAAACCATATTTAGATACATTCCAACATAATGAACACATATCATGAAATTGATCAAACGACATGTCAGTATTAACATGATCTTTATAAATATGTCTTAGGTTCATGAGATGTTGTTTAAAAATTATCAGCATATTTGCATTGTCACGTATAAGATGTTTGGGGTTGCGGACATAAGTTTGCGTTAAATAAAAAGAATCTATAAGATTATGTCTGCTCATTACAAAAAAATCTCTTATTATGCTTTGCTTTTCACAAGCTACATCATCGAAAATAAAAACATAATTTGATTTTACTTTTGAGGGCGATATTATATTTTCATTATAAACAAAAGTGCTCTTTTAGTTCCACCCTTACTTCCTAAGAAGTCCCAGAAGCCAACTGAATGGCTTGTGCGGGTTAGGGGTAGGGACGGACCGCGGGCTTAGTCCCCTCCGAAGGACTATTACACAATAGGACAAACACAAATAAACAGCCATACCCCTGGTGGGATTCGAACCCACGACCTCCGGCTTGTAGTCAGCAGCACTAACCACTAGTCTACCGTCGGCGATATTATAGATCGGTTGGTACAAAGACTTTGAAAAAGTATATACATTTTCAAAACGGAGACCGTTTATATTTTCAAGTAAATTTAACATTACATTTGTTTTACCGCAATTAGATGGACCTATAATTACATAGCGAATAGTAGAAGGTAACAATGCCCCATGTCGTATCTCATGTTGCTGAGAATCTTCAAATTTTGTAATTTTAAGACTGTTTAATTTTAATATTAAATATAAATTTTGTAATATAATATATTGCAAATAAATGTATTCAATACCATCAGTCTCATTTTAGCCTTCGATGTATAAATGAAGTTTTACGATATAAATAGCGCCAACTAAGCTTGTTAAACGATTAGCAAGAAACGATAAGGGTATAAATCCTTTGGATGAAGCTTGTAAAATACACGACATTGCCTATTTACAAAACGCGGAATTAGATAAACGACACGAGGCAGAAAAAATTTTGGCCAGCAGCGCTTTAAAAGGGGTATTGGCTCGTGATTCTGGTATTGGCGAAAAACTAGCTGCTTTAGGTGTCACAACTGCCATGAAGGTAAAAGTAAAACTAGGTATGGGTTTGAAACAAAAGAGTAAACAAAAAAAGAAAGTAAAGAAGGGTCGAATTCTCTCATTTAATAAAGCCTTAAAAAAACTAAAATTGCCATTCAAAATGATAATCCCAAAGATATCAGATCCGCGATTAATATTGCTGCAAAAGCTGTTAAAGGCATTAAAAAAGATAAACGTGCTCGCATAATTGCTTTACCAAAAACCGCTGGATTTCTACCACTTATTCCATTATTTGCGGGATTGAGTGCTCTTGGAGCTTTGGCCGGACGTGCTAGCTCAATCGCTAGTGCCGTTAATAAAGCAAAATCGGCGCAAGAATATCTTAAAAAAAAACAACGACATAATTAAAAAATTGAGACTATAGCTATGGGGAAGGGATTGAAATTAAAAAAATATAAAAAAGGACTTGGTTTATTTGTAAATCCCTATTCTTACTACACATTAAACTTATCTAATGTGGAATTATTAATTTAGATAGTAGTGAGGGAGATGGAACACACTGACTGCACACGTTTTGTATTACGATAGTTTTGGTAATCTTATGCCGCCAACAAAAGTTGTATCGTATTTTTACACTTTAACTCAACAACAAGTAAAAATCAAATACATTCATACGCAGTTTCAAAATTATAATTCTTTTAACTGTGGGCATTTATGTTTGCAATTTTTATATAATTATTCATAATCATGTGTAACGTTAGTGAAATAGTGGCATTTAAACAATGAGGACATTCAGTTTTTCAGAAACGGAATCCGTTTTGAGTGCTGATTTCCATCCGCCGATAGATTTAAGAGATTTTGATAATGATTTTGTTACAGGACTTTTAAGTTTAGAAGTATATAATGCTAGACCAAAAATTTATAAGGTGTTTTACATTAGCTCGCCTAAAATTGAAATTCCCGAAGGAACATATGATAATACACTGCGCGTCAAAATTAAAGCATAATAAGTAAAAAAATGCTAACTCTAAAACGCCTTTACCAATCTTTATAAAATTTTGGATAAAAATACTTTAACTTATATCTCAGTTCAAGGGTTTTTTGAGGAAATATCCTTAAAGCCCTTTTATTTAATAATAAAAAAACGCTCGAAAATAAACTTTTATAGGGAATTTTTTTAAGTAAATAAAAAATATGCTGTGAAATACCGTATTTTTGTAAGTATACCCTAAAAAATATTGTACAAATCAAACAAACAGTAACGAAAATACAGCGCTTTAAAATCGTCAAAAATGACCACTTTTCAGCAAAATAATCAAAAAGGTGTCATTTTTACCGACTTTGAAGTACTGTATCTTCGTTACTGTTCGTTTGATTTGTACAAAATTTTTAGGGTATACTAACAAAAATACGGTCTTTAACAGCATATTTTTTATTTACTTAAAAAAATCCCTAAAAGTTATTTTTCAAACGTTTTTTTATTATTAAATAAAAGGGCTTTAAAAATATTTTCTCGAAAAACCCTCGAACACGAAAACTGAGATAAAAGTTGAAGTCTTTTTATACAAAATTTCATAAAGATTGGTATAAAAGTTTTTTAGAGTAAGAATTTTTTTACTTATTATGAGTTAATTTTGACGCGCAGTGTATTAACAGTTTTTTTAATGAAATAAATCAATGTTTAAATAGAACGACAAATGATAAATTATTCTTATCATTAACAGTAAATTTAAATACACTAAAATGCGGAATAAAATCTACTTACGTTATTGATTTTACAAACAGCAGTTCAATTGCCGGATTTAAAATTGTTGAGTCCCCTCAAACTGTTTATTTACCCATAAATACAAAAATAATTAATAATATAACTTTTAAAATAGTCGTCAAAAATAAATGCCAGTGTCAATCAAACGGTCAATCTTTAGGATTCAAAATAAAAAATTATGGGTATTTTAAACGTAAATGATAGTTTTTTCGAATATTTCTTTTAGAAAGGTAGAGAAACATTCCCATCTACCACATAACCCAAACTTAAATGTTTATTTACATTGAAGGAAAATTACTTAAAGAAAATGGCACTGTATCTGCAACAGCAAAATTTGTTAATAATTATTTTAATCATTTATTTAGTAAAATTCGATTGAAAATTTCGGCAAAAAATGTGGATCGTGTAAGAAATCCTGGAATTACTAGAACCCTTAAGGGGTATACATCATTTAATTAAAATGATGTTAATCGTTTAAAAAATTCCGGTTGGAACCGGTGAATTTAATCTCTGTGTACCATTAAATACGATTTTGGGGTTTGCAGAACATTTAAAAAAAAATTATTAATTTAAGACAAGAATAAATTTTAATTCGAAGTAATTCTGATCATAATGCAATTTATAATGGCGCTGCCAATGAAAAAAATCAAATTACAATCAACAAAATTGCTGGAAAATGCCTCATATATAGGTGAAAACTTAAAATTACTAGAACTTATTGAAAATGAAAGAGGAAGTGGCTTTCAGAAATTGGGAATTAATGGAATATCCTTTGTTGCAAAAACAAAAAATCATACGTGGAATTTAAAATCTGACACGCAATTGAAAAAACCGCGTTATAATATTGTAGGATTTCAAACAAATCGTAAAAATAGTTTTCATAAAAATAGCAGTTTATTCGATAATTGTAATTTAAAAAATATATTATATTTAAATTCGGAAATTTACCCCTACGATAATTCAAATATTGGTTATAATAAAAATCAATATTCTATGTTGTATGAAATGTACTTAAACTTTCAAAAATCATATTATGATCGCGAGAATGAACCTCCTTTGAAAAAGAGTATAAAAGTATTGCCCCTGTAGTAGTCATTGATTGTTCAAGACAAAACGAAATTCTTAACTCCGGCACTATAGAAGTTCGTTTGGAATTTGAAACCACTAAAGACATGCCAGACAATACTTCAGCCTTTTGCTTAATATTACACGATCGCCTTGTATATTACACCCCAATTCGCGATATATAAGAGAAAGACTAGTGAAATTGAATTTATTTTTATCAAGACCAACTTAATAACTTAACCATTGTGTGACCCGGCTCCCGCAAAATAATAAGTAAATGTAAAAAAGGACTAAGCGACAAATTAATTTTGTTTTATGGGTTATTCTACAATAAGAGGTTTTGAAACCATAGAGGATGCGGCCAAGGGGAAAATTTGGAGTTTTTTGATTTAATAAATATATTTCGACTTTACCCCCTTTTATGTGCCCCATTAGCGTAAGGGCAAGTCAATTTAAATATATTTAGTTACTTAATGGAAGGCCAGGGTAAATACATCCGGCAGGGTAGAGACATCAAAATCAGAGTAGATACTTTTTTGACTTTAACGTAATAAAGCTATAAATACAATCTAACATTTATTAAACATTCTAGTTAACTTATAATCAGAGTAACATTTTTGTATTACAGCCTTTTTTAAACCTAAAACTAGAGCTTTTTAGTGTATGTAACAAAAAATATAAGTAATTCAGGTAATAAGTAACATCGCCCATTCAACAAATAATAAAGAATTCTTATAACTAAGTAGACTAGCGCCTTTTAAGTGAAAATAAGACTTATGATAATCAGACTATAGTATAAAGTAAATAGTATAGAGTATAGGTATTATAAAAATTATTCTGATTATTACTATAGTGATAATTAGAATAATTTTTATAATACCTATACTTTTACTATAGCTTCCATTAAATCTAAATATTTTACTCATTATATAAACTAAAAAAAATAACACAATAAATTAAAAGGTATTCTTTGGCCTTTAAACAAAAAGCAATGATTAAAAAAATAAAAAACTATCTGGATCTCGTCATCTTCTTTTAAACCCGTACACATAGCCACGTATCGGAACTTTTTGTAGTAGTTTAAAGAGAATGAAGTCGCCGAACGTTCTTTATTTTTTTTTGCGTTAACGGCTGTCGTTCATCCTCTGTCCGAGGCTTGTCACATTTTGGTGTTATATGATTTGTTCACTGTCATCTGGATTCTCTTCCTCATTCTCGGACTCTGAATCTGGTCCGTAAACATCCTTAACTCGGAGACGAGATTTGTTAGGAGATGAGTATATCATGACACCAATTTTGAAGTGAACACAATTTATATTTCCATCACAAAAGCAGCTTAAAGACTTCATTTTTAACTTTTTTGGATTCTCCATGTTCCATGACACCTGATGGACACGTAATGTACCAGGGAAAGTCTTTATGTATTCTTTACCACCAACAAACAAAGCATCTTTCTCTTAAATATTTTTGTCGTCAATAAGAAGAACATTGATGCTAGGACAGTTTTTCTGGATAGCATCTGATAATTGGCTCAGAGTTGCTATATCACTGCCTTTAGCCACCAATCGGTCTGCTGTTCTCTTACATACAGCACCAACACCATCAGGAGCCCCCTTACCGTGTCCAGCTTCATGGTAATTCCAAGTAAAGCGTATTAGGGTCGGGTAAAATTCTGTTAAATGAGTGACAAGAAAGTAAAACATGTATTTGTTGCGATATTGTGTTACAGGTCCATGATGGACCGTCCATCACTCCAAAAATGCAGTATTTTCACTTCGGGTGGCAAGCTGTTCAAAATTGGCTGTAAGTGTGCCCATATAGCTGGAGGTGAATGTAACAAATTTTGTGACATAGAACAATAGCATGTAGTCTTTACTTCACCTGATGAATCCTCTTTCGTGTAAGTTACAACCGTGTGCAGACTTATTTGTTGACGCGAACCTCCGAAATGCATTGCCTGAATCTCTTCTGCGTATTTAGTTAAGTAATTCTCACTGAAATCCATGTGAATCATAGCTTCTTTTTCTGTCAAAGTTGTCTTTTTAATTTTAAAAGCAGAATGCTGGTGCACTATGTTCCGTTCATGGTGAAGAAAATGCTCCAAGTTGTGTTCAAATTGCATGATTAAATCACGAGGATAAATCTGAATTGACTTTTTTAAATACTTTGTCACCTTCCTTTCCTTATGCGTTTTCGGATCAGTTATATTAACGGTGACGGATTCCCATTTTTTGTAGACAATTTGGATACTATTATTGAATTCTTTGTATAAAAGTCTTTTATTTTTACAAGTTGCGCATTCTCGTAAGAGACACTGCTCGTTATACCTATTGCAACAAATTATTTTAAGCAGATTTTGATGGTTTTATATAGATATAATTTTAACTTGAAATAGAGCCGCAAGAATTAGATCCATATTAGAGTGAGTAATGCAGAGACAAGTGTCACGTTTGTCACAATTCGGGTGTACTATCCAAAATGGCCTTAGGCGACAGAATAAAGAATATGAGATTGTGATATTGCACTTCTTCATGAGAGATATGTGGAGATTTTTTAAAGTATCTAAAAGAACTCTCTTTTGTTTACGGTCTCCCTTCTTCGTCACATAATCTCTTTTACCAGCACATAACCTCGAATTAGAATCATCTTCAAGAAAATTTATAATTTTTCTTTTTGTTATTTCATAGCTTGCTTTCACTTTTCGTTTAGTTTCCATCAATCCTACCTTTCCAAATTTTCTCAAAGGTTTCATATTTTTTTCGTTCTGAAATATGCCATATTTTTTTACCAATTTTCCACTAATAACTCTTTTAAAAATTCGTTTTTCCTTTTCATTTGGAAGAGCAGAAAAATTTTCTTTCAATTGTTAATCAAGTACTTCTGCAAATAGTAATTTTTTCTTTATTGTGGGTCTGGCACTTGGAGAATTCATCACTTGATCTACTTTCTTGTTAGGTGTAAGTTCTTTAGGCTTTTGTAATCTTTGTAATCTTTGTAATCTTTTTTTACAATTTGTTAATTTAATCTTTAGATTTTTTACTTCTTCATTTTTTTTTATTATTTAAATATCTCTCTCTTCTTGCTCGATTTGATTTGATTTTAGCAGCTATAGCTCTTCTATTAACATTTCCTGGAGGCATTTGAACATCATCATTTGAAGTAGATGGTGTTACCGGAACATTTTGAAGGGCAATTCGTTTCCTACGCTCTCTTGCTTTCTTCTTCCATAACTTTCGAGCCTTACGTTGCTCTCTGGGAGTCATTTGGTTGACAGTTTTTACAATTCCTTTTTCCTTTTTATTTAAATATTTTTTCTTTTCTTTTTGTTTTTGCATTTCACACTTTTCGGGATAATTTTTAATTTTTTGATAGCGTAATCTCTCTGCCTGGCGCTTCTTCTCTAATCGTTCTTCACGTGTTACCTTATTGATGGGTGACATGATCTGTAACAATATCATGGGCAACAATATAATAACAATATATTATTAAAGTAGGATCATAAGCTACGTACACACATAAAAAACATATGACGGATAAACTAAAATCCTCGTATATTTTTTAACCATAATAATAATAATAATAATAATAATAATTAAAACGTATTTTGAGAACGTAATAGAAGTTATTTATTATCTGAATTAGTCTGTATCCACATTATCTCCCCTGGTCAGTGAGTATCTCCCCTGGTAGTTATCTTGCCAGGGGAAATATGACAGGGGAGAGACGTTTTCTTAACAAATTCAAATTTTTAAACGGACATAAGTTAATTTTGGGTTAATATTAATATCACACCTTAACTATTTCAGTACTATTATATATATGCAGTAAAAGCAAATAAATTAAGTGAATTTTATAAATTTTATGACTTACCAGTGGAGAGACACAATGACTGTACGCAACCTCTGCACCGCACTGTTGCGTCGCGCCGACTAACAAATGACAGCGGATTAACGCCTCGTGTGTTTAGTATCACTATCTTTATGTTAATGCGTGTCCTTGAGCGCAACTCTAAACATAACCGGCTAATATTTCTGTTTGTATTAGTGGACTGAAATTAGCCAGGGTAGATACTCAAAAAAAGCGGGACAAAAATGAATTTCCAAAATTATTAAATATAAACAAATATTTTTAAATTTTTCATTTACAATACTTAAGTATACTTGTTTAAATTCATATTAAATATACTTTAAATTGTCGATTGCGACAAAGAAGGTATGTACTGTGTGCGTTTTTAACTCAAAACGTGAAGGGGACATGCCAGGGTAGAGACTTTTTTAGACTTAAATATGAAATTTCGAGAAAATGTTCTTGAATTGGGCTTTTAATCATAATGCTATTTATAGAACACATTAAGATGCTTCGATTTATTGCATAACATGACAACACATTGAATAAAAAATCCATTTTATAATGATTGCCGCACACATTACCTCTTATCGTAGAATTACCCTTATATAGAATCTTGACTATATCTTTGTAAGGTTGCTATTTTATGCCACGTATTAATCGGGTTGAAGCGAAAAGTAATTGAGAGAAAAAAGCGTTAGGATTTTAGGAATTTAGGAAAAAAACGTAGACCAATCTGCGTCTTCGTTCGGGCGGGGGCTGCTTGGTAACAAGCTGTGGGGACAAAAAGTCAGTCAGCAGACGGATTGCGACGAAGAAGGTATGTCCGGAAGTGAGTCGGTGTTATTTTTTAGTGGTTTAATATTTGTATAGGAAATCATTGTTTTTAATTTTACTGAATTTTGTTACAACTTATATACGAAACATGGTTGAAATTATTCGTATTATTACTTGTTTGGTGTGCATCGTGATTTATAATTACGTTCGTCCCCTCTTTGTCCGGTTTGAATCGCGTTAGATTAAAAATGGTGGCCTCGGCCGGCGATTGTTTCACCTGTTGCTTGTGTGCGTTAGGAAAAAGGGTTTTAGGCGGAATGAACTGAACAAAATGTACTAGCGTAGTGGAGTTAAATTCCTCGAACACCTTGTGATCGCTCATATTCGCATAAGCGGTGAGCTTTTTAAAGCCTTGATGCCAAAAGGGGATTGATAAATTTATATTTAAATATATATAAGTATTGTATTGTATATATTGTATTTCTTATGTAACTTATACTTTGGTGTATATTTGTATTTAACATGCTAACCTGCAGCTACGGCAGGAACACTAGGGGCAAGTATATAACGTAAATATTAGTTAGATAGAAAGGCTGTCGAGGGTGAAATAAAAGCATAACGCCAAGGAAGTAGCCCTGTTCGCACGTCATAAGCTTGTTGAGAATAAATCAACGGTGTACAAAGGGGAATGGGCTTTGTGTGTACTTTGTTTAAAATATTTGTACCATTTCCATTACAATAAACCGCTTATTATTCAATAAAACAAAAATTCAAATAAACTGCTAACAAATCAAGTCGGAAAATAACCGTTATCGAAGGGGCCGTTATTTGGCTAAACAAAACTAAACTAAATTATTTAACCACAGAAAAAAACAGCCACAAGTTTTATTAGACAAACAAAACCAAAATGTGAATAAATAAACTATTTGAATATAATGATTGTAACAATGTTTTGTGCTTGATTTCTGAATGTAATTCCCTCTCCTTGGCACTTCACCTATTTAGAAGCAAACTTAAATTACACAACGTAGGGTATTATTTTCGATTTACTAGACGATCACCTTTTGCCCAAACTTGACAACACTGCTTGCGCTGTCGAGATATAAATTAAGTTCGCGCGATTATTCAAATCGCCTTGGGTTACTGCCGTTTTCATGAGTGTGGTGTACCCCCCCCCCGTGCCCATCACACCATGAACAATTTTGTTTTCGTTGATTTTCATGGATTCCAATTTAAACATAGTAAGTTTATTTGTAAAGTTTTGTCAATTAATCATACAGGCGAAGAAACGAAAACATTCCATTTTTAATTTTGATACTGAGTACTCTTCGTTAACGGAACAATTTCGAAAACAGGTGGATTTTCTAACAATATTGTTTATTGTTATTCGGAAATTAAAAAAAATATTGAATAGAAAAATAAATGATAGAAATGTTGAAATAATATTTGTACAGCAAAAAGTTGAATGGCTCAAACCATTTATTATGTAACACATAAATATTTTAGACTTGGAAAGTTTAAATTTTCCAAGTATATTAGAATTAAAAATTAAAAATAAAAATAGGCAACATTGTAAAAAACATTTATATAATCATTTAAATTGTACTAATGAAAATATACTCTTATTAAGAAATTGGTATTTCGACAATGTTGCCTCCCCCACTCTTAAAAATGTTTTTGTATGTAGGTTAAAAAATTAAATAAATATCCTTAGTATTAATAATATTTAAGAAACTTCAACATGTCTGTTTATTATGTGAGCTTTGGTATAGTTAAACCATTAACGATTGAAGAAATTATTGAATTGGCACAATGTCTTACTACATCTGCAACACCTCTTGATGAATGTATCCATTGGAAGAAGAATGGTGTACTGATTTATTGGAAAAGCAGTTCCAACAGCAATCTACTGAAGAGTACTGCTCTTATAGTCAAATGTATTAATTAACAAGCTAATTAAGATATTTTTCCAAGAAATCCCTTTTGTCATACCAATTTTCAAGTTTTGCTTTATTTAGAAAATCATTTACTATTTTCTGCGTTGTGGGGTATCTATTAGGGTGGGTCGATTTTTGAATTTTAAAACGCCTGTGTCAGGAAAAGTTGTATATGGGACTAAAAAAAATGTAGGTATTTTTATTTTTTTTTAATTTAAAATTTAACCCCCCCGCCGGCCCTTCAAAAATTATAAAATAAAAAAATTCAAAATCAAATTTGCCTGTACTAAAAATGTTTTCGTAATTGTTGTTTATAAACGCAAAATAATATATTTTTATAATTGGAATGCATTAACAGCCCCCGCCCGATTTATTTATAATATTTAGACGTATGTATTTTTTATTATAGTCTTACTATTATTGTATTTTAATCACCTTTTTGTATAAATTAAATATTAAATATTATAAAATATAATATATTTTTATTTTCAATTATAAATATGGCGGCGGGCGTAAAGCGTAAGGTTTCTACTCGGCAGTCGTTTCGCGATGCCGTATTTGGTGAACCTCGTGACTTAAGTGAAACGGTACTGCCGTGTTATGGAGATGTAATGCGGTATTTTCTATTTGTACAAAACAATTTAAGTGGACACACCACTAAAAATAAAACTGTTGCTGAGATTTCCAAACTGGTAGTTGACAAGGTACAAACAATTTGGTGGAAAGCCAGTTTGCCTATTATAATATAATTATATCAAACCAGCAATGTGTTGCACTACTTAAAAAATATCACAAACAATTCATGGATCATAAAAAATCTCTAAAGAAAACAAGTAGTTATGCCCGAAATAAATTACAATGTTTCCAAAATGAATCGAATAAAAAGCTTTTCGATATTTCGACATGCAAATGCAAAAAAATTTCATCGTGTGCTTGTGTCAAGTTAAAGCAGGTCCCTAAATTAGAACATGCATTTTTAAAAGATCAGAGAACCACAAGGATAATGTTTATGGGAAAAGTGGATGCCAAAAGCACTAGAGTTTTAAAGCAAAGGCTAGAAAGAAAAGGAGAAACAGCTAGCTGCAGTGGTTTTAAGTTCGAGGCAAAAACTCAACCTAACGCAAATGAGCTGCCACTCCGTCATTTGCTTCGACATCTAGATGGCGATACTAAAGGTCCTGCTTCATTTTCAGGCCCCATTGGAAAACTCCTTGAATCATGTGAGAAGTTACCGGTAGTTCATTACAAAAAAATCGGGACAGAATTACCTAATGTAAACTTAGCAGAACTCAGCACTGACCAAAAATATTTATACCTAATATGTCAGCTATATCTACAGGAAACTGTAGTTTAGCAAATAAAGCACCGGGTAAAATGTCTCATGCGAGATGGCTCACTATTGCTAATCGGATTTTACGGTCTTATATTGGAACGGAGACTCCACCCACCAATCTTAATATTCTAACAGAGTACATTTTGAAAGTGTATGCAAAGGTTTGGTTTTTAGTAAAATATTCACCTTTATGCACAAATGGGGCTCTGCACTTGTGGAAGCTGATTCAGTTCTCAATATATTTAAGCGACGAGTTAAAAAAACAGAAGCGTCTTTGGCTGTCTGTGATGAGAAAAATAGGGATGGTTGGATACGTACAACAATAGAGTCCAGAAAGAAAATGCCCAAATTTAGTACAAAGTCAAAATATGAGCACAGAATAATCTAAAATGCCCACATGGAAGGGTGGTTGGGCGGGCAGGGGTGGAACTCGATTGCAGCCACCTCCCCGTGGTGAGTTCTCGGTTATTTTGAGTTTAAGTATTGCTCAAAATACGCGAAGAGCTGCCTTGTAACAATTTTGTTAATTTTAAACAAATTATTTACACTTTTGGATGTGTGGCGGGGGGCCTAAATGTACTTTAAATTTGAAAAAAAAAAAATTGAGGACTCAAGAGACCCAAATAAAACATTCCCCAACGCAGGCCTATAATCTTTTTAATATTTATATCTTTTTATTTTTGGGGGCCCGGCGGGGGGTCTAAATTAATTTTGTAAATTGAAAAAAAAATATTTTTCAAAATAAAAGCCCAACCTACAACTTTTCCAACCACAGTCGTTCTAATTTTATAAAAAATACTAAAAAACGACCCACCCTAGTATCTATCCAATGCCCAATTGTTTTCATTTTTTTAAAGGTTTCTATGTGTAATTCAATTTTGTTGTAAGCTCCTTGTATTTCGCCACTTGTTGGTAGCACCTCTTCAGGCATATTTGATTAAAGTAACACTTACTGTGCACACACAATGGTTTTATTCTTTTACAATTATTTTGAAACCTTTCTTTATCACAAAACACCTGCTGCCATAACTACTACTACTGCAATCTACAAGGCGCATTTTTTCAAATAATCTAACCATTTTAATTTTTTTCTCATATCGATTAATTTGTCTTTTTAATACTTGCAAATCTTTATAAGATTTTAGTTTTCTTTGCTAAATAGATTTTTTGCAAACCATTGCATACACTGTATACACGTGAGCTTTTAAATTAAAACCAAATTATATTAATTTTATTTATATACCCTTTTTGTAGGCTTCCCTCCTAAGCATATCTGTTTTATTTAAAGATATTGCGGACAAAAATAATTAAACAAAATATTAATCATACATGATTTTTTATTCAATAAAAATCACACATTATTTGTATTTAATGCACAATCCCTTCCCATTGTACTCCACTATTGCTTGTTCATTGAAAATATGATTAAATTTTTTGGGAATCCATAACCACCCATGTTCGCCTAAGTCAGCAATTTCAGCCCTGCCGATTAATGTATCTTTAGATGAAACTGCATTTATTGTATATTTCTTTTGTATATCCAAGTCCAAAATTTTCTTGATGTTAGCTTGTTTGTTTACCTCGTCCAATAATGCTCTGTTCATCTATTGAGAGGTAAAATATTTATTAACAAAAATAAATAAAAACTGGAGTAATATTCACGGCTGATGGTAAAATTAATTTTAGATTTTGATACACTTAAATAAATATTTAATCACATATAGTTAACAAAGCAACAGCGTTCAGTCTTTCGTCTGACCTTTTATTAAAACCAAAAAAGGCTATCGAGAAAATCTGTTTTAAACCAATCAGGAACGAGAAAAGTTTTACACTTTCTATTGGTTTGTAAAAACTTAAGATTTATTCGAATGACCATATTTGGGCATTCATAATTTCAAAGCTTCCAAAATGTTCTAGAAACTTTGTTTTCGTACCAAAATAAGGTAATCGAACGAGATTTCGTCCCTTATTGGTTTCGAGCTTCCCTCGATTTCATATAAATTGTAGTGCCTGCATCACTAAAATCAGTTCAATTTACGAGCTTATAGCGCCTTCCAGCTAGTGTTGTCACTGAAAAAAAACACTCTTGTTTTTTTTCAAAAAAAAATGTTTTTTTTTGAAAAAAAACAGAAGTCCTTGTTTTTTTTCAAAAAAAATGTTTTTTTTCAAAGAAATGGTCAAAAATACTCAAATTATATTAAGTGACAGGATTTTCGAAATGTCACTGCTGAGGAAAGAATTTTTGGCACATTCTGTCACTAGAAGATTATTAAATACTAATTATAGTTTCTTACTTACCATTAGTAATATTCTTAAACAAATTGTTTAACGTTGTTGGCTTTCGCCCTGAGCCTTTTCTTTTCGGCATTTCTACCAACTATGCATCAACCTATAAAGCCGCAGGTCTTAACTCTTCTATTATAATACCGTATAGACTATACGATATGCTAAGTCAGCATTGCCGACAGCGAGGCGCCCTTTTACCATACGTGGGTGAGAATGAAAAAAAACAACTTTTGTTTTTTTTCAACTAAAAAAAAACGTTTTTTTTACAACACTACTTCCAGCTATTGACCTCTACTCGATGTTTCATCTCGACAAGCCGCCTGGTAACTTATTTTAAACTGATATTTTTGTTTTATTGTTTGCATGTTTAAATTAATTTCCTTCGGTAATTAATTATTTGATTAAAATTCAATTTATTGAATTTATTTTAAATTTAACTTTGAAAAATTCGTAGTTTAAAAAAGTTGATTGATTTTATTTTGAATTAAACTTCGAAAGATTTGAAGTTATTTTTGCTATTTAAAAACAGTTTGTAGAACTAACCTTATTTTTTTATTTGGATTAAAATTCAAGCGATTGAATTTATTTTGAATTTTAATTCGAATTAAGCATTATATAAAAAAAATTAATTTACCTTTAAACAATATTACCATGGGTAAATCAAACAAAAAGAAATTACGATTAGTAAGGAATGTTCTTGTCAGAGCACACAAATTACAACAGGCTGGGAGACAACCCACGTATTCCGTATCCCGGTTATTCGAATGACCATATTTGGGCATTCCCAATTTCAAAGCTTCCAAAATGTTCTAGAAACTTTGTTTTCGTACCCAAATAAGGTAATCGAACGAGATTTCGTCCCTTATTGGTTTCAAGCTTCTATCGATATAAATTTTAGTGCCGGCAGCACTAAAATCAGTTTAATTTACAAGCTCATAGCGCCTTCCAGCCGCCTGGTAACTTATTTTAAACCTGATACTTTTCTTTTATTGTTTGCATTTTTAAATTAATTTGCTTCGGGAATTATTATTTGATAAAAATTCAAGTGAATGAATTTATTTTGAATTAAACTTCGAAAGATTCGTAGTTAATTATATTTAGATATTTTTGAAACAGTTCGTAGAATTAAACATTTATTTTATTTGAATTAAAATTCAAGTGATTAAATTTATTTTGAATTAAACTTCGAAAGATTCGAAGTTAATTATAATTATTATTATAATAATTATTTTCCAATGTGTTTCCAAATAGGCCCTTACCAGCCAGAGCAACAATTCAAAATGTTGTTAATAATCTTGTGACATATGGCAGTCAATAAATGTACCCATAATAGGGAACCGCAAGCAAGGCCTGTGAACGAAGTCAACAAAACAACTTGCCGAACTTTGACCTTTCACAAATTAAAGAGAGGAAATGAGCAGTTTCCTCGTGATCAATACCGTCGCATGGAATTTTGCGAAACCGTATTTGAAATGGCGAATCGGGACGAAAATTTTACCCAAAATATCCTTTTCACTGATAAGTCGTCATTTAATTTACATGGTAGGCACAATTCCATGAACCAACGATATTGGTCCAGGATAATCCTCACAAATTTTATGCTACCAACGCCCAAAGACCTCGAAAATTAAACGTTTGATGTGGTATACTGGGAGACCATATTATCGGCCCATTTTTTATAGATGGAACGTTAAATGGTCAAAGGTATCTTGAACTGCTGCAAAATCAAATTGTTCCCGCAGTTCGTGCTCTGCCTGTGCCTTTTGAAGACGTGTGTTTTCAACAGAATGGATGTCCCGCACATAACACTCTGTTGATCAGAGAATATTTGCAAACCACTTTTTCAGAACGGATTATAAGTGGTCACGGAAATATTCTTTGGCCAGCAAGATCACCGGACTTGGCTCCGTGTGATTTTTTATGTGGGGATATGCGAAGTCGGGGCCAATAATCTTCTGATGAATTAGGAGAAATGATTATTAAAACATTAAGAAATATAAACCCTAATATGCTGGCAAATGTCCGTCAAAATTTTTATGACAGATTGACGTTTTGTTCGGCAGCGTTTAAACACCTACTTAATTTTTTTTTCTTTACGTTGTTTAGAATACTTTTTTTTGAGAATATTTGTTTTTTATGACAAGAATATTATTGTTTATTTTCCACATTTCCTAAAAAATATTTACAAGGTATTTTGTTTTTGTAAACAAAAACATAATAAAATCTTAACAGCGGATACCCTAGCATAGTCGTAATGAAACTGACACCAAATTAAAGCAAATCTACAAACCTGTCGAGTGGGTGGGATAACGCAGATAGTTAAAGAATGAGAAGTAAAACATTGGCGGGCAATGGACCATTTTGATTTAATTGTTTTTAAAATTTCTACTGCCACTCATGACGGAGGTGAATCACGTTTGCTAACCAGTCGATGGTTGTTTATCTCACTCGTTCGTACGTTTTATATTGCATGCGTCTTTACAACTATTTGGCCTAAAGATACATTACCACCACTGAATACTATGTACTATGTAAACATAAAGATGTTTTTAAAATATACTAGTTTATGTTTGTTTTTAATAATAAACGAAAAAAAAACCGGTTAATTTTAAGGTCGATTAAATTTATTGTTTTATTTTATGAAAAAAAAATTAATAGATTTTTTAAGTAAAATTTGCTAAAATTAAAAAAGTTTCGGAAATTTTTCGCAACATTCAAATATTACGAAAATCACTATATATACCGACCTAAATGTCTATAATTTATAAGTTCCTACAAATTCAAAAAAATCTTATGAATCCATAGCACATAGCACAAGAAGATGTAAATATGACTCGAGTGAAAGTAAAACTTCAAGTAAAATCGTAAAAGAAAACACCACTAACAAAGGTAAACAGGGTGTTCATATTTCAAGCCCCATGGTTATTTCGGTTATTATACTGCTGTGCTTAATGAAAACGCCGTAACCAACAATTTTGCGATTTTGGTTTACGGCATTTTCTACTAGAACAATTCATCCTGCGTCTATCCCCGGTACTCAAAAAACCGTATCTATATATATACGGTTTTTTGAGTACCGGGGATAGACGCAGGATGAATTGTTCTAGTAGAAAATGCCGTAAACCAAAAATCGCAAAATTCTTGGTTACGGCGTTTTCATTAAGCACGGCAGTATAAGTGACAAGAGGTCATTTAAATTGGGGCAAAGTTGCGCATTTTGGAGCTAAATTTAACGCCGTATACTTATTTATTAGGATTCAGAAGATGAAAAAATGTTTTGTGGTTGAAAATTCATTTTGAACCATGGTTAGTAGTATAAAACAGATCTAGTAAAACTTTTGTATGTAAAAAAATAGTAATGCTAAAACAGTATACAAATTTATGGAAACATGGGAAATTTTAAGGGATTTTATGAGTGACACATTTGGATATACCTACGTGCAAACATATAAAATGTATTCTCTCACACTATATAGTTAGATTTACATAAATAGGGTTAAAAATACTATACAGGGCCATTTGAAGCATGCGGACAGGATAAATTATAAAACTTTTTTATAAAAAAAATTGTAGGTAATTTAATATATATTATATTATATTATATAATACGTACCATTTTTTAATGACCTAATTAAAACCTTAACATTGAGAGGTAGTCAATTTTATGAGGGGACGCGTCCCCTCATAAAATTGACTACCTCTCAATGTTAACCGTCCGGACGGTTAAAACGGATGAATTTTATACCTTAAAAAATTACCTAAATTATATTGTTTACAAAAAATCAGCAATACACATTAGTCTTCTGAGTTTTGAAGTGAGCAGTTGTCTGTGTAGATAAGAAAGTGTGTTCAAGTATGAAAATGCCGTAGTTGCAAAATTTCTCCCGACAAATTTTGTTATATTTATGGATAATTTCTGGTGAAATCACAAGCTAGGCCGTTTTCTGAATGTAAAGAAAGCCTACTTCAAATATTTTGGTGTTTTAATTGGAGATCCAGACAAGCAGTGGGCTCCCCATGTGTGCTGTATTACTTGTAGCGTGTCATTGGTACAGTGGATGAAGGGGAAGAGAAAAAGCATGACTTTTGCAGTGCTAATGGTATGGCGAGAACCCACCAATCATTTTAACGATTGCTATTTTTGCCTGACAAAGACTGAAGGTTATTCCAAAAAGGAAAAGCACAGGATCGAATATCCAAATTTGCCGTCTGCATCAACAGACAGCTCCGAAGAACAGTGTACCGATCCTACTTTCACCCCAGGTCCCAGTTCCAGCGAGCCACATTTGATTGTTCAAAGTGAGTTAAATGATTTAGTACGTGATTTGGGGTTATCAAAGCAACAGTCAGAACTTCTTGGTTCCCGTCTTAAGGAATGGAACCTATTGGCCAAATAAACAAAAATTACGACTTTTAGGAAAAGAAATGCTACATTTTCAGCATTCTACAGTATGGAAAATTCTTTGTGTGCGTGTTCTGATATCGATAGTTTAATGCAAGAACATGATATCCCTAAATATAGTTTAAAAGCTGGGTTAATACATAATGGAAATTTAAAACCCTCTATACCAGTTGCCCATTCAGTTGAAAGAAACTTATGAAAATAAGCTTGCTTTTGGATACAATAAACTACAAGTATAAATGGCAGATATGTGGTGACTTAAAAGTTATAGGAATTTTAGTGGGACTTCAGGGGGGATTCACAAAATACTGCTGTTTTCTTTGTTTATGGGACAGTCGTGCAGTAAATCAGTTTGTATCCCTTGTAGACCCCAAAAATGTCCTCCTGCCTCCTCTTCACATTAAACTTGGCCTGATGAAAAACTTTGTGAAGGCAATGAATAAAGATGGTGATGGATTTAAATACCTAAGACAAATCTTTCCCCAGATAAGTGATGCCAAATTAAAAGAAGGTATTCATTGGGCCACAAATAAGAAAATTGCTTGACGATGTTAATTTTACAGAAAAGCTTACCGGGCAGGAACTCTGAGCATGGAACTCATTTGTTAGTGTAGTAAGGGGATTTTTGGGCAACAATAGAGATGCAAACTACGAACAATTAGTTAATGAACTTTTAGATGCCTACAAATCGCTTGGTGCCCGAATGTCATTAAAACTTTACTTCCTTCATTCCCATATGTCATTTTTTCCTAAAAATTTAGGAGCTGTTAGTGACGAGCAGGGTGAAAGGTTTCACCAAGATATCAGGACAATGGAAATTCGCTATCAAGGACGATGGGATCCAGCTATGATGGGTGATTATTGTTGGTTTTTGAAGAGAGAAGATATGACCCCTCATAAAAGGAAAAAATAAAATTTAAGGTGTTTTTAATGTTTGTTTTTTTTCTTAGATGTAAGGAATGTTTAGTAGGTGTAAACTATAAATATAGTCGAATCGGGACGAAAATTTTACCCAAAATATCCTTTTCACTGATAAGTCGTCATTTAATTTACATGGTAGGCACAATTCCATGAACCAACGATATTGGTCCAGGATAATCCTCACAAATTTTATGCTACCAACGCCCAAAGACCTCGAAAATTAAACGTTTGATGTGGTATACTGGGAGACCATATTATCGGCCCATTTTTTATAGATGGAACGTTAAATGGTCAAAGGTATCTTGAACTGCTGCAAAATCAAATTGTTCCCGCAGTTCGTGCTCTGCCTGTGCCTTTTGAAGACGTGTGTTTTCAACAGAATGGATGTCCCGCACATAACACTCTGTTGATCAGAGAATATTTGCAAACCACTTTTTCAGAACGGATTATAAGTGGTCACGGAAATATTCTTTGGCCAGCAAGATCACCGGACTTGGCTCCGTGTGATTTTTTATGTGGGGATATGCGAAGTCGGGGCCAATAATCTTCTGATGAATTAGGAGAAATGATTATTAAAACATTAAGAAATATAAACCCTAATATGCTGGCAAATGTCCGTCAAAATTTTTATGACAGATTGACGTTTTGTTCGGCAGCGTTTAAACACCTACTTAATTTTTTTTTCTTTACGTTGTTTAGAATACTTTTTTTTGAGAATATTTGTTTTTTATGACAAGAATATTATTGTTTATTTTCCACATTTCCTAAAAAATATTTACAAGGTATTTTGTTTTTGTAAACAAAAACATAATAAAATCTTAACAGCGGATACCCTAGCATAGTCGTAATGAAACTGACACCAAATTAAAGCAAATCTACAAACCTGTCGAGTGGGTGGGATAACGCAGATAGTTAAAGAATGAGAAGTAAAACATTGGCGGGCAATGGACCATTTTGATTTAATTGTTTTTAAAATTTCTACTGCCACTCATGACGGAGGTGAATCACGTTTGCTAACCAGTCGATGGTTGTTTATCTCACTCGTTCGTACGTTTTATATTGCATGCGTCTTTACAACTATTTGGCCTAAAGATACATTACCACCACTGAATACTATGTACTATGTAAACATAAAGATGTTTTTAAAATATACTAGTTTATGTTTGTTTTTAATAATAAACGAAAAAAAAACCGGTTAATTTTAAGGTCGATTAAATTTATTGTTTTATTTTATGAAAAAAAAATTAATAGATTTTTTAAGTAAAATTTGCTAAAATTAAAAAAGTTTCGGAAATTTTTCGCAACATTCAAATATTACGAAAATCACTATATATACCGACCTAAATGTCTATAATTTATAAGTTCCTACAAATTCAAAAAAATCTTATGAATCCATAGCACATAGCACAAGAAGATGTAAATATGACTCGAGTGAAAGTAAAACTTCAAGTAAAATCGTAAAAGAAAACACCACTAACAAAGGTAAACAGGGTGTTCATATTTCAAGCCCCATGGTTATTTCGGTTATTATACTGCTGTGCTTAATGAAAACGCCGTAACCAACAATTTTGCGATTTTGGTTTACGGCATTTTCTACTAGAACAATTCATCCTGCGTCTATCCCCGGTACTCAAAAAACCGTATCTATATATATACGGTTTTTTGAGTACCGGGGATAGACGCAGGATGAATTGTTCTAGTAGAAAATGCCGTAAACCAAAAATCGCAAAATTCTTGGTTACGGCGTTTTCATTAAGCACGGCAGTATAAGTGACAAGAGGTCATTTAAATTGGGGCAAAGTTGCGCATTTTGGAGCTAAATTTAACGCCGTATACTTATTTATTAGGATTCAGAAGATGAAAAAATGTTTTGTGGTTGAAAATTCATTTTGAACCATGGTTAGTAGTATAAAACAGATCTAGTAAAACTTTTGTATGTAAAAAAATAGTAATGCTAAAACAGTATACAAATTTATGGAAACATGGGAAATTTTAAGGGATTTTATGAGTGACACATTTGGATATACCTACGTGCAAACATATAAAATGTATTCTCTCACACTATATAGTTAGATTTACATAAATAGGGTTAAAAATACTATACAGGGCCATTTGAAGCATGCGGACAGGATAAATTATAAAACTTTTTTATAAAAAAAATTGTAGGTAATTTAATATATATTATATTATATTATATAATACGTACCATTTTTTAATGACCTAATTAAAACCTTAACATTGAGAGGTAGTCAATTTTATGAGGGGACGCGTCCCCTCATAAAATTGACTACCTCTCAATGTTAACCGTCCGGACGGTTAAAACGGATGAATTTTATACCTTAAAAAATTACCTAAATTATATTGTTTACAAAAAATCAGCAATACACATTAGTCTTCTGAGTTTTGAAGTGAGCAGTTGTCTGTGTAGATAAGAAAGTGTGTTCAAGTATGAAAATGCCGTAGTTGCAAAATTTCTCCCGACAAATTTTGTTATATTTATGGATAATTTCTGGTGAAATCACAAGCTAGGCCGTTTTCTGAATGTAAAGAAAGCCTACTTCAAATATTTTGGTGTTTTAATTGGAGATCCAGACAAGCAGTGGGCTCCCCATGTGTGCTGTATTACTTGTAGCGTGTCATTGGTACAGTGGATGAAGGGGAAGAGAAAAAGCATGACTTTTGCAGTGCTAATGGTATGGCGAGAACCCACCAATCATTTTAACGATTGCTATTTTTGCCTGACAAAGACTGAAGGTTATTCCAAAAAGGAAAAGCACAGGATCGAATATCCAAATTTGCCGTCTGCATCAACAGACAGCTCCGAAGAACAGTGTACCGATCCTACTTTCACCCCAGGTCCCAGTTCCAGCGAGCCACATTTGATTGTTCAAAGTGAGTTAAATGATTTAGTACGTGATTTGGGGTTATCAAAGCAACAGTCAGAACTTCTTGGTTCCCGTCTTAAGGAATGGAACCTATTGGCCAAATAAACAAAAATTACGACTTTTAGGAAAAGAAATGCTACATTTTCAGCATTCTACAGTATGGAAAATTCTTTGTGTGCGTGTTCTGATATCGATAGTTTAATGCAAGAACATGATATCCCTAAATATAGTTTAAAAGCTGGGTTAATACATAATGGAAATTTAAAACCCTCTATACCAGTTGCCCATTCAGTTGAAAGAAACTTATGAAAATAAGCTTGCTTTTGGATACAATAAACTACAAGTATAAATGGCAGATATGTGGTGACTTAAAAGTTATAGGAATTTTAGTGGGACTTCAGGGGGGATTCACAAAATACTGCTGTTTTCTTTGTTTATGGGACAGTCGTGCAGTAAATCAGTTTGTATCCCTTGTAGACCCCAAAAATGTCCTCCTGCCTCCTCTTCACATTAAACTTGGCCTGATGAAAAACTTTGTGAAGGCAATGAATAAAGATGGTGATGGATTTAAATACCTAAGACAAATCTTTCCCCAGATAAGTGATGCCAAATTAAAAGAAGGTATTCATTGGGCCACAAATAAGAAAATTGCTTGACGATGTTAATTTTACAGAAAAGCTTACCGGGCAGGAACTCTGAGCATGGAACTCATTTGTTAGTGTAGTAAGGGGATTTTTGGGCAACAATAGAGATGCAAACTACGAACAATTAGTTAATGAACTTTTAGATGCCTACAAATCGCTTGGTGCCCGAATGTCATTAAAACTTTACTTCCTTCATTCCCATATGTCATTTTTTCCTAAAAATTTAGGAGCTGTTAGTGACGAGCAGGGTGAAAGGTTTCACCAAGATATCAGGACAATGGAAATTCGCTATCAAGGACGATGGGATCCAGCTATGATGGGTGATTATTGTTGGTTTTTGAAGAGAGAAGATATGACCCCTCATAAAAGGAAAAAATAAAATTTAAGGTGTTTTTAATGTTTGTTTTTTTTCTTAGATGTAAGGAATGTTTAGTAGGTGTAAACTATAAATATAGTCGATATACAGGATTAAGAAATTCTGAAATTATTTGTTAAATAGATATTAAATATTTTAACATAAGATGTGGTTCTATAAATGCAACAATAAAACATTACATGTTACAACTTTCTCTTTGCCATTTTCGTCCATTCCACCAAACTTGTGTTACAAGAAAAACATATTGTTTTGTCGGCCAGTGTTATTTTTGATATTTTAAAACAGTTCGTAAAAGCAACTATTATTTGAATTAAAATTCAAGTGATTGAATTTATTTTGAATTAAAATTTGAAAGATTCGGATTTACCATTTATAAAAGGAATTTGAGTTTAACTTTTTGTAATCAATATTACCATGGGTAAATCAAATATAAAGAAATTACGCTTGGTGAAGAATGTTCTTGTCAGAGCATACAAATTGCAACAGGCTGCGAGACAACCCACGTATTCCGTAACTCGGTTGATGTCAGTAGATGTCAATGGGGAAGTTTCCGAGATGATCCACCAGCAATAGGTCTGGTAAATAAGCTGTCCTAGTTTACGCGATGCCCACTACCCGTTCTGCTTTCAAGACTGCAAAGTTGAAGGCCGTTCCTGAATTTTACAAAGCCGATCTTAAGTCAACGTCTGGTTTGGTTTTGGACGACGTCACTAAGGCTTCCGTGGGTGCCATCTTCGAGCATATTGACTTGGGATCCGAGTTTTCGGAGGACACCTTTGAAGATTCAATTGACTTCATCGGTACACGTGTCGTGGACGCCGTCGCCGACGCTTCCGTCCATATTCGGAGATACCAGATGGATCTCCACGTGCCACAGGTGCTCCAGGTGGCCCATTCTTCGCCAACCATAATGAACAACGCTACTAGAGTTTGTTGCAATAATACATGTGCACCCAGTACCAAGCACCAGGTCCCGCAGGTACTTAACACAGGTATTTCGGGATCCCAAGTATTTCCGTCAGCAAGCGGCCTTCAAGAGGAACCCAGAGGACGTCATTCCTTGGACCAACCGATCCAATCACAACAAGGCTGTCGAAGTAGCTCAGTGATTGGCTAGCACTCCACCAACGCTGACCAGCAACTTGCTTAAAAGGGCGCACAAGTCTACCCTCACTCTCTCTTCTGCGCCAGACTTCAACTGCCCTACATCGCTGGGTATCTCTTCAATAAGCGAATAAACCCTTCTATCAAAGCGATAAAATTGTGACTTTTTTTATTTTATTTTTGAGTGCTACTGGCAGGTACCACACCTTTATAAAGGTGTTAAAGCGATTATAGACTTAAAGGAAATCTTGCGTCTAGTAAAAGGGAGTCCGCCTCCACGTGGCGAAGGGTAGAAACGATCGCTAGGCAATAATTCCTAGTGTTGTATTGTTAATAGCGAGCCCAACCTAGGTCATAAGCTCCTAGCGTCGCGTCGGCTAAGATACTCGGGACGGCGCGAGCCAGACCATCCCCCGTGATGTCTAATCAGGCAGAAATAATGGAGACAAGCGCGGTGCCTGATGCACCTGTGGGCGGCGAAGGCAGCAGGCACAGGTCCCGATCTGCCAATGGCAGACCCGCCCCCAGGTCCGTCAAGCGCCTGCGAGCGGACGATGGCAGCGATGAAGCTGAGTTTGTGGTGGAAGACGAGGGTTTTATGTACCCGGTTGGCCAACACCTGAGTAATGACATGCTGGATGCCGTCGCGCTTATGTTTGGAAAGCACTATAATGATATGCACTCCGCCAACGCTTCGTCCAAAGCTAGTGGTATCACGAAGGCCAACATCTTAAACTCCATAGTTAAGATGAAGATAATTTTTGAACGTTTGGCCCGCTCTTACACCGAGTTGTCTGCCCAACACTCTTTGTGCGGTGATATCATAAGACAAACGAAGCAAACAGCCAAAGTAGCCACCTCAGCCGTCAAAAGCTACGCCTCAGCAGCATCGGTCCCAGTCCCAAACAAAGCAGCCAGCCCCCCGTGAATAGGGTCAAAATGCCCCCTGGGAAAGCTGTTACGCCAGACAAGAGCACGGTTGTAACGGTGATACCGAAGCCGGGTAACGAGGCTATAAAGTCAGCGGAGGAGACGAAGAGCGCCTTGCAGAAAGCCTTTGACCCCCAAAAATTCGGTTTGCGACTGGATAAGGTGACCCGAGTGGGGAAGCTTGGTGTACGCATCGAGTCTACCTGCTCGGATCTCACCAAGATCCCAGCAGCCGAGTTGGAGAGGGCCGGGTTAGTAGTCAAGGCTAGCTCTAAGTTGAGCCCGCGCTTAGCTTTATACAGCGTCCCGGCCAAGTACACCGAAGAGACGTCAAATGCAGCAATTCTAGCCCAAAACTTCGAGCACGAAGAACCTAAGGACAAGTCCACGGTCCATTGGATCGTGGAAGTATCTCCGGAGGCACGGCTCCAACTGCTAGCCAAGCAAAGGCTCTACGTTGGGTGGAATTCCCTAAGGGTTTCCAACCATATTAGAGTTCTCAGGTGTTACAATTGCCAAAAGTTTGGCCACCTCGGCAAAGACTTCAAGTCTGCGAAACAATGTGGGCGTTGCTCTGGGGAGCACGACACAAAAGCCTGCCCTAAAACTGAGGCACTTAAGTGTGCCAACTGTGTCCGTCTTGGACTGAAGGGCGATGCTATCGCCCATGAGGCAAATAACGTAAAGTGCCCGGCCTATGTTCGGAAATATGAGGCCACAGTTCAGAATACGAATTATGGATAATGTTGAGCATGTTTTAAAGATCGTCCAAGTCAATCTTCAGAACTCGAGGGTGGCTACCTCTGAGGTGAGGGTAATGGCAGAAAGGCTAGGCTGGGACATCCTCCTGCTTCAGGAGCCTTGCACCTATCGTCAGCCCTTTACACAAATGACGAGAATTGGGGAATTCTCGCGCGGCCCCAAGGTGCTCGCTGACTTCCACGATCGCTTTTACAGCGCAATCGTTGTGCTTAATCCAAGTGTAGACGTCTTACACATACAGCATCGCTGTAGTCCTTATCTTGTAGTCGCCAATTTAACTCTCAGTGGAGAGAGCATATATGTGGTTAGTGTGTATTGCCCCCCAGCTAAAGACCTTGAGGAACTTGTAGAGGAGCTCGATCGTGTTGCGATAGAGTTGAGTGGAAAGAAGATTATCATGGCAGGGGATTTTAATGCCAAATCCCACCTCTGGCATTCTGGCCGAGCAGACGATAGGGGTCTTGTATCGGAGAACCTTATAGCAAGCCAGGACTTGCACGTGGTTAATACGGCGAATCAGCCGCATACTTTCTGGAGTGTCAATGGGAGTAGCAACATCAACGTACGCGTTAGAGCGCGACCATCCTCCACACGAATTAAATACACATTAAAAGGAGCGAACCTCGAGCAGGTTAGGGAACACGCAGCCGATCTTATGCGTGTTCTAGAGATGGACCAACACTGGGTCCCAGGTGTTGAAGTGATAGAAAATCGTGTGGAGGCACTAACAAAAATGCTAGTCGATTTGTGTGTTCGTCACCTGCGCAGAGTGTCGGTAAAGGACACCTAGGTCAACTGGTGAACAGGTTGTCTGTCCGCCCAGCGTCGCCGGCTAAATACAGCTCGAAGAGCCATAAAGCGACTCCGCGGCGATGCTCCAGAAAGACTAATATTCGAATACGCGAAGCAAAAGTCATGGCAGGACTTTGTCCACAAGCTCGAACGTGACCCTTGGGGCGCAATCTACAAGATCTCCTCGCAAAAGGCTCGACTCCCTACCATCCTGGCAGCCATCTCGCTAGACGAGAACACAAATACACTAGACCACCCTTCCACTCTCTCCACTATACTCCACCGCCTCTCACCAGACGATTCTGATGAGAACGAGACTCCCGATCACTGGGATTCGAGCTCGTGCAGACCGAGCAGTGGGGAATCTAGAGATAGATTCCTCCTTTACGCAGGATTCCTTTGACGCTGCAATAGCACGTCAACCGTCGGGCAAGGCTCCAGGCCATGATAAAGTTCCCAGTGATCTTATCAAAGTCATCTACCCTAAAATTGGCGACTACCTACTTAGACTATTTCAAGACTGTCTACACTTTGGGCACTTTCCTCGATCGTGGAAGAAAGGTGAGCTAGTCACCATTCTTAAGGCTCCTGACAAGGATCCCTCGGATCCCAAGTCCCTCCGGCCCATTACGCTATTACCTGAACTAGGCAAAATCCTTAAGAGACTCATCCTCTATGAGATCTCCAAGGCAATACCCGATGCCGACTTGCTCCACCCTGGGCAGTACGGATTTAGGCAAGGACGTTCTACGATACATGCGATGACGCATCTCCATGAAGAAATTCTGAACTCGCCTCGTAAATACGTGGTCGGAATATTTCTAGACATTGCCGGCGCTTTTGACAACTTAGGGTGGCCGGCTTGTCACCATGCATGACAAAGGTCTCCCGCACAAGTTGTTCGGACTATTGCGGAGCTATCTTAGTGATAGATCCGTATCTCTGGCCAACAACTATAATTGTGTGTCGAAGCCTACGATCAAGGGATGCCCTCAGGGATCTGTCCTTGATCCACTCTGGAATTTGACGCTTGACTCACTACTCCGCTCGGTGCTTCCTCAATCATGCGGCATTATAGCGTATGCAGACGACATAGTTCTGACTGTCCACGGCGACTCTAGGGTTGAGCTAGAGCGACGTGCGGCAGACGCACTCAACTCCGTCTATAACTGGATGGCGAAACACAAGCTTAGCGTATCTATCGCTAAAACGAAATATGTGTTGTTCAAAGGGAGCCTTCGGAGAAATCCGAGCAATCGAATGGGCCCGCATAACATCTCGCGGGTCCCCGAGATGAAGTATCTCGGAGTGATCAAACTTAGTTTTGGTTCTCACGTCTCGTACGTGACTAATAAAGCTAAGACAATATACTCCACGTTACGACGATATGTTAGGCCAGTATGGAATCCGGAACTTATTCCGGCTTTGAAGGTTATCGTTCCTATACTGTCGTATGGAGTGGAGATCTGGGGTCACCGTCTAACGAATTCTAGAGTCGTTCGAACTCTCGGGCAGATGCAGGGGCTTTACTTGAGGACCATCCTGCGGGAGTATCGCACCGCCCCAGTGGAGACGTTATGCGTGGTGGCGAGACAGAAGCCGATTGATCTCCTTTTGTCTGAGATCAGGGCACGGCTAGCAATTAAGAGGCACGAGGAAGGGACTCATGTTAGGGAGAAACTTGTACCAATGGCAGTTTGATCAGCACCTGAGAAAATTATCTCTGGTTCGTTGGGAAGAACTTTGGGACGCAAGTCCCAAAGGGCGTTATAGCTATGACCTGTTGAGTCCCTTTCGCGAGTGGCTAGAATCTCCTTCAGTTATCCTCTCTCCTGCTATGATCCAACTAATAACTGGGCATGGCAATTTCGGATTACACCTGCACCGGATCGGTAAAGCACCCACATCGAACTGTGAGTTCTGTGGAGTGTGTGACGATCCACCGCATCGGCTGTTCGATTGCCCGCTGCATAATGAGACTAGAATGGTAGCAGAGACCGTGTTGGCGATTGGCGTAACGTGACCTAACTTCCTGAGGCTGCTCGAGGACACTCTCGACTTACTAGTCAGATGAAATACCAGAGTCCCCCCTTATGTTTGTATACGTCCAATATACAAAACGCTAATTTAAGTTTGTGTTTAGTATAGTTAGTACTTTCTGTACACCCGAGGAAGAGAGAAACCGCAAGGTATGTGCCATCCTCCATCTGCAACTTGTTGCAGAAAATATTATTAATGTCCGTTTGTCCGCAATACATATATATATATATATATATATATATATATATTACTGTGCATACCGTCGTTTACTATTTTTATTTTCATGAGAGGACTGCTCCTTAAGAGCAGGGGTGGAGGAATTTCAATTTGGGCCTCTCAATTTCTGCCCTACATCGACGACCTCCAACCGGGGTTTAGATGCCAGAAAGGTCAAGCCTCCTAGTGGAAGTTACTCTGTGGTTTTATTCGACTACCTACTTCGGTGCTCACAACTGTTCCACCCGCTTCGTTGTTCGCGAGCATACATAACCTTTGCGTAATCAAGTTACCCAAAGAAAGAACCTTTGCGTGATCAAGTTACCTTGAGAAAGAAAGAGATAACACCGCCGCCGCGACGCCCGTTGCCACCGCGACATTACCGTTAGCCCCCACAGAACCACTGGATGCCCCTGAAGAAGCGGCGGATCTCCACGGAGGAATGGGCATTCCACGCTTTAGGGCAGATTAAGGGCGCCGAGGAACAGGAGTTCCTATGGTATCGGAGCCAAGAGCTGTCATGGGAGGATTTCAAAGAAATCTTTACCCAAACCTTTATGGACGAGGAGCGCGTGGCGAAACCCACGTCCAAATTCTACAGGGAGCGACAACCGGAGGACGAGAACGTCACCCGGTTCATCCAAACGAAGCGGTCCATGGCCCAGTGTCTGCTTCCGGAAGTCCCAGAGGCTAGCTTAGTGCGGGTGGTATTTAACCTGCTGCAACCGCGCATCATGTACGTGCTCTGATCGGAAAATATCGAGGACATAGGTACATTGACTCGCCGCACTCGTATCACGGGTCCGCGCCCAGCCGGCGGAAAACTCCGACAGGATGAACACGAGGAAAAGTGAACAAAAAGACAAGTCCCGTGAAAGACATTAAATGCCGCGGGCAAGTAGATAAGTTAAGTGCGTTGGTGGACACAGGTGCGGATATATCGGTAGTGGCTTTAAAGGGTGCCCCGGATTACGTAGAAATCCTCGGCTATGTCCAGCTACATTCCTTGTAGACAGGTACACCATGAATGTAGTGCAACTCCTGCCGGTTCCCGTCATACTAGGGATGGACTTCCTCACGAAGCAGGGAAAAAAGAACGGCAGACAGTGTTTTGGACACCGCGTGCACAGTGTGCCCGGGAGGTGCTCCCGCTTCCCGAGCTACCGGCGGATATCCCCTAGGAGGCCTTAGGTAAGTGTCGGCCCGTCCTCGATAATTTTAAGTTACTTTTCAGCGGAGAAAATCGTCCCCCCTCCGAATTGTTGCGTAGCCTCCGCATTGAGCTGTCGTCGACAGCTCTGTTTAAATGCCGGCCGCGGAAATACAGCTCGGTGAGGGAGAAGGAAATTAACCACCAGGTAGAGACAATGCTCAAGGGGGGCATTATCGAACCGTTCAACTCCCCGTAAGCATCACCGGTGGTGATGGTCAATAAAGAGGTGGGCTGGAGATTCTGCGTGGGTTACCGCGAGTTAAACAAATGGACCAAGGATGCCTGCAGTGTCCAGCCGCCCATCATTAAGACGGTTCGGGATCTGGGGGAGCCCCGTGTGTTCACGGCATTGGATTTGACTAGCCGTTACTGGCAGCTACCCATGGAGAAGGCCTCCACCCTTCTTAACACCATCCGGCGCGCAGTATCAGTTCACCGGCATGCCATTTGGAGTGAAGCTGGCGCCCGGAAGTGCTGAACAAATTCGTGAAAGTGTACTTCGACGATGATCACGTCAGGCATCTTCAGGCGGATTTCGAGCGGGTAGAGGTGCACCAGCTGCGGCTGAACCCCGTCAAATGCCGCCTCGCGAACAGCACCCTGCCGTATCTAGGTTACTGCATGGACGGAAAGCTGGCAGCTGGCGAAGGCCGCGCTGGCAAAGCCCCACCGCCTGGAGCGGCCCCTCCACGGCTGGCCCTACGTCCTCCAGGTCGAGATCATGCTGCATCAACACGGCCCCCATCCCTAGGTCGGAAGCGTCGCGACGCTTCCGACTTAGGGATGGAGGCCGTGTTGATGCAGCATGATCTCGAGGGCGGCAGACACATAATCCACTTCAGTTTGGACAAATTTCATCTAGCCGAGAAGAATTACCATGTCAACGAGGTAACGACGGTACCTCCAGTACTTCGAGGACCAGCACTTCACGCTCCGGACAGACAATAAAGCGCTAATCTGACTCCAAAACTGCCAGGATAATCGCGCCAAACTGACGAGCTGGTCGTTGCTCCTGGAGGAATTTTCATTCACTTTGGAGCACGTCGCCGGAAAGCACAACCAGCTGGCGGATTACCTGTCAAGGAACCCGACGAGGAAACCCGGGTCATACGGAACTTATCCACACCCCTCGGGTATGTTTGTTGCAGGTAGAGCCGCCGGTGAAGAAAATCTTGGGCAGACAGCTCGTCAACCCAGTCACACAGGGCCTGGTACGCCGCATTTTCGACGCCGAGACCAACGGGCCCCAGAACGACACCGACCGGATATTGTTCGACAGTTTCGTAGTCTCCGAGGAGAACAACCTGTACCTGCGGCACCCGGGCAGTTCCTGTCGAGTCTACGTGCCCGAGGGAATTCGAGCCCAGGTCTTGGAGACGTACCACGCCGGACACGACGCAGCACATCCAGGCCAGCTGGAGACCTGGGGGGCTATTGACCAACGCTTCCACTGGCCCAAGATGAGAGCACAGGTAAACCGGTTCGTGAAGAATGCCTGACTTGCAGGCAGATCAAGGGCCGGACCTCCAACCAGCCGCACCTATGGGCACCCACGAGAGCTAGGCCGGTACCAAGATCCCGGCACGGGCCCCGAGTATGCCATCATCAGGAGAGTCACCCGCTAAAGCATCCTGGGATTTGAACCCAAATCCCCTTCGCCAATGAGCTCACCTGCCATCTACGAGGTGGAGATGGAAAACCGCCACTCCCGCATCCACGTAGACGACCTGATACCATCACCGACGACGCACTTAGATTAAGTTAACTGTAAGTTAGTTTTACGAAATTAAGTGTTAAGGATAAATTTGTTAAAGTTAGGTTAGTTTAGGAATCTTGTTAGGATAATGCATGTTAGGCTAAGACTATATTGTAAAGGAATAAAGATCAGAGGCTTGATTTTTGGGGGGGCGCATGTCGAAGTAGCTGGTCAGTGATTGGCTAGCACTCCACCAACGCTGACCAGCACTTGCTTAAAACGTTGCACAAGCCGACATAACTCTCTCTACTGCCCTACATCGACGACCTTTAACCGGGGTTTAGATACCAGGGGGGCCATTCTCGAGTTGAGAGAACGCTATTCTCATGAGAAGTGGCCGTGTTTCACTTAAGTTTTGACAGGCTGCATTCTTAAAATTATGCAATAGTTTGGTTCTCCTAAAGCAGAAAATAGTTTCCGAGAGAAGAACGCACTAACTTTTCTTAAATTCAATAATGCAGCCTGTCAAAACTTGAGAGAAACGCCCACTTCTCCTATGAGAATAGCGTTCTCTTAACTCGAGAATCGCCACCCAGAAAGGTTAAGCCTCCTAGTGGAAGATACTCTGTGGTTTTATTCGACTACCCTTCTACGGTGCTCACAATTGTTCCACCCAGTTCGTTGTTCGCGAGCATACATAAAAAGTAAGAACATTTGCGTGATCAAGTTACCTTAAGAAAGAAAGAGATACATTAGTGACAAATTACCACGGGTCCCAGGGTAAATATTTGCGACGCCCATAGCCGCGACGCCCACCGCCGCCGCGACGCACGCTAAACGCCTCTCCGTGCCTTCGTCCGCTATACCCGACACGCTGTTGTCCGGCGCGGGACCGGGCCACAGCCCAGCATCTGAGATGACCAACGAGGACATTGCCGGCTCCGGAGGTGATGCTCCCCTCGTCCCGAACCTGGAGGTACAAGAGACGTCTCCCGGGACCAATCAGCAGGAAGGTGTCAACCCAGGGGAGTATCGTCTACAACAAGGCTTTTGAAGATCCTATCTTCCTGTGTTAAAAGTGTTCGTCTTTCAACGTTTTTCGCTGCCCAAGCAAAAAATCCAATAATTAAAATCAAGATGACCAAGTTAATTTAATAAAACAGGTGTCTAATATTAATGAGCTAATCAAAAGTTAAATAACAAATGAGTCATTTAATGAACAAAAACAAAATATGTTTTGAGTATTAATGTGCAAATTCAATTAAATAACAAATGAGTTTTTTAATGACACGAATGTTTTACCTGTTTGCTAATTTTATCACGTATTATTAATTAATAAAAAAAAAACAAACTTGAGCTAGAAAAACCCGAGAATTACGTTTGAATAAGTAGATGCAATTAAATATGCAAATAATAAAAATACGTGCCGCCAATCATAATTTTGCATTTCGTAATATTGCGTAATATTTTATCATTTTGTTCGACACTATCAGGGGCGGCGGTAGGGTGGCGGTAGCCGTACCTGCAATTTTACACCTGTCATTTTTGATCAATTCCAAACGGTTCCGCACAATGGGGCCTCTAGGGAAGTGCGTCTCAACGTGTGAGAAAAACACCGTCAGTTTGGCGCCAGAATACATTAAAATTTTGAAATATTGTGTAATATCAACCCGGCAAGTGCATTTCCCAGTATTACTTTTACAATTGGTTGGCGGCCATTTTGAATTTAACGTGCCCCGCCCATAATTATTTCTGAAATTGGTTGGCGGTGGCGGCCATTTTGAATTTCCTGCCATCCATACATGAGGTGCGTTCTTTTCGTCTGAGATCTCAGTTAATCTCAGCTCACATCGGTAAAATTTGCTTCACTCTCCATACAGTGAGCTGAGATTTATCCTCTCCCCTCGCGGATACTGCACATGCTGTGCGGGGGAATCAGTTTGAATTAAGTCGGAAATAAAGTGGAGGGGATAAAGAAATTATTGATTTGTCAAGTTTTGAAATAACAACCTAATCTTATTTAGATGATTTTTTGCAATCAAACTTAAATTTACATAAAAAATAATTAAATTTTGTTAGGTATAAACTGGATATAATAAATAAAATTCGAATAAAACTGTTTTTCAGAACTAGAAAAACACTTTTGACAATAAAATTAAACAAAACATGTCAAAGTGAAGTTTTTTTTTTTAATTTTTATTTTATGTCATAAAATTTATATTCTTATCAAAAATTTTTTGTGTTTTTGTTTGTCACCAGAACATAGAAAACCAGGAAATTTAAACCAATAAGGATATGACACAGAACAAAATGATATCAGAGATAGGTTATGTTGCCTCTTATTCACGTATGCGCAGTCAGATTGCGCGTCGTTCTTTTTAATGCTTACTCACATCACTACATCTCATATCAATGTAAGGGTCCTGTGGTACATAAACTTTTAAATTCAAATTTGGCGCTATTTTAACCAAGAAAAATTTAAATATTCTCCTAATAATAATAAAATAAATAAAAATAAAATAAAAATAATAATAATATTATAGTTTTAAGTTATTTTATGTTTTAAAAAACCTATTGAGTTTTAAAATTTCACTTCTTTGTATTTGAACATAGAAATGTTAGTGGCATTTGTTTATGTCTCACATTCTTGCTTGAAGTGGCCGATATGTTTAAAATATAGAATAAGTGGAGGAAAAAACAGAAGAGTGTAGACTGCCATCCTATACACATGTTTAAAAGTTTGTGATATTTATTATAATATAACTATTGTGATTGTAACCGATTTTCTGCTATAATTAGGTATGTACACTTTTATAAATTGTAATTTACGCTAGTGATGATAAAACTACCTGTTTTGGGTTTTCTTAATATATGTTTGCTTATAATTTTAACATCATTATTTAATTCGCATCTTGGTCTATGTCGTTTATCATTGCTAGTTTATTGGGTCCTAATCATTTTAATATGGGTAAATGGCGAGTGATTTTTGGTAATAATTTTTATAGTATCACTATTTCATTATTTCGGTTTGATATCTTGAGATCGCGCATACACTGAGTTCCAATCTCAAGCTTTATGTTGTCGCGTTTATAATATACTTACACTGAATTACATTTATCTTAAATTTTAACATTTTATATTGTCTTTATTTTGAGTTACACTGACCTTTGTATAAATAACGTTGTTTTGTTGTTTCCTTTTGTATAACTTTATATCTAACTGAGATGTATTTTATTGTTTATGGAACTCAGTGTATCGTCTCGGTATTAAGGTATTTATTTATTTTAACTCTTTGCATTTGTACTCAGGCTAAAGCTTTTAACAATTATATTACTATTATAATATTGGTATTATTTGGGTAAGGTTTATAAAAATGCTATTGTTATTATTATTATTGCTATTATTATTATTAATATTAAATTTGATATTACAATTAGGTCATATCATGGTAAGGTAATAGTATCGTTTAGCCTTTTGATAGATTCTGGATAGAGACTTTGATTTAAACTGCTTAGCGCTTTATTTGGAATATTTGATGACTTTAACGTTACTGTATAATATATACAGTGAGCGCGTTAAAATCCCTCCCTGTTAACTTTTGAACCAAAAAAGATATCGATGTCGGACAAAAACCAGGGTAAACAATATTATGTTTACTACTTTTTTACGTCAGTATGAAACTTTTGCCGAACAAGTGCCAAGAGGGCAGTATCAACTTGAAAATATCAAATGGAAAGGGGGTGCTTGTGATACCTCATTTTAAAGGTATTTTAATTCTCTATTTAACACTTTTTTTGTTTTTAAAATCCGTTTAACCATAGCTTAGTTATTAAGCGTTTTTGTCGCTTCTACTCACATTTTCGCAGAGTGCGAATTATTGCAAACCAGTGCAATAATTATGCGTTTTTTGCCAACTTTTTTGTTTTAAATACCCATAACAATATCCTGTTTTTAAGAAGATAAAAAAATAAAATAATTAATATCTTTAGTATTAAATTGTTAGTTGTTCATGCAATTTAAATTATTATTTGAATATAAAATGGTTCGACATCGCCCATTAGAAGAAAAAACGGAGGCTATTTTTATTTATGGTGAAATGGGGCGAAATTTGCACGAAACAGAAAGGGTGTTTAATGAAAGGTACCCAGAAAACGCAATTTGCAGAAAATATCTACGGGATTTGGTGGCAAAATTTCAAACAAGTGGAAGTGTGGGTAGGCAGAAAGGATCGGGAAGGAAATCAATTTCCGAAGAGAAACAGGTGCAAGAACCAAGTTGTCAATATTTCACAAAAATCGACGGCCGCAGTTGCAGAGACTTGTGTTGTATCTCAAACAACTGTTAGGAAATATTTAAAGAAGAACAAATTTTATCCCTACAAGCTTCAAATACTCCACCAACTAACTGAAGATGACCCTGATCACCGAATGCAATTTTGTGAACTTATGTGTGAGCGCATAGCACAAAATCCACTCTACATAAGGTCAATTTGCTTTAGTGATGAATCCACTTTTTTCCTAATGGTACTGTTAATAGACAAAATGTACGCTACTGGTCAGATGTTAATCCACATTTTTTTCGAGAAGATCACATCCAGTATCCGCAAAAAGTTAATCTATGGGCGGGAATAGGTACTGGGAAACCACATCGTAGGCCCCATCTTTTTGGATCAAAATTTGACAGGTATTCTGTATCTTAACATACTTCAAACCCAAATTCAACCAATGATTGAGAAAATAATCAATACCTATCCTGTTGAATTTGACAAAGAAGTCATATTTCAGCAGGATGGAGCGCCCCCACATTATTTTAGGGATGTTAGACAATGGCTTGATAACAGTTACCCAAATCGGTGGATTGGTAGGCGTGGTCCTACCGAATGGCCGGCTCGTCCTCCCGATTTAACGACACTTGACTTTTTTGTGGGGATATTTAAAATCGAAGGTCTACATTACAGAACCGGAAACCATAGATGATCTTAAACATCGGATTGGACGTGAATGTGCTAGTATTACGCAAAAAACTTTTGCTAATGTTAGAAATGAATTTGAAGATAGGCTATTTGTGTGTCAAGCTGTCCAAGGGGAACATTTCGAACATCTAATTTAAATTTTTCTTAATAAATTAAAACCAAAATAAAACATGTTTTTAAAAATTTTAAACCCTAATAACTAAGCTATGGTTAAACAGATTTTAAAAACAAAAAAGTGTTATATAGAGAATTAAAATACCTTTCAAATGAGGTATTACAAGCACCCCCTTTCCATTTGAAATTTTCAAGTTGATACTGCCCTCTTGGCACTTGTTAGGCAAAACATTTTTATTTTGACGTCAAAAAGTAGTAAACACAATATAGTTTACCCTGGTTTTTGTCCGACATCGATATCTTATTTGGTTCAAAAGTTAACAGAGGGGGGGATTTTATATATTATGATAAAAATCTCTTTATATTATTATCCAGCGCGACACTTTCTGGTGGTTAGAGTTTTGGCCATGTTTAGGTGTTTCTTGTTATGACGCTCTCCTAGTTACCATTTATTGTATTTATTTGTATTTTACACCATTTTATTTTATTGCATATTGTTTATTTTATTTGTTTAATTATGTAATCCATTTAAGCAGTGGTACTTTAGTTTTGTAAATAAATCTGTTTGGATTAAAATTGCACTTCCCTGCTGTAATATTTTATTTTAAAAACCGACCGGTTTCGCCTTACGGCATCTTCAGGGTTTCTACAAGAGGTACATAAATAGACATTAGATACATATATATAGGTTAAGCATACTTTAAAGTAACTTACACGTCAAAATATTAAAATATACTATTATTACATAAATAAACTATCACTAGGTTGTCGATACAATAAATAATCAATGAGACTAAACACGAGTTAAACAATTGATACATTAAAACTAACATTAAAACTAAAAATATAAATATAAAATGAGGTTAGGTTGTTGTTGTTGTTTTTGGTTAGTTGACTAGATGTTTGTAGATTGGTGTATATAATAAATTTACTTGTTCATTAAGGCATTGTTCTTTTTTGTTTTTTATTTGTTTATTAATTTCGTAGGCTTCTAACAGGGTTAATTTGTGGCCTTTTTCTTGTATGTGTAGTATTTTTGTGTTTGTTTCCATGTTAAAGGAGTGTCCCGTATCTGTTAAATGATTTCCGAAATTTGATTTGTGATTATTGTTATTTGTGTGTTCTTTAATTCTTGTCTTAAAATTTCTGCCTGTTTCACCTATATATGTGGCTTCGCAATCATTGCAAGTTAATTTATAAACTCCACTTTTTTCAAATATGTTTATTTGTTGTTTTGCGTTATTAAGGTTATTATGTATATTGTTGTTTGTTTTTATGGCTGCTTTTAAGTTGTATTTTTTAAAAATTTTGTTTATTGTTTCTGTGATTGGTCCTTTTTATTTGTTTCTGTATTTGTATTTGTGTTTTCGTTTGGAGAGTGCTCATGCATGAATATTTGAACATGGGTAATATATTAGCATTACTTCAAAAGGATTTATCTTTAGAAGAAAAATAGTGTTTTTATGTTATTACCTATATATACTCTGGGTGCAGAATTGTCTTGTGCTGGACATTGTAACGATACACATTACGACATTTATGAGACGATTTCCTAACTACCCGACGTCAAGGAAAGAGTTGGACTACCAGAAACCTGCAGTTAGACGGAACTCTAACAGATGGCGCTTGGACAGCTGTCAACCACATACTTCCACACATATACCGCTTATTGCCTATATTTTGTATAGATGACCTTGTTCCCGTTTCTAAGGGGAAATTTGTTCTCGTAGTGTGCCATTTTCCTTTATGCGCATAGTCAGTTCATAAGTGGGGGATTTAAAATATATGATACCATAGACATCACATAACATTAGATAGAGAAATTAATACGTCCATTTATGATACGAATTGTCAACTAAACAAAATTTAGGTTATATAAAATTTTTCTAAATTATTTGGTTCCATAGCCTGGGTTAAGCTTACAAACATTTTTGTGATTTGGCTTTATAAAAAGCAAAAAGTGGCATAATATGCATATTATGTAAAATCCACTAAAATCTCGTTAAAACAATGGAAAAAAACAATTCCAAAACAATTGGTATACAACAGAAAACAAACAAATTTGATAATTATAATAACCATCTACATATTTATATGTCTACCATAAAAATCTTTTGGCTATGATACGATAATCGTGATCAAAATACGATGTTGCCAAATTTTTGCTTTTATAAAAATGCCATTTTAAAATCTAAAATATCATCATTTTGTGAGTTTATTATTGTTAAATGCTTTTTTCATACAATTTATATCCAATTTATTAAAAAGTATTTATTATACTTCTTAAATAGGGACAAAAATATGTTTTTTTTAAACCGGCAATGCAGCTGACGCATGCGCCTCAATGCCCGCTACCCTGTGAGAACATTTCCCCTACTTTACCCCCACGAAATGGAAACAGTCTCAGTTAGAAATGATTTGTATATGTGTGGAAGTATGTGCTGTCAACCGCATATAGGTTGTCAACAATTGTTGCACACGGCCCGTGTGAAGGATTTATTGCACACGGCCCCAATTGTTTTTCATCAAGCCTGTCATCAGAATTTCGTCTATAAAACCGCTGCATTTTTCAATGGACAATGAGTCGTCTGGTGGCTCAGTTCCAAATGGTGTTATCAATTGTGAGCCCGAAAACCAACCACTAAATCACAGAGAACTCTCAGTGGAATATTAACAGTAAGTTAACCTGTTTTTAATATCACAGGGCTTTAAGCCGTATAATATTAAGCTTTAATAACAGAGTTAATTAAACTGTAAATCCTGTATGCATAAAACATAAACTAACAACATGTATTTTTCCACTAGAGTCCAATTGCAAATCTGCCCTGTCTCTCTGTAGGACTGAAAACTACGCCCGTGCCTGCCAGTTGCCTGTGAAAAGCCCTGGAACATTTGCCTGTCCTGACTAAAGGCTATGAAAGAACCTTTGTGTTCATGTTCTACGATACTTGTAAATACTGTATATATAATTGTAATATAATTTTGTAAATAAACCAGTTTAAGTTACTTTTTGCATTTTAAATTAAACCACCAACCCTAACTGATTCTTATAAACCCTACTTTCTCCACTGAATAAAAGCAACCCGAGGTAGGTATTCCTCTATATCTGGAGAGTCAACCGGAGAGGAACCTTGGTGAAATTCTTAAGGCCATAACCAGCCTAGGTACGACACAAATTTGGCGCCCGAGCACTAGGACCCAGGTTTTCCTGAAAATTCCTGTAACCTAACCTGAAAAGTTTTCATAGAAAACATAACCTGCAAAAATCCCGTGAGAATCAGTAAGGTGGTTTAATTATTACATTCTAAAATGCCAAAAACAAAGCCCAGTCCGTCAAAAAAACCAGAAGAGCAAGTTAAAACCCAAAGCACTCCTCAGGCAGAGGCTGGAAATTCTTCGACAGAAGGTACAGCTGGCACTGAGGTAAAACAAGGACTAAGCTGGATATACACCCTGCGTAAGGAAGGTTTAGTGGATGTTTGTAAGGGTTTTGGTTTGGAAACATCCGGCACAGTAAACGATTTACGTTTACGAGTGCGAAATCATGTCACCGAAGAGAAAGAAGCACCAGCTAATATACCACTTTGGGAAGCGTCAATTTTAGGTACACCACAAGATGATCGAAAGGTCTGTGACCAGGTTAGAAAGTGGAATGTACACTTTGATGGCAATACTAATGCAGTTTCATTCCTCGAAAGAATTCAAGAGCTTAAAATATGCTATGATTTTGAAGAGGAAAACTTACTGAGAGCATTACCAGAACTGTTAAGGGGCAGTGCCCTATTGTGGTATAGAAACTGGAAAGCTGGCTGGGAAGAATGGGATGATTTTGTAGAGGATTTTAAGCAAACTTATTTTCCCAGTAGGTATACCGAAGACCTACTCGAAGAAATCTCTCAAAGAAAACAGCGTCCCAAGGAAAGATTTCGAGAGTACATGATTGACATCCAGTCACTTATGCGACGTCATGGAAAATACAGCTCAGAGGAAGAGTTGTACACCCTGTATAAAAACCTAAGGCCAGAATATCGTCAATACATTCGACGCGCCGATGCCAAGTCGGTTAAAGACTTAGTGGGACAGGCAGAAGAATTTGAACGTTTACAAAAGGAGATAGATTCACAAAAACCTGCCAGGGCGGTTCAAATTCCTCAAGTAGCCCCAATCTTGCTGTCAAAGCAAAATTGTACCCCAAACCGACAGGTTAAACCACCAAATACCCCAGTATATGACAGAAAGCGTATATGCTGGCGGTGTGGCAAAGAAGGTCATTTTCGCACAGAATGTCGCGAAAGGGAGCGCATTTTTTGCTCTAGATGTGGTAAGCAGGATGTTATGTCAAGAGACTGCACATGCCCACGTCCGGAAAACTCCAGAGGGAACAGGAACTGAAGCCGTCTAAATTCCCACCCCTTCCGGCTTCACCAGGACCGTATTTGGTTCAAAATATACAGGGTGAAGCAAAAATCCCGACGATGAATCCAAATTTTGTAGCCAATCAACCCGCAAATGTGGCAAACGACCCCAGGATATTCCTTAAATTAAAAGTTAAAGGAATGGAATGGAATGCTCTTTTGGACACCGGAGCTATATATTCTTACATCGGAAAATCCGTGGTAGAAAATCTACCAAACCAACCAGGACAACAATGTACTAGCCAGGTACAATTGGCTGATGGGTCCCTACAACCAGTTACTAGGGCCTACACCATTGGTTGTCAATTTTACCAGAAATATACTCAGCACCAGTTTTATTTTTTACCCAATTTGGTGGAAAATATCATTTTGGGGATGGACTTTATATCTAAACCCAGGATATTGAAACAAGCCACCCAAAAATCTGAAATATTACAAAGTCCGGCCCTGTTGTCCTTGACAAACCTGCTACCCGAAGAACAACAGAAAGTGGCTGACTTTTTATGCACTGAGTTAAAAACCTTTGACAAAATTAAGGGCGTTACCCGGATGACTCAACATGAGATTCGTCTCCAGGAGAATACCAGGCCCAATAAACAAAGGTTTCGGCCACAGAATCCGGCCATAATGAAAATTATGTATGACGAAGTTGATCGAATGTTGTCAGAAAAAATAATCGAACCCTCCCATAGTCCTTGGAGTTCACCTACGGTGATTGTCAAGAAAGCTAATGGAGAGCCGCGATTCTGCATCGATTTTCGAAAAGTAAACGACGTGTCGATAAAGGATTCTTACCCGTTGCCACAAGTCAATGCAATATTGGACAAACTAAGGGAAGCGAAATACATTTCCACCTTGGATTTGCGGCAGGGATACTGGCAAATACCGTTAACTACAGAAAGTAAGCCCATTACAGCCTTTTCGGTTCCCGGAAAAGGACTGTTCCAGTTCAGGGTTATGCCTTTTGGATTACATTCGGCGCCAGCTACTTTCCAAAGGCTGTTAGACCAAATTATAACACCAGAGTTGGAGCCCAGAGCATTTGCTTATCTTGACGACATTATTGTGTTGGGAAAATCCCTGGATGAACACCTGGAAAACTTGAAAATGGTTTTCCAGCGACTACGTGAAGCTAACCTTCACCTAAATCAAGAAAAATCTCATTTTTGCAAGAAGTCTTTGCAATACTTAGGACATATTGTGACAGCTGAAGGTATCACTACGTCACCTGACAAGGTCCAGGCCATCCAGGAAATTTCAACCCCAACAAATGTCAAAGCAATACGCCAATTTTTAGGAGCAGCATCCTGGTACCGACGATTTGTACCAAATTTCGCACAAATTTCGGCCCCACTTGGACAACTCATAAAGAAAGATGTCAAATGGGCCTGGGGCACCGAACAGGATGACGCATTTGCCGCTCTTAAGACAGCTCTCACAAAATCACCGATATTAGCCTGCCCAGATTTTAATCACCCGTTCAGTCTACAAACTGATGCCTCTGACCTAGGAGTGGGGGCAGCGCTAATTCAAAGGGTAAATGACACAGAACACGTCGTCGCCTACGCAAGCAGGTCATTGAACCAGAACGAAGCGAAATTTAGCACAACGGAGAAAGAATGTTTAGCAATTATATGGGCTGTACAGAAAATGAGGCCCTATTTAGAGGGTTATCACTTTGAGATAGTCACTGATCACCAAGCATTAAAATTTCAAAATAACGTTATTATTAATGTACGTAAATACACAACGTAGAGTCCTAATTTTTATAAAGTAAGTAAATTAACTAGACGATCACGAATATGGCAAAACAAGTATTTCAGTATACTTAAAGAATCGGGTTACAAAAATACATAGTGTACCTTACATCACATTAACTGAAGTGAGCTGAAATCTCAGGCGAAAAGAACGTACCTATGGTAATGAGTGTAAAACCCGGAAAGTGGCGCCACCATACGGCCACTTTTGGAAATGGCGGACCAGAACGCACTACTTGGCATATAAAAATATATGGTGCCTAAATTAATATAATTTCTCTTAATGTTGTGTGCAAGACCAATGCAATTTTAAGTATTAACATATAAAACGAAAGAGGGACTTTTATTTCTTTGCAAAACAATGGCCGTAAAAGAACCCTATCAACATTTTTATAAGTCACTGGAGTGTTTTCAAAAGAGCGAGTGATTTGATTGGTCAACGGCTGACACCAATCAAAGGTACCGAGTTAAGAGGTACGTTTCGCTCTCCTATAAAAGATTAGCGTGACCGCTAATCATTACTCTTACCTGGAGGGCCGCTCGTTTGCTGCTAGAGCCGGGGCCTCTATGTCAACCGCCCATACCATCAGAGCTGGAGTTCCGCAGGGGTCAGTTCTTGGCCGGTTCTCTTCAACCTTTTCATGACCGACCTGCCAAGAACTAGAGGAGTGGACATGGCCTTATACGCCGACGAGACCGCCCTTATTTATAAGGGCACAAACCTCCAGTTCATGTCATCCAAACTTTAACATGCACTAGACATGGGCCGACAGATGGAGGATTGTCGTGAACCCGTCTAAAACCCAGGCTATCCTCTTCCACAAAGGCTACTCCACCCTTCTACCCTTACGTTCAACGGAGACCAAATCCCTTGGTCAAAAACGGCCACCTACCTCGGAATAACCCTAGATTCCAAACTTCGAGACAACTGCTAAGAAAATGAAAAGTGCAGCCATTGCCCTCAGACCACTACTTTCCGGTTCCACCCTGTCACTTAGAAATAAGAGGTTAGTGTGGACCTCAATCATTCGTCCCATCGCCACCTACGGTTGTGCTGCGTGGGTTACCGCTGCCAAATCCCACCTCAAAAAATTGAAAGTCCAACAAAACCGGTTCATGAGACAAATTACCAGCGCCCCAAAATATGTGAGAAACACACAGCTTAGAACAGACCTGAACCTCAAATGCATGGCCGACGTGATAGTTGATAGAGCCAGAGATAGACCCTAATCAGAGCAGACTACATCGGAACTTCGCTGCTGCTGGAAGCCATCGACTACAATCCTCTGGACCGGCTTCGATTCAGAGGAGTCCGTGGCACAATCCTCGCAGCAGCCGAAGAAGATGACATCTAACAGGCCAACGCATTGTAACCAGTTCTTCCGAAGCCTGCAACGAAAACCATGTACAAAACAAATATATATGGAGATGAAATATAGATCACAAGAACAATAAAAAAAAATAAAAATAACAACAACCAGATTGTACAACAAAAAATGACACTCCAAACTACTCCTGTTGAATACATATTCACAGATCTTAAAACAAAAAGAAATGAAACAATACAATCAATAACACAAAAAAACACACACTCTTGTCAACCTACTTCATCTCCCAAACACAATAACAAAATAATCAAAAGCACCAACTAGCAATCTTATATTCTCAACTGTCACTATCACCCTACTCTCGAATGTTAATATCTTTCACGCCTAACTTCTGTAACACTGTAAAAACCCATTTAGCTAATACCTTTATGTTTCAGCTCATGCCGGAGGTCACATGCTCCAATTTATAATCCATGGTTTCCAACGCAGACAATGGGAGCGCAGTTACTACTATAGTTTTTATTGTTCCCATTCCCCTGCCAGATTAAAAAGCCGTAAGTAACAACCCTCCCCTGTTTTTCCCCACCCAAACCCAGAAAAAAAAATTAACCCATAACCAGCCTTGACCAATTTCCATCCCAAGAGTTGGGGTAAAAGGTCCTACTGACCTAACTCTGTTCGGGCCAGTCGCCCAGCACTATTATTTCTTAGTCAACATTAATCATTACTCAGTCTCTTGACAAGCCGCCTAGCGACAACAGCTCCAAGTAAAAGCAGCTAAAAAACTACCCAAGCCGCATTTTCCAAGGAAAAAAATAATTGTATTATTTCCTGACCTCCAAGTGAAGAATACCGGTTCCAAACTACAACCCGGCGACTCGCCAGAAATCGACCACGGGTCTACCGCTTGAGGCTCCCAAGGATTCCACGGTATCGGCCTCCGGCCAGGGCCCCGACTCTGGTTCATCCACCGGCAGCGAGACCACGGAGATCTTGAACACGACCAACACCGAGGGTGAAGGCAACCTCAGAGTAATGCCATCACAAGCAGCATCACCTGGGACAAGTCAAACACAACAGTGTCTCAACCAAAGACGGTAAGAAGTTTTTTAAGTTTTGTTAGTTCTTAATTTAATAAATAATATATTATTTTTTTGTTTGATTAAAATAAATTACATTGACAAAAATCTTTTTTATTTAGTTTAACAAAAAAGTCAAAATGCCATAAACCTTATTAATGCAACATAATTAGAAAATATGAGACAAACTTATAGTGCAATACCAACATATTTTCTTTAAATAATGAAATAAAATCGTCAAATCAAATAAAAATATAGACGTTTTCTAAATATACTGTTTAAAAGCCATTGGATTTGGGTCCTTACTTTCTTAAACCTTTGCAAAACTTCAAACCTGATTATCTCATTTTAATATTACGCGTAATATTAAAATGAGATAATCAGGTTTGAAGTTTTGCAAAGGTTTAAGAAAGTAAGGACCACAATAACGTATACGGTGGTCTTGAACTGAGTGTGCGATATATATATACATATATATATATATATATATACATATATATATATATGTATATATACATCCCGCCTACAATGCTGCGTCAATACATTATGAAATTTGCATTCAATGCTGCGTCAGGTGTAATGCTGCGTCGTATATTGACGCAGCATTACATTTAAGGTTTATTTTACTGGTGACGTCACGACAATCCTACACACCGATTTTAAGGGTGACGCAGCATTGATGGTTTTTTGTAAAATACGTGTATATTGAAGTTTGGCAGTTTGCCGCAAGGGTGCGCTTTTAAATTTGGTGTATATTGAAAAAGTGAATATTTCTTTTAAACTTACGGTAAACCTGCATCAAGTGAAGCTGACAACAATGTACGACGCAGCAACGTCGATACAATGTACTTAATATTATTCGACACATAAATAATTTAAGATCGTTAAACGGACGCAGCAATGCTGCGTCACATGTGTTAATGTGAATTTTAGAATAATTGTTTAGTAGCCAGTTTGTTTTATAAAATTATTATTGCCAAGTTCATTTTAATAATTATATCTATAACTTTAAGAATAAAAAAGAGTAAAAATAGTATTATTTGTCCCGTTTGTAAGGCCTCCAGCCCAGGGATGGGAAACTGATGCAAAAATTGCGTTTATTAAATTTTATACATTAACTATTTAGTAAATGTAGTATGTAGTAAATCACAGAACATAGTAAATTATTGTGTAGTAAATGTAGTAGGTAAATTACGTGATTGGTATTTTGGTTGAAATCATGATTTCTAATGAGAATTTAAGATGATAAACATAATAACCTAACGTTTTACTCAAAAAAACGTGGTTTTGTGTTATTCTGTGAGCTGTCTTCTAAGTTTGATCTGTCTGTGGGATGTGGGCTCTTGTAACTTTGCAGGTTGATATAATTTGTTGTTTTGTCAAAAGAAATGACTAAATACTAATGAACTAATACAATTTTTTTTAAATAATATTTTTACTTATACAGGGTATTCGGTTTTCTCTGGGACGGTTCCAACTTTCTTATTTTTAATAAAAATATCCCTTTTATTTGCATTTTTGGATTCCACAGACTTTTTGAGACATGCTCTGTAAATATATTTTTCTAATCATATTAAAGAATTTGTACATTTCCTATACTTTTTCAATTAAGAAAGTGGCTCATTCTTAAACTGCGGAGAAAATTGAACTCTTTCTCCACGGTATACCGCGGTAGTATTATAATAATCCTACTAGGATTTATCATTACTATGACGATTACACGGTGGTTCATTATTTTCTTAAAAATTACTTGACACTGACTTTTGTAGAAACTTTCCACACGCATGTAAAAAAAGATATAGATATAGCATATATAGATATATATATATATATATATATATATATATATATATATCTTTTTATGATATTATTAGACATTTTATTTTAAAGATATGTACGGTAAGAAGTTTTTTAAGTTTTGTTAGTTCTTAATTTAATAAATAATATATTATTTTTTTGTTTGATTAAAATAAATTACATTGACAAAAATCTTTTTTATTTAGTTTAACAAAAAAGTCAAAATGCCATAAACCTTATTAATGCAACATAATTAGAAAATATGAGACAAACTTATAGTGCAATACCAACATATTTTCTTTAAATAATGAAATAAAATCGTCAAATCAAATAAAAATATAGACGTTTTCTAAATATACTGTTTAAAAGCCATTGAATTTGCCTTTTAGCGGTTGCAAAAGGGCGTTATTGTGGTCCTTACTTTCTTAAACCTTTGCAAAACTTCAAACCTGATTATCTCATTTTAATATTACGCGTAATATTAAAATGAGATAATCAGGTTTGAAGTTTTGCAAAGGTTTAAGAAAGTAAGGACCACAATAACGTATACGGTGGTCTTGAACTGAGTGTGCGATATATATATATATATATATATATATATATATATGTATATATGTATATATATATAAATATATAAATATATAAATATATAAATATATAAATATATAAATATATAAATATATAAATATATAAATATATAAATATATAAATATATAAATATATAAATATATAAATATATAAATATATAAATAAATAAATAAATATATAAATATATAAATATACAAATATATAAATATTTAAATATGTAAATATATACTTACTTAGGCTAAGGATATTTATATATATATATATATATATATGTATATATATATATATATATATATATGTATATATATATTGATGTTTGGTAAGCAGTGACTTCCGATAGGTTGACGTGGCGCCCTGACCTCCGGTGTTACCAGTTATTTTAAACGTATATATTAGGGTGCGTTTGAAAGAGGGGAAGGTCTACAATTCGGTTGTCATTTTGTGAAGAATTAAAATGTATATATTTGGAAGCAACTAATATGCTTCCAAATATATGGATTTTTAGGGTCAATTTTCGGATCATCAGGCAACCACGGTTTTTTTTTCATAAATAGATTATATGCCTGTTATAGACAAAAAACACCAAAAATAAAAAAAATCTCTCGGTTTTTTTTGTTTTTTATTAAGAAAAATATAATATAAATGGGTCTAATTTTACTTTATTGGTTATTTTGCATAAATTATCAATTTTATCGAAATTCTGATTTAACAGTGATATAGAATATTAAATTTTCTACAAAAAAGGTTATAAGCATTTTCTTTGTAATATATATACTTTAGAAGTAATATCCGTACAAAGTTATAAATTTTTTAAAAATCTCATTTGCTGGTTCTTGTAATTGGAATTACATTGACACATAAAAGTGGATAAAGTTTCTACATTATAAAGTAATTTTTTATATATTTTTTAGAATTAATAATATTTAATTAAGTCGAAAAAACGTAATGTATAATACAATTTTAAAATAACTTTTCTTATTTTAATAAGTAATTTAACTTATTTTTTTGGATCTTACCACTTAAAATCTTGAAAAACTTTTTTTTTTTTTCGGGTTTTGACGTTTACATTTTGCTTGGGTAACTATGATTAAAAATTAAATATCGTATCACATTGTTTAAAAAGTAGATTTTTTTATTTCTTTTTACTGAATTTTTATTAATTCTATGCTTCTTTTATCGATTTTTTCTTAGTCATAAAGTATTACAATCGAAAAAGAGATTAATTTTTAAAAACTTATCTTCAGAAAGGCCGACCAACAAATTTTTTTCCCAAGTTAAATAAAAAAAATTAAGCAAATCATTTGTTTAGAAAAACTACGTTTAAAAATTACAGGAAAGCAAATATGGTAATAACCTTTTTTGTAGAAAATTTATTATTCTATATCTTTGTTAAAACAGAATTTTGATAAAATTGATACTTTTTGCAAAATAACCAAAAAAGTAAAATTATACCCATTTATATTATATTTTTCTTAATAAATAACAAAAAAAACGGAGAGATTTTTTTTATTTTTGGTAATTTTTGTCTATAATAGGCATGTATAATCGATTTATGAAAAAAAACCGTGGTTGCCTGATGATCCGAAAATTGACCCTAAAAATCCACCGTGAATATACGAAATCACTTCCGCATATATATATGAAAGAGTTACGGTCACGTCGTACTAACTTCCAGCAGTGTTGCCAGATATCAGAAGTTAGATTTACAACTATATTTTGTTAACTTGCGTAAAGAAATCAATAATTTAAATAAAAACCTAATACCTATTTACGGAGAAACGTACAAAAAAGTATTTTTATTATAAAAATATCCAATTTTGTTACTTACATAAAGAAAATTATTTTATTACAAATTATCAAGTGTTCATTAATATTGACAGATACGTATTTTTTGAAGTTAAGAACATTTTCCCTTTCTGCTCAAAGGGGTTAATTATTAATTATTAATATTCTAGGTCAGGGATGGCGAACATATGGCACGCGTGCCATGAGTGGCACGTTTTAAATTTTTCTTGGCACGTTTTGAGAACAAAATTTGTTCATCTTAAGCTAATTTTTAAGTTTAATAATTTGCGTATTTTATTCCAATTAAAACATAACTTATAACTAAACTACGTAAAATTTAATGTCTATGTTAGCCTTGTAATCATAAGCGACAAATTTTACAATTTTTAATGAATATCGCTAGAATTTTATCTAGGTGTTAAATAGAAACAACGATAAAACTTCTTTGTTTGTAAAGCTTTAATTTATAATCTTGAATGTTTTATTAAAAAGTTTAACGTAAGAATAAGCTAGATTTTGATACCATACACAGAGAAAAAGAAATAATAACATTAACTGTTACAAGGTAATAGTTACCCTTTAGTGGATTCGTATTCTGCCAAACCTATATGAACTAACAGTCATAATACTACAAGGTATAAAGAAGTACTTAATCTTACATTTTATTTATTAATATAAAGGTTTTGAAATATTAATAGTTAAGTCACTTTAATAACTATTAAAATTACCTTGTTATTTTAAATATTGTATTTACTAACTGTTATATTATTTGGTTTTCTATTAGTATTTTATTATAATAATCACATTTTCTGAGTTATCAGTTATTTTTCCATCAGCTAATAGTTAATCTATCTATATTATGTTAGCATATGATTATGCAAACAGCATGGTTAAAAAGTATAAATACGAAATTTAATTTAACAAATAATCATGCCTATCAGCTGTTAATAAAACTCATTCGCTAATAGTTACCTTTTTACTTTTCGCACAACTCGGTTATAATGATAGTTATAATTCATCTCCTAAAAGTTAATTTTTGATTGATATTATAAAGAATATTATATTTTAGCAATAACATTCAAATGCTGATAATTATTGCAACTTAAACTTAATATCAGCATACCAAGGTGTAAGTTTATTTATCATAAAATAACAGTTACCCATTTATATTATAATTTATAATATTTTCCTAAATATTTGTAACAAACTGAGTATATTAACAACAAACCTACATCCACTAACATTAAATCAATAGCCTTTAACTTATCCCAGGTTACTATTAAGAAAACCACATTCTTTTATTTAGAATACAATTTTTAAAATAATAGACCTATCCCATAAAACAGACTTTTGGATAGCGCGTGCCTGAAGAAGAGTGGTATCTCTTTCTCTTTTATATAATTAAAAAAAGACGACGTGCCTTTTCACGCACGCGCTATCCAAAAGTCCGTTTTATGGGATAGGTCTATTTTAGTAATATATTTAGTATATTGCTATACTGTATGTTAGCATATATGCCTTTCCTGCTGAAAAAGACGGGTAATATCGGATGATTGCGGATAAAAAACCAAGCTAGTTTTATGTCCATTTATATCTGTTTTTATCTGCAATTGCGGGTATAAATATTATCCGCGAACGTCGGTTTTTATCTATTTAGATCTATGTCTGCTTTTATCTGTTTTCATCCGCAAATACCTGTATTTGAGTTTATATCTGCATTCACCCGGTTTTATCTGATTTTATCCGCAAACATCTACTTTAATCCGCAAACGTCTGCTTTATCCGATTTCACCTGCAAACATCTGCTTTTATACGTGAAGATCTACTTTCATCCGCGAACATCTATTTTAATCCACAAACATCTGTTTTAATCCGCAAACATCTCATTTAGTCCGCAAAAGTCTGATTCATAAGATTTCACCTGCAAACATCTGCTTTTATCCGCAAACATCTGCTTTTATCCGCAAACATCTGCTTTTATCCGCAAACATCTGTTTTAATCTCCAAACATCTGCTTTTATCCGCAAACATCTATTTTAATCTGCAAATATCTGCTTTTATCCGCAAACATCTGATTTTATCTGCAAACATCTGATGTTATCCGCAAACATCTGCATTTATCCGTAAACATCTGGATTTTATCTGCAAACATCTGATTTTATCCGAAAACATCTGATTATATCCGCAAACATCTGATGTTATCCGCAAACATCTGCTTTTAATTGCAAATCTCTGCTTTCATCCGCGTTCGGTTTGCCTGCATTTCCTTTGTCCATTTCGGTCCTGTTTCGTACGCAAACGTCTGGTTTCATTCGCGCTTTTTGTTTTCCTTTTTCTCGTGTATACTTTCGTTTATCCGCTTTGTCAAATTTTACTGAGCTTTCCGCGAACATCTGCAAACATCTGCTTTTAACTGCAAACCTCTGCTTTCATCCGCGTTCGGTTTGTCTGCATTTCCTTTGTCTATTTACATAGGTCCTGTTTCGTACGCAAACGTCTGGTTTCATTCGCGCTTTTTGTTTTCCTTTTTTTTTGTGTATACTTTAGTTTAGTTTAACTGCTTTGTAAAATTTTACTGAGCTTTAACTAACTGACACACAACTTTATAACTCTAAAAGGAATTATTTGAATAAAAACAACCTGTAAAGGAAATAAGTTTATTGAACTTCAATATTATTTGGTAAAATACAAATAAGGTCTTTGTTAAAGGACATAAATAGATATTTTTTAATCATTAAGCTTACATTTAAATTAATTGTTAGAAAACATATATGTTTAATTTCAAATACATTTGGAATTATAACATCTTCAATTTGTACGGAATTTGTTTGAAAAACACTTATTTAGGCGTAGAATTTTTCATCTAACTTTAAAAACTTTTTAATTTTGGCATAACCAGTATTTTTAATATATATGTAAGAATTAATAGACTTATTATACGTATACGTAAATTTAAATCTGGTGAATATAATTAAATTATTTTTCCATTGGGAAAATGTGTTGAATAAACTTATTTCCTTTACAGGTTGTTTTTCTTCAAATAATTCTTTTTAGAGTTATAAAGTTGTGTGCCGTGAACGGCTAACAACCAGTTAGTTAAAGCTCAGTAAAATTTGACAAAGCAGGTAAACTTAACTAAAGTATACACGAGAAAAAATAAATCAAAAAGCGCGAATGAAACCAGACGTTTGCGTACGAAACAGGACCGAAATGGACAAAGGAAATACAGGCAAACCGAACGCGGATGAAAGCAGAGATTTGCAATTAAAAGTAGATGTTTGCGGATAAAAGCAGATATTTGCGGATAAATGCAGGTGTTTGCGGATAAAATCAGATGTTTTCTATTAAAATTAGATGTTTGCGGATAAAATCATATGTTTGCGGATAAAAGCAGATGTTTGCGGATAAAAGCATATGTTTGCGTATAAAATCAGATGTTTGCAGATAAAAGCAGATGTTTGCCGATAAAAGCAGATGTTTGCGGATAAAATCAGATGTTTGCGGATAAAAGCATATGTTTGCGGATAAAATCAGATGTTTGCGGATAAAAGCAGATGTTTGCAGATTAAAATAGATGTTTGCGGATAAAAACAGATGTTTGCGGATAAAAGCAGATGTTTGCGGATAAAATCAGATGTTTGGAGATTAAAACAGATGTTTGCGGATAAAAGCAGATGTTTGCGGATAAAATCAGATGTTTGTAAATAAAATCAGTTGTTTGTGGATAAAATCAGATGTTTGCGGATAAAAGCAGATGTTTGCAGATAAAATCAGACGTTTGCGGATAAAGGCAGATGTTTGCGGGGGTGCACTAACCGGATGAAATAAGGCGTTCGCAGATAAAAGCATGTTTACGGGTGAAACCGTATGAAAGCAGATGTTCGCGGATAAAATGAGATGTTTGCGGATAAAAGCAAATGTTTGGGGATGAAAGCAGATGTTTGCGGATAAAAGCAGATGTTCGCGGATAAAATGAGATGTTTGCGGATAAAAGCAGATGTTCGCGGATAAAAGCAGATATTTGCGGATAAAATCAGATGTTTGCAGATAAAAGCAAATGTTTGGGGATGAAAGCAGATGTTTGCGGATAAAAGCAGATGTTCTCGGATAAAATGAGATGTTTGCGGATAAAAGCAGATGTTCGCGAATGATTGCAGATGTTCGCGGATAAATTGAGATGTTCGCGGATAAAAGCAGATGTTCGCGGATGAAAGCAGATGTTCGCGGATAAAAGTAGATGTTTGCGGGTGATTGCAGATGTTCGCGGGAGATTGCAGATGTTCGCGGATAAAAGCAGTTGTTCGCGGGTGACTGCAGATGTTCGCGGATGAAAGCAGATGTTTGCGGATAAAATGAGATGTTTGCGGATAAAAGCAGATGTTCGCGGATGATTGCATATGTTCGCGGATAAAAGCAGATGTTCGCGGGTGATTGCAGATGTTCGCGGATAAAAGCAGATGTTTGCGGGGGTGCACTAACCGGATGAAATCAGGCGTTCGCAGATAAAAGCATGTTTGTGGGTGAAACCGTATGAAAGCAGATGTTTGCGGATAAAACCAGACGTTTGCGGATGAAAGCAGATGTTCGCGGGTGATTGCAGATGTTCGCGGATAAAAGCAGTTGTTCGCGGGTGACTGCAGATGTTCGCGGATGAAAGCAGATGTTCGCGGATAAAAGCAGATGTTAGCGGATAAAATCAGATATTCGCGGATGAAAGCAGATGTTCGCGGATGATTGCAGATGTTCGCGGGTAAAAGCATATGCTCGCGGATAAAACCAGACGTTTGCAGATAAAACCCGACAAAAATAGACGAAAAAAAATGCAGGTAATCGCGGATAAAAACAGACGTAAGCAGACGTTTGCAGATGATTCCGGACAAATTCAGATATAAACGAAACACAGTGAAGACGGTTAAAAACAGATGATTGCAGATGATTGCGGGGGTGCACTAACCGGACATAAAACACAACCAACCGGGTGTTCGCGGATATAGCGATGCGGACAAAAGCAGATGATATCAGATGATATTTTTACCCGCTTTTATCTGCCTTTATCCGGCTTCGACGAAGAATTTATACCCGCAATCATCTGCTTTTATCCGGTTTTGACGAAGAATTTATATCCGCAATCATCCGTCATTTTCAGCAGGGTTAAACTTATATTTATTAACTATTAATCAAATTTTTCTTTCTGTGTATAGACTTAAATACCTGGAACAATAATGGTTTTAAAAAGAACCATGAATTTTAAAACAAAATGGGTTATTTTTATAAAAAAAACAAAAATGCCCTTTTCTTACCCCCTTTCTTTCCCCCAGTTTAATAAGTTTCTATATTTCAAAATTCACTTGTCAAGATGGGTATCTATAAAAAGGTCTTAAAATTTTCAATTTAAAAAATATATAATATTAACCCCCTGCCTGCCACCTTATTTAAACAAAAATTATATTGCAAAATTAATCTGATAACATTGGTAATTACAAAAATATCTTAATAATAACAATTTAAAAAATATTATTAATTACCTACCCCCTTCCTCCCCCTAATTTATAAAATTTTTATGTTGCAAAATTAACATTTCAGGATGGGTATCTATAAAAAGGTGTTGATAATTGCAATTAAAAAAATTATATTATTTACCCCCTCCCTAGCCCCCACCCAATAAACATTTGGACGTAAAAGCGACGTCGTGGGGCGACCCGACGTCGGCAGCCGACGTCGTATGACTCACATGATGACAATCATTTGTACCTAAATGGAGCGAACGAATTTGGGTCGTCACGACGTCGGTTGCTGACTACTGAAGTCGGGATTTTTACCTATTTCGTCATTACGCTGCACAAACAAATAGTCGTGCGTTAATAAAATAACTTAATCTCTACCAATATTGTAGAAAGACATAGAAATGCAAAAGATGTCGACTCTTTATGGAATGAACACGTATAACAATGTAGTAATGTATTATTTGACTTTTAACGGGTGATCTATATTGAAATATCCATACGAAAGGCACTTTACTGATAAATATGGTTATGATTGCTGGCAAAATATGCGTGGGCTTCAAGAAATCTTTCAGTTTTGCATATTTAATTATTTTTGAAAAAAAATAAGTTTTAATAAAAATGTGTTTTTTAAACAAAATTTGAACCAGTTCTAAAAAACTAACTTAAAAAACATAAAAAAGTTGTTATTTTATTTCAATGAACCGTAAAAATCTAAAAAAAAAAAGCAAATCTTTCTTTAATGGCGTCCATCGTCACCTCTTCGTTTTGTTCGCGAAAATGGCGTAGTCAACAAATTAACCAAATTTGTCCACATACCAACCGACGGTCAATAAAAGACGTCTTAACGACGTCGGTAGCTCGAAATACCAATTTCCGACGAAGTTTGAGACCTCGAGTCATTTAAACTACCTATTTTTCCCTCGTAACGACCTACCTAACCTGAAAATCATATGTCAAACTGAAAAACACACACGCTTTTTCTGTTAGGGAAGCTTTGCTAATTCGGTCCAATTCGGTACTATTATTGTGTGTTGTCCATGTTATTTTGGAGCATTTTAAAATGGTGTATGTTAAGGATTTGCCCCAAGGGGAAAGTGGAGCCCGTGCTGAATAGGTGGAAAGAGAACGAGACACTCTGGTTCCCCAAATCAGTGAGCCAAACGATTCTCTTTCGAGAACAAATTAATAGTTCTCCCGAAAAAAAAAATTGGAGGCAATATAAGTGCAAGGCTATGCATTGCATAGTATGCAACCTTTAAATTTGCCACGGATGCTGCAAACAATAACTTCAGCATCTGAACAAGAGCACGAGGCCCCCATACATATATTGCAATATATGTATGGGGGCCTTGTGCTCTTGTTCAGATGCTGATGTCTCTGACACTGAGATACCACAGTTATTAATAACAATTGTTTCATGAATACTAAGAGAGAGGTAAAACCTTCCCTAAAATATAAAGAGTATGATGATGTACCCTCATAAAAATTGGCTAAAGAAAATTTTATACCGCAACTAGCCAAAAAAGTGTGTCAGAAAAAGGCTGACGAAAACACTACAAAAATTCTTTTTTTCTTTTGGCATTTTTTTTATTTTAATATTGGTTATGTATACTATTTTCTTCTTCTTTCTTCCAGACTATATTCCCGTCGAACAATTCTCGTAATTTTTTTTAACCAAAGTACGACTTGACGTTCAACCGACGTAAATATACGTCGAACAATGACTTCGGATACAAAGTTATTATCCGACCGCAATTTTCACTTAAAGCGACGTCGAACATAGTGCAAGTTTAGTCGGAAGTTAGAAAAATGTTTATTGGGCAGTTTATGTTTCCATATTTTAAAATTAATATGTCAAGATAGGTATCTATAAAAAGGTCTTGATAATTGCAATTAAAAAAAATATATTAATTACCCCCTCCCTCCACCTAGTTCTAATAAATTTTATATTTAAAAATTAGCATAACAAGATGGGTATCTATAAAAAGGTCTTGATAATTAAAAAAATTATATTATTTACCCCCTCTCTTCCCCCCAGTTTATTAGGTTTCTATATTTCAAAATTAACATGTCAAGATGAATATCTATAAAAAGGTCTCAAAATTTTCAATTAAAAAAAAATAACCCCCTGCCTGTCCCCCTATTAACAAAATGTATATTGAAAAAATTAACCTGGCCACATTGGTAATTAAAAAAAGGTCTTAATAATTACAATTTAAAAAATATTATTAATTACCCCCTCCCGCCCCGTAATTTTAAAAAATTTTGTATTGCAAAATTATCATGGCAAGATGGGTATCTATAAAAAGGTGTTGATAATTGCAATAAAAAAAATATTTTATTTACCCCTCCCTTCCCCTCAGTGTATTAAGTTTCTATATTTTAAAATTAACATGTCAAGGTAGGTATCTATAAAAAGGTCTTGATAATTGCAATTAAAAAAAATTATGTATATAAATTAACCTGACAAAATTGGTAATTAAAAAAGTCTTGATAATTACAATTTAAAAAATATAATTAATTACCCCCTTCCCCCTAATTTTTAAATTTTTAATATTACAAAATTAACATGGCAATATGGTTATCAATAAGAGGTGTAAATATTAACAATTTAAAAAATTATAATAATTACCCCCTCCCTGCCCCCAATTAAAAAAAAATCAATTGCAAAATTAAAAATTTGCTCATAGCAATATGGGTACCTTAAGAGGTCTTAATATTTACAATTTATAAAATTATAATAATCACCCCCTCCCTGCAAAATATATTGCAAAATTAACCTGACATCATTGGTAATTGTTTAAAAGGTCTTAATAATTACAATTTAAAAAATATTATTAATTAGCCCCTCCTCCACTAATTATTAATTCTTTTATATTGAAAAATTAACATATGTAGCAATATGGATTTCTATAAAGAGGTCCTAATATTTACAATTTAAAAAATTATATAAATTTCCCTTTTCTATTGCTTGCAATATTAACATGGCAACATCTGTACAATGTTCTTAATGATAATAATTTTAAACTTTTCCCTTCTTCTCCCCTAATTAATTCATTTTTTTATTAAAAAACATTCAAAATAAACCTGGAGCAGGTATAGGAAACAGAAAAAGCCAAATGTACGTTTGGACATATCGTCACGTTCAAATTTTTCTATAAAATAATGTTTAGTAGAAAAAATAAAGGTATATAAATAATTATTAAAGTGTCCAATTACTCCAGTGCATTGCATTAAATAACCCGATAAGCGAATATTTTAATAAATAAGGGGGAAGGAGGGGGTAATTAATACAATTTTTTAAATTGTAATTATTAAGACCTTTTTATTGATACTTATCATGCCATGTTAATTTTGCAATTTTAAAATGTAATAAATTAGGGGGCAGAAGGAGGGTAATTAATTTATTTTTTAAAATTGTAATTATTAAGACCTTTTTATAGATACCCATCATGCCATATTAACTTTGCAATTTAATAATGTAATAAATTAGGGGGCAGAAGGGGGTAATTAATATAATTTTTTAAATTGTAATTATTAACACCTTTTTATAGATACCCATCATGCCATGTTAATTTTGCAATTTAATAATGTAATAAATTAGGGGGCAGAAGGGGGATAATTAATATAATTTTTTAAATTGTTATTTTTAAGACCTTTTTATAGATACCCATCATGCCGTGTTAACATTGGAATATAAAAATGTAATAAATTAGGGGGCAGAAGGGGGGAGTTATTGTAAATTTTTTAATTGTAATTTTTAATACCATTTCATAGATACCCATCTTGCCACGTTAATTCTTCAGAATAAAAGTTTAATAAATAAGGGGGGAAGGAGGGGGTAATTAATATAATTTTTTAAATTGTAATTATTAAGACCTTTTTATAGATACCCATCTTGCTAGGTTTATTTATTATTAAATCATTTTAATGATACCCATCTACTTATTTTATTTTTGTAATGATTATTACCATAATATTATTATAGTTTAATCATAGAGAAATGTAATGTATAATGTAACATTATTAATGTTATTATAAATACCACTTTTTTATAAAATTTGCTAAATAAATATATACCATATATCAATAAAATAATTTTAAAAATTAACAATAATATTAAGGTATTTTTATAAAATTAATTATATCATCTGATAATTTTACTCTGATTTAATCACTGGGTTCCGAAAAGGATTAAATCTTAAATGAGCAATAATATAAATACTCTGAAATGATTAAATCTCAAAAGTAGCTAAACTATGGTTATCATTTAGAATATAAATCTTTTAGGTACCTATTTAATCTTTAAAAGAGTAGAAGTGTTTTGATACTTTTGGGATTGAATCCTTAATGTATCGAATCACTACGAGAGCGGTATAATTTAACTCATCTGGAGAGTAATACTTCGCAGATCGAAATAGGTTTCGATCGCGAGTAACTTGGGAGCTATTCAAAATCAGTGATTTAATCCTAGTCCCTGGAATAAAGGAAAAAAGCAGTGATTCAAAGCCAAAGGCGGCAGATCTTAAATGTCTCGCAGCGTCTCAGCGCTATGAGATATTAATATCACTCTACTAATTAAAGGAATGAGAATAAAGATTTGGCAACGCCGATTTAACAAGAGAGAGTTAGGTATAGCGTGAACTGCAGGCACAACAAAGATATTGTCATGCCCACGCGGAAGTCAAATCGTACAGTTTGTTAAATATTTGTAGCGACAACAGCGCCAGCGGTATATACCCGAACTAAAGGAAAGTTTTGTAGGTATATATGGCACGCACTGACTTCCAACCTAAAATTTGAAATAACGCTTTTTTCGACCTCTATATGACATTGCGCTAAAAAAATGCACTTTTCGTAGTGACTTCCGAAATCGGAAGTCACATCGTTATATATGAAGTCACAACGTCTAGTGAGTATCTATTTTGGAAGTCACTTGGTACTATTTATCAATATATATATATATATATATATATATATATATATATATATATATACGTATAATTGGTATGTTGTTTAGCCCGAGATACTATTGGGGCGCTCTGCCACCCACCATTTCTAACGTGGTTAGACGAGTATATATCTTTGCTAAGTGTTTGTTAACATAATTTAATATAGGAAATACCAAGAGGGGTAAATATATAAGTTAATTTAATGATCTCTTTATTTATGGTACGTTGTAAAGCCCATAAGATATATATAGTACGTTATTCATCCCTCGTGTATGTAAAAACCAAGCAGACGGTTCTTGTTTAGCCCGCAACGTTGCCGGTTTTCACCAAGCCAACGCGTACGAATTGTCCAATAAGAACAGCGCTATCCACCTGTTTTGTTGCCACGCGGCGATCACGGGACATAAATTTGCATTTAATGCCTATTTTCGTATTATTCTTCATACGTTCAACGTTGTGCATCCCGTTTTACTTTGTGTTCGTTGTGCATCCCGTTTGTGGAATCGATAATTCCATTGTATTTACGTATCCATGGCAATTAATAAAAATAACGTCAGTTTTTATTTTAATGTGACAGTTATTTAAAATGTCATATTTTTTATAATTATTAATTTTTTTAGTTTACATTAGGTATTTGTTAAATGAAGTTTTGTGTTGAAATTAAAATATTTGAAAATGTTTTTCTTTGATTTAATTAGTTTATTCGTATAATTATCTAAACAAATTACACTCGTGCATAAAAATATTCAGATAATTTTGCATTCAAGCATATTGCCCTTTAAAAAATGCATTCGGTCATTTTCATATTTTGAGGAAAGAGCCCTCCACCTTCGGTGTCTCTTTCCAAAATATGAAAATGAACTCATGCATTAGGCTTTCAAGCAAAATTATCGATAATTTTTAAGCACTTGTGTAATTACCCCCGATAATTTTTTTCTTACATGAAAACGTCGTAGTTGAATTACATTTAAGTCACTTTGATAACGGATAAAAAGGAAGGTAACTTTTTGCAAGTGGATAATTATTTATTTACCTCGTGTCATTTCATTTCCTTGACAACCTTGCAAATAATTATTTTTTAATACCAGTTGTCAAAAAATCTTTTAAAATGAATCGTTTTGGTGTCGTGTCCGACAAAAAAATTAAAGAACAAATTGTAAATAGTATCCCAAATAACACTTTAAATAATAAAGCGTCAATTTGGCGACAATTTATGGCATTTTGTAATGCGAGGAATTACAAACTACTCGACTTAACATCACAGCAAGACTTAGCAAATATTTTGCTTGATTGGGCATACAATATGAAAAAAAATTAATGGAGATGATTATAAGGAATACGTTATCAAAACTATGTGGAACTCAACGGCAAAAATGCTTCAAGAGAAATACTATCAAGATTTTAATATCAAAATTAATCCATTTTCCGATATTGTATTCAAAGAGGCCCGTGATGCTAGAAATGCAAAAAGAAAGGAGTTACAAAGAATTCCGGAAAGCAGAAAAAGAAGTTCAAATGCTCTCACAAAAGAGGAAATTATAAAAATGGCTAAGATATGGAAAGAAAATGAACCAGAAGGTTTACAAAAAAGATTCTTCCATATTGTTTCTTACCAGTTAGCATGAAGAGGCGGAGAAGCAGCAGCATGCATGTTGTATTATTTTAGTGAAGAAAAAACCAACGATGGGATATGAAAATTGCCTGTCAGTCAAACAATGAAAACAACATTCAAAATGCAAGCATTACAGATTTTATTGAAGAAAATAATACACTGGAGCTATCTTCTACCTCTACATCCAGAATTATTTATAATAATTGTTCATTTACTAATTGTTCATTTAAATAAATTTAAAAAAGAGACTTAATCATCAATTAATCACAAAATTATCTCGTCGAATTACACTCGAGCTTTTTTTTCTGGCAGGATAAATTTATGTTTTCTAACTTTCAAACTTATTACCTTTTAGCAATTTGACTCGAAAAAATGTCATCTGACAAAATCGCTCGACCTACGGTCTCGCAATTTGATTGATGACATTTTTTCTTGTCAAATTGCTAGGTAACAAGCTTTTAAGGAAAACAAAAAATTATCCGGCTAAAAATAAGCTCTTGTGTAATTATAGTCGATAATAGTTTACACATTGCGACAAGATAAAAAAGGTAAGTAAGAATTATTAATTACACTGGTCAACAACCATTTTGCCTGGCACTGCCGCAGATGAAAAGCTTCGCAAACTTTTTGCTAATGTGTCCTAGTTTCAATTTTGTACTGGTTTTGTCCTGGTTTTGCAGATTTGGTCCTGGTTTGTACTTTTTTTTATTATTGACGTTATTAGCACATCTCTAATATAGGTGATCTGATCTAGCTCGCTCCTGTCACCATTTTTATCTACTTACCTACTTATTTTAAAACAATGTTTTTACATTTTGGTACTTATTTTAAAACAATGTTTTTACATTTTGTTACTTATTTTAAAACAATGTTTTTACATTTTGGTACTTATTTTAAAACAATGTTTTTACATTTTGTTACTTATTTTAAAACAATGTTTTTACATTTTATTTTTTAAAAACAGTTTTCGTATTGTCTGGGAATAAATACTAATAATTACTGGTATGTAGGATTACCTAATTGAATTTTATTTGCCCCTTATTAAATTAAATTTAAATATTATAATCACCATTTGTATATTTTTAGCAGACTTCTAACATAAATTATTTTGACTTACCATGTCGACCTCAAATCCCAAAAAAGTATGCAATCCACTTTTAACTTGGAATTACAAAAAAAATTCCATTCATATAAAAACATCGAATAAATAAGTTTTGTTTATTTTTTGGAAGGGCGATGTTATGCCCTGGTTTTTTATTTAAGAAAGTTTGTCACATTACAAATATAACCAAATAACAAATAAATTTTACAAAATTTATCAAAAATTAGGATATTATAAAAAAACTACTTTTAATAATTAATACAATTAAACTTTGTCATTATTCCTGCAGAGTAGGTATAACTAAATAAATGTACAGTAATTTCGGGTTTTTTCCGTGAATATTGTTAAACAATTTAAATTTCCTGCCTAACAACGTAAATAATAAACTCATTATTCACGTTGTTAGGCATCAGTTATTGGCCGATTTCAATATTCACTGTGATTTCAACCAATCGGGGTTTAAATTGGAAGAAGGCGACTATAATAACATTTAAAATTGATAAAAACTTAGGTTAACCATTTGACAGATGTCAGATTTTATTTATTTAATTAGTGCAATTAAATGTTTTTTATTCGGAATTTGGGTATTTAGTTTGCAAATTCTAGGGACCCTTAACTTATAATTGGCTACATTGAGTAAAACAAAATTATTTAGTAGATTTATGCAGCACAAATTAATTATGTTATGCTGTTTTGTTTTTAAAAGTCCCTCGTGAAATTTCACACCTAAAAGTTAAAAATCGTAAATTGATATGATTTAATTAAACTTATTTTTAATTAATTTTGTCAAAAATCTGCGTTTTTCAAAAAATAATAATACTGGCTTTAAACAAAAAACTTTTATTATAATATATAAGAAAGTATATAAGAAAATAGAAAAAACTAATAAAGTGCTATAGCTGATGAAATAATTTCATTGAAATTTAAATTACTTATTACAACAAAATGAAAAAATTTTTTTCTGAAATTGTTAGATTTTAAGTTAGTACCTTTTGAGATATTTTAGAATAAAAAAGCCCGATTTTGGAGAAATCGCAAAATTTTGAATTTTTTCCCTTCTGAGATGTTTTTGATTAAAAATTTACCCGATTGAGGACTAATCGCAATATTTTGGCTATTTTTAAAACAAGCACATTAAAATAATAAAATACGATGAAATTTTATTTTATTTTATGATTTTATTTATTTTTATTTTACAAATTAATTTGCTTCTAACAGGCCTAATATTAAATAAAACACAATAAAATAATGTTTTCCGAAAGATATTTCAAATTAGACATGTTTTAAATTTTAAATTCCTAAAAAAAAATATAAAGTCTTTGTGTTGAAATTTGATCCACTTATTACAACATAATAAAAAAAAATTATCTTCAAATTTTGGATTATTAGAGTGTGTACCTTATGGATTATTTCTAATTAAAAATATGCCCAATTTTAGTAAAATATTTTAATATTTCTATTTTTAAAACATTCAACTAAAAAAGTTATAAAGTCTGATTAAGTGATTTAATTTAAACTGCTTATTACAACTTAATAAAGTATGTATGTTCTACCAGTAAAAGCTTTTGAATAATTTTTACAATTAATGTTTTTTGCCTTTTATATTTTTAAAAAGAATTTTTAATAAAAAATAAAGCTCATTGTGCACATTCTATAATACATTAAGTAATAAAAACAATTAAAAGTATTCGAATAAATCTCTGACTAAGTCGCGGTATCGAACTTACAGCGCGCGGCAGCGTTAAAACTCTGCTCACTGCTTGATATTAAATAATATCTTCCTACGAAAAATTTGTGTTTGCAGTGTTGCCGGATTTAGGGCTACACAAGAACCGTAAGATATCTAGGATTCCTATTCTAGATACACTTACTACAGCGCGCCACCTACAGTTAAATTCAATGAACTATTCTGTATGTAACTATGGCTAAACCGGTCGTTGTTAAGCCCTGCCAAAAATTTAACCTGGGGTTCCCAACACCGTGATTAATCGATTAGCGTTGAAATAACGTCAAACGTTGTTCAGCCCGGGAGTGGGCCACACAAAGTCATTTCGGGCTACACAGAGTATAGCTTGTATATAGAATGGGCTGCACAATGACCGTTTATATGTGTATATATATATATATATATATATACATATATATATATATATATATATATATATATATGTCGGGGTTGCATCCCCTTGTTCTCCAAGGTCTGCCATACTTAATAATTGTTTATAGTAACCACACAATGTTTATTTAATAACGTTTATATTGTTTATTTTAGCACACACATACAAAACTAACTATACTCAACTAATTATTAACATAAACTAATTATTAACCACTAAACTAATGTCTATTTTGGAAACTCGTAGAATGAAGGTGATCCCACTGGTCGTGCCAAGTCAGGGATCTCAAACTGAATGAATGTCCCTCTTTCTATTACGATGCAAAAGCCATCATTGCTTGCTCATCATTTCGCATTCGGTACTTCTCCGAAATACCTGGCACCGCCCTTGATTCCACCCAAGCTTGTTTAGGCAACCAACTTGTCACTCAACGAGTTCCGTTACACGGCCATTCTGACAAGTCACACGTCCTCGTGTGACTCGGCTACAAACAAAACTATAGAAGTAAATCGCTCGGTCATTCTGACATTATTTAACTTGCTTGTTTGTAATCATAAAACAATTACATTTACACAATAATTATTAACGTTAAGGTCAATTACTTAACCAACGATCAAAATAAATTGTAATCGCTTAACCAATGATCAAGATAAATTGTAATCGCTTAACCAACGATCAAGAAATAAATTGACATCGCTTAACCAACGATCAAGAAATAAATTGTCATCGCTTAATCAGCGATCAAAAAATAAATTGTCATCGCTTAACCAGCGATCAAGAAATAAATTGTCATCGCTTAACCAGCGATTAAGAAATAAATTGTCATCGCTTAACCAGCGATTAAAAAATAAATTGTCATCGCTTAACCAGCGATTAAAAAATAAATTGTCATCGCTTAACCAGCGATCAAGAAATAAATTGTCATCGCTTAACCAGCGATTACACAGATCAATTTTCATCGCTTAACCAGCGATTAAGAAATAAATTGTCATCGCTTAACCAGCGATTAAAAAATAAATTGTCATCGCTTAACCAGCGATTAAGAAATAAATTGTCATCGCTTAATCAGCGATCAAAAAATAAATTGTCATCGCTTAACCAGCGATCAAGAAATAAATTGTCACCGCTTAACCAGCGATTAAGAAATAAATTGTCATCGCTTAACCAGCGATTAAAAAAATAAATTGTCATCGCTTAACCAGCGATTAAAAAATAAATTGTCATCGCTTAACCAGCGATCAAGAAATAAATTGTCATCGCTTAACCAGCGATTACACAGATCAATTTTCATCGCTTAACCAGCGATTAAGAAATAAATTGTTCAATAACTGAGACTTATACCTAATGGTGAAATATCTGTAATTACATTTTCAAAATAGTTTTTACTAAATTCATATTTATCGCATATGTTGACTATATTAATTTTAGAAAATTTTTATTTTATTTCACGTCATGTAAACAGCTATATTTTGGTTTAAAATATCGTGGCCCACTAACATTTCGTGTCGTAAGCAATGGTCAGGCAACACATGAAATAATATTTCAAAGCAAATATTATCAATCTCAATATCACTTAATATTTCTTGACTACTGTGTACACTGGTTTGTCCTATACCATTCATAACAACAACATTATTATAACGCGTCCCGCTAAACTTAAGAGATGCTGATTCTTTAATAAGTGAACACTCGGCGCCCGAGTCATAGTAAAATGAAAAACTCTCACCGTGATGACGTAGAGAACCAGATGGTGTGTTTATTAAACAAACATCCACGCGACGCTCTGCCGACGGACCTGCTCTGCTGCTACCTGCGTCGTTATTGGCTTCCGATTTCTTTGGGAACGAACAACGGGAAGCGTAGTGGCCAGACTTGTTACACTTGAAGCATGTAACCATTTTATTCGTATTAGATGTGGCACTTGGTAATGGCATTCCTCCATGTTGCGTTTTAAAATTGCTTATTTTACTTGAACGGCACTCTGTTGACTTGTGTCCTATTTTCCCACAATTAAAACAATTTATATGCGATGCAATATTTGGTTTAAATTGTTTTGCGTCGGATACATCTCGCTCATTAACTGGAAGTTTTCTTTTCGAGAAAGAAAATGCTGCTAATTCTTGCTGCAAATTTTGTCTTGTTTTTATTTCTGTGGTAAATGCAAGGTGTTGAACTTTATTTTCGAATTGAGAAATTTGGGCTAGAACAGTGGCAACTGCGATTTCTTCGATATTTAAATTTTTCCATCTTGACATTAATAATGAGACTTGGCTGGCTGCAAATGCTGCGACGCATTCTTCCTCTTTCGGCTTATTATTATTAGTATTTATTAAAAATGCAGCTGGAGTTTCTGCGTTATTATATCTGGCATCAAAGATTTCTTTGAAGTCCTGCCATGTCATTCCTGGGTAAGAAATCTGAGATAACCAACTAGCTGCTTGACCTTTTAATGCTTTGCTCAGCGAAATCATTAATCGAGCGCCAGTTAGCGGTTGATCGGTTATACACATATCAGCTGTAGCTAACCAAGAACGCGAGTCAGCATTTTTGTTATGTGGGTCGAATTCAGGCAAATGAATTTTATTATCGACGGCTGGTGATTTTAATGTTTGCAACAAAGCCGAAATTTTTTTATTTTGTTGTTCAAATAAATACCTCCATTTATCCGCTTCAGTTTCTGCCGTTTGGGCCTGAGCACATCCCACTTCTGATGTCGGGGTTGCATCCCCTTGTTCTCCAAGGTCTGCCATACTTAATAATTGTTTATAGTAACCACACAATGTTTATTTAATAACGTTTATATTGTTTATTTTAGCACACACATACAAAACTAACTATACTCAACTAATTATTAACATAAACTAATTATTAACCACTAAACTAATGTCTATTTTGGAAACTCGTAGAATGAAGGTGATCCCACTGGTCGTGCCAAGTCAGGGATCTCAAACTGAATGAATGTCCCTCTTTCTATTACGATGCAAAAGCCATCATTGCTTGCTCATCATTTCGCATTCGGTACTTCTCCGAAATACCTGGCACCGCCCTTGATTCCACCCAAGCTTGTTTAGGCAACCAACTTGTCACTCAACGAGTTCCGTTACATATATATATATACACATTTTATTTTAAAGATATGTAAACAAGTTATTTAGATAACCATATTTAGTATAATATAGTTAAGAAAGTAGTTAAAAAAGGGTAAAATAAACCTAAAATTAACGACGCTCTCGTGGAAAATTTAGAGTAGTACAAGAAATCGTGTTTAGCGTTGATTAAGTTTTAACAACTTTTGCTGCAATTGTTAAAGGTGCAACTGCCAATAAGCGTCACCGAAAAGAGGAACATTTAACAACTATGTTTAACATAACAATTAATGTACCAAATTAAATAAAAATCCTTTTTCTGGTAATAACATTTTAATCTTGACATTTTTAAATATTAAATTAGATGTTTACTTTGTTCTTCCAGGCATAAATGCTTTAATAGTATTGTTATTTTTATAAACACAAAGGTCCATAAAACTAATAACAATCATTAAAGCTTGTCCTAAAAGTTCTTTACTTACAGACGATTGAACGTTATAATACTGTCTAATATATGGATCCACGAATATTGGAGAGCATGAATTAGTTATTTTTCGTTGGTCGTTGTGGAGGAGTTCTGAAATAGCGGCTATAGCTGATACCCTCTCATTTCCAACCAGAGTTTTAAATAATCTAAAAAGATATTTGTTTTTTTTTAGTCAAAAGAAAAATTACATAAATAATAATAATAATAATAATAATAATAATTAAAACATTTATTGCATTATAAAATAAAATTTACAAATAACTTTACAATTTACAATAAGTTTGCAATAAATATGCTACTATTCTACACAGTAAATGTTTAAAAAACATTTGTGCGTGCATATATAGACCATAATAAAAAATGTGTAAACAATGTAAAAGACAGAAATCATAAAATTAAAAATTTAACAATACAGTGTTATTAGCTTAAAGATATCAATAACTATATTAAGACTGAATGTAAACATAGACTAAACTTAAAACTAAAACTAAAATAGAAACTAAAAATAGAACTAGATCTATAAGTAAAAACTAAACTAAAAGGAGGATTATCGCAAACAATAAGTCCAGGTACACATTTTAAGTTCCTTAGTTATCCCGGGATTTTTTTTTTTTTTAGCAGGTTCTACTTTATCGTTTAACACCGTTATTCAGTCCACATTATGTAAATCTCTATTTAAGTCCCTATAGTTAATTTGCTTAATATATTTACTGCCTTCACTTTTGTTTAATTGTTTGTTGCTTAATATGATTTGGGCCATGATTGGATAGTGATCCGTTATTTTCGATTTAATTATCGGCAAGGTATAAATTATACCTGAACCGATAGGTTATTTATCCAGCTTTAATTTGCTTTTTGTAGGCTTTGATACGACCATTTCTCGCTGAGCTATCGTGAAGCATTTTCGTTTATTATTTCATCATCTTCGATCTCCAAATTTTTCACAAATGTAGTATTATCCATTAATTAGTATATATACTTTTGTATTTATTTTTTATGTTTTGTTTTAAAGTTTAATATGTGGCATTATTTTGCTTTATTTGAATTACCCGCCATTGAATACTTTGGCGCCTTCCTGTTAGTTACTTCTAGTGACTTTTGAGAAGAAGAAGAAGAAGAGTAGCGATGGCGTCAGCAATGGCGTGCTTATGAACTTTAGTTTTAACAGTGTCTAAAATATAGTTAAGAAGGGAAACCAAAGTGTTTATTTACCTTATCACCCGTGCCTACTACAGCTTCAGATGTGGGGTTTTTTCCAGGGGGCCGTAATGGTCAATATGGAGCGTAATAAAAGGTTTATTTCCTTTTGGAATATTATGTAAAGTGCCCTCAGTCTTACCGAAATTGGGGGAATAAGTTATGCATTTTATGCAATTTTTAATATAACTCTTTATTTTATCTCTAAACATTGGAAACCAATAAACTCGTGAAAGATATTCATGGGTTTTGTCAAATCCCACGTGACCCAATAGATCATGACAATGGAAAATTACTTTATTTTCCATTAATTTCGGCACAAGTAGGTATGGCGTCGGTTGAGACCACCCCCTCCACTTTTTTCCGACCCGCTAAGCCCCGCCCACTTTACCCCCTCCACTTTTTTCCGACCCACTAAGCCCCGCCCACTTCGCTTTTTTCCGACCCGCTAAGCCCCGCCCACTTTTGGACACGGACTCAGAATTGCGGCCCCATGGGGGCCCGGGGGCCCTTCGAACGGACCCATCGCCGAAAATCATGGGGGCCTCTATCTAAAATATCGGTCGTCTGAATAATAGATACCCAGTGGCCACACCGCTGAGCTCCAATGTTATCAGCCGCCCGGCGTAACATTGCATCATTTTATCCAACTGTTTTGGGGGTACGCGTAATAATAAAAATAACAACGCGGTGCCATAAGATTGCCAAAGGCCAAATTCACCTTTCCCACCAAGGTTGCCGTCAGTTGGCCGCTATCAGCCGGCCACCCTCAGGGATTGAACCCGAGACCCTCTGCACCAGAGTCGAAAGCGCTGCCTGCTGAGCTACCGTTCGGAATTGATAACAGGCGCCTAGAGATGCTATAAAAAAATGATCGGCCAGCACGTCATTAGAGGATATTAGATATATTTAAAATTTATAAAACACTTATATTAGAAAATAAATACTGTTTAAAATTGTTATTAAACTTTTGCGGTGCGCGCTGAAAAAACTATTTCCCAAAGTAATGTATGTAAAACTATGAAATAATTGCAAATTTGTTTTAAAAAATTAGACTTAACGCGGTACCACAAGATGATGACTCATCGCTAAAGGTATTATCAACTTTTAAAACAAATTTATTGCAATTAAATTAAAAGCTGAAAAATCAAGGCCAAATTCTGGTAACCTATTGTGTTGTCAGAAAATAAATATAACAAATATTTTCCGAAAAACAATGAAAAGTTTTGGTATGCTGCCTCATCTCTGATAAGCCGTTCAAGGCCAAATTGTGGTATTGTCTCCTTGAACGCCTATTTTAAGGTTACCCGAAAAACAATTAAAACCGTAAACTGCACTCCCTGTAAATTTAATTTAAATTATTAAGGTCGAATTTAAGAATTTTTAATATGGTTGTTTAGCTATTATAAAAGATTTTCATCGTTATCGAAAGGGATTTGATAAATATATAAATATGTAGATTAGTTAGGTAGAATTTAATTATGGTTGTTATTATAAAAGATTCTAGTTTAAACAATGTCAGAAAATAAATATTATATTATTTTAAGTAGGTAAATATTAATTGCAATAAAAAATTGATTTTCAATTTATAATGTATGAAATATAATTTGCTTTTGCGGTTAATGCATTGAAAGACGAACAAACAAAAAAGAATTAGTAATATAAATTTGCATTATGGTTAAATAAATTAAAATATTAAAATAGTATCGTATTTTTATCGCTTTTGCGGTCAAAGACGAACACTTTTAACACAGGGATATAGCCGACCCGGGAGCCTTTTTTGGTTTTCGAAATTGTCGGACGGAAGACTGAACGTTATCGCAGGTATAAAAAGTAGCGATAACACCCACAAGTTATCAGTCGTTATCCGTCGTCTCAAATTGATAACTGCTTTTTATCGCTCAGATAATTTAAAAATGGAAAAATTTATTATTGTTAAAGATTTTTCAAAAAATGTTCGACGCTTCAATCTTCAAGGTCGTACACTGGAGTTTAAGTTGCGAGACCCACCTTCAAGGGAGGAACCTGTGGCATGGGTGAAAAATGCCATTGGCGATGTCATCAAGAAAGCCACAGAAAATCTTTTACCGAAGGATCAAGTAGCTTTTAATTTTGGCTGTAAAGACCTGTCTAGGGGCCAAGGGTGGGTGCGATTTCAACCAGCAGACATTGTTACACTAGAGGATGTTTGGGGTGTTATCTCCAGCATCTACCAATCCAACTCCATGGGTCTAAACACCGAGACGTTTTGTCTTGGCGTTACCACCGTCAGGATACCTGTGGGGAAAGGCACCCCCAGAGGGAAAAACTACAACACTTTTGATGAAGAGTGCGCCAAGCGTCAGGGGATAATCGCTATTAAAAATAATGACAATTTATGTCTACCTCGAGCTCTTGTCGTGGCCATGGCTTACGTAGACAAAGACCCTGACTATGTTAAAGTGCGCAGGGATATTGGAAAAGTGCAGACTGAGAGAACCCAACAATTGATAGAAAAAGCAAATGTAAGGATACCTGAAGAGGGGGCTGGTATTCCCGAGCTCCATCAACTCCAACAGTATTTAACAGGCTATAGGATAGTAGTTTACAAATACGGCTGTAAAGGCCGTGACATAATTTTTACAGGGCCTGGGGAAAAGAAAAGATTAAATTTAATTCACCATCAGGGGCATTATAATGTTGTAACGTCACTAACAGCCGCCTTCTGCTGCATCTATTATTGCGAGGAATGCCATGTTCCGCATGACCACAAAAACAAGCACAGATGTTCCAAATCTTGTCCGGCATGCCAGAGGTCTCCACCATGTAAAGTAGGGATTAAGGTTAAATGTGCTGACTGCCTTCGCACATTTAAAAGTCAGGCTTGTTTTGATAACCATATAGAAGTTGGTACAGAGGGCTCTCTTTGCCAACAAGTTCGACTCTGCCCCAACTGCCTAAGAACTATAAAGGCTAATAGAGAGCATACATGCGGGGAAATTTTCTGTAAAATTTGCCAAAAACATCAGCCACAAGGGCATTTATGCTTCATGCAGCTAGATACAGGAAAGCCAAAAACAAAGGATGTACTTTTTGTTTTCTACGACCTGGAGACTAGACAGGAAAAACTCAACGGTGACAACCTGGAACACGAGCCGAATTTGTGTGTTTTCAAACAATGCTGCGATGTGTGCATAAAAACATCAGATATAATTTGTAAAAAATGTGGCTTAAGACTGCAAAAAGTTCGTGGTGCAAACCCCATTGCCAGCTTTATGATTCACATTTTAGAAATTAGAAAAAAATTCAAAGAAGTTGTTGTGCTGGCGCACAACGGTCAGGCTTTCGACCATCAATTTATTCTAAGCCACATACTGAAGAAAACTGACCTAGCCCCAGAGTTAATTATGAGAGGAACCAAAATTATATTGATGCAACTACAAAACATCAAATTTTTGGATTCCCTTAATTATTTTCCCATGCCTCTCTCAGCTCTCCCTAAAGCATTTGGATTAAAGGAACTAAAGAAGGGATATTTTCCCCATTTATTTAACACCTTGGAAAACCAATCGTATGTCGGGCCCCTACCCCAGGTCGAATATTACAGCCCTGACACGATGAAACCAGAGGCACGAGAGGAATTTTTAAAATGGTATGAGGATCATAAGCGCGACCAGTTTGATTTTCAAAAAGAGTTCATCGATTACTGTGTTTCCGATGTAGAAATTCTAACAGGGGCCTGTTTAAAATTTCGAGAACAGATGATAACAACCACCAATGTTTGCCCCTTTACCAACGCCTGCACCATTGCCTCAGCCTGCAATAAAGTGTTTAGGAGAAATTTTCTTAAGCCAAACACAATTGGTATTATTCCTAAGGGTGGTTATAGAATGACAGACAACCAGTCTATGATAGCGCTGAAATGGCTGGTATGGGAAGAAAATCAGAGGAAAATCACCATACAACATGCAGGCAGAGGGCAAGAGGCAATTTTATCCGGGTTAAAGGTTGATGGATTTTGCGAAAACCAAGTTTTCGAGTTTCAAGGATGCTATTATCACGGATGCCCCAGATGTTTTAAGCACCAGCGCGACGAGCCTCTATCAGATGATCCTACAGAATCAATGAATTTCCGGTACGAATCCACAGTGGCAAAAATCGAGAGACTTAAAGCAGCAGGGTATGACGTCATTGAAAAATGGGAGTGTGATTTCCGACGGGAAATGCGCGAGAACACCGAAATATTAAAATATGTCGAAAATAATCCGTTATTATCCCATTCGCCTCTAAACCCGCGAGATGCTTTTTACGGGGGTCGTACAGGAAATTGCAGGACATATTACAAGACCAAAGGGGCTGAAAAAATTAAATACCTGGATGTTTGCTCCCTTTACCCTTGGGTATGTAAATACGGCAAGTACCCCGTTGGTCACCCAGAAGTTTTTGTTGGCGATCAATGCAAATCTATAAATTTGCAGGAAACAGACGGAATAATAAAATGCACTGTTTTACCACCACGAAATTTGTATCACCCTGTTTTACCAACAAAAATGAACAATAAATTGATGTTTGTTCTCTGTCGTACCTGCGGACAAAACCTAAGCGCCGAGGAATGCCAACATACCGAAGAAGACCGCGCGCTATCGGGTACCTGGGTAATTGATGAGGTGTTAAAAGCTCTAGAAAAGGGGTATGAAATATTGAAGATCGATGAAGTGTGGAAATACAGGGTGGAACAGTACGATATTGATCAAAAAACCGGGGGCTTATTCGTTGAAATGATGAATAAGTTTATTAAAATTAAGCAAGAGTCTTCAGGGTGGCCTGGAAATAGTGCAACCGATGAGCAAAAGAGCAAGTACATCGAAGAATTTTTCAATCGCGAGGGCATTAAACTAGAATTCGACGCAATTTTAAATAATCCCGGGCTTAGATGTTTGGCCAAGCTTATGCTAAACAGTTTCTGGGGGAAACTGGGGCAGCAAGAAAATCAACCAAAGACCAGGATTGTGAATAACCCCGAAGAGTTCTTTAATATGATGACTAATCCTTCCATATACGTGAATTCTGTTTTACCAATCAGCGAAGACTCTTTGGTAGTTAATTACTCGTTTAAAGAGGAAAGTTACGAACCCATATCCACGGTAAATGTTTGTCTGGCAGCGTATACCACGGCTCAAGCACGACTTAAACTCTATAGTTATTTGGAAGAGTTGGGCGACAGGGTGTTGTATTACGACACCGACTCCATTATCTTTACTCATATGGATATGGAGTTTGAACCCTCAACAGGTCATTTTATCGGAGATATGACAGATGAATTAGAGTCCTATGGTCCAGGGAGCTACATTAAAGAATTTGTTAGCGGTGGCCCAAAAAACTACGCCTACAAAGTTTACTCCACTGCCGAAAAAGATGAAAAGGTGGTGTGTAAAGTCAAGGGAATCTGTCTAAATTATAACGCGTCGCTACTAGTGAACTTTGACTCCATAAAGGAAATGATTTTAACTGATTCCGAGCCAGTTAAAATCGTAACAAAAGCCATTAGACGAACAAAAGAGCATGAAGTGGTAACAAGGGAAGAAACTAAGATATATCGGCCAAACTCTCTGAAAAGAAAATTTTATGCAGATCATTCCTCGCAGCCATACGGTTTTAAACGCACGAGGGATGATCTTTAAAATATATGTAGTTTTATAAGATTTTTGTATTATAGATATTTTATGTGATAAATTATTAATAAATTATAATTTATATCAATAAAGATTTTTATTATTATCATCATCACAGTTTAAGCACCTGATTAGAAATAAAACACATTATTATTATTATTATTTATTTATAAACATTTTTATTATCATCATTACAGTACAAGTACCTAATTAGAAATAACATGAGCTCTTAAATTAGGTTTACAAAAATGCTTAAGTAAGATAATTTTAACATAGTTATGCACTTCACTATAGAAAGCTCTCAAACATGGTCTTGTTTTAAAACATTTACAACAAAACCAAGTTTTAGAGCGTGTTGCAAAAGAAATAGAAAATAAATTTATACAATCAAAAATGTCTAACCTTAGGCGCGAAACTAAACCAAATATCAATGTACACAGTACACATTATTATTATTATTTATTATAACATGAGCTCTTAAATGCTTAAGAGCTCATGTTATAATAAATAATAATAATAATGTGTACTGTGTACATTGATATTTGGTTTAGTTTCGCGCCTAAGGTTAGACATTTTTGATTGTATAAATTTATTTTCTATTTCTTTTGCAACACGCTCTAAAACTTGGTTTTGTTGTAAATGTTTTAAAACAAGACCATGTTTGAGAGCTTTCTATAGTGAAGTGCATAACTATGTTAAAATTATCTTACTTAAGCATTTTTGTAAACCTAATTTAAGAGCTCATGTTATTTCTAATTAGGTACTTGTACTGTAATGATGATAATAAAAATGTTTATAAATAAATAATAATAATAATAATGTGTTTTATTTCTAATCAGGTGCTTAAACTGTGATGATGATAATAATAAAAATCTTTATTGATATAAATTATAATTTATTAATAATTTATCACATAAAATATCTATAATACAAAAATCTTATAAAACTACATATATTTTAAAGATCATCCCTCGTGCGTTTAAAACCGTATGGCTGCGAGGAATGATCTGCATAAAATTTTCTTTTCAGAGAGTTTGGCCGATATATCTTAGTTTCTTCCCTTGTTACCACTTCATGCTCTTTTGTTCGTCTAATGGCTTTTGTTACGATTTTAACTGGCTCGGAATCAGTTAAAATCATTTCCTTTATGGAGTCAAAGTTCACTAGTAGCGACGCGTTATAATTTAGACAGATTCCCTTGACTTTACACACCACCTTTTCATCTTTTTCGGCAGTGGAGTAAACTTTGTAGGCGTAGTTTTTTGGGCCACCGCTAACAAATTCTTTAATGTAGCTCCCTGGACCATAGGACTCTAATTCATCTGTCATATCTCCGATAAAATGACCTGTTGAGGGTTCAAACTCCATATCCATATGAGTAAAGATAATGGAGTCGGTGTCGTAATACAACACCCTGTCGCCCAACTCTTCCAAATAACTATAGAGTTTAAGTCGTGCTTGAGCCGTGGTATACGCTGCCAGACAAACATTTACCGTGGATATGGGTTCGTAACTTTCCTCTTTAAACGAGTAATCAACTACCAAAGAGTCTTCGCTGATTGGTAAAACAGAATTCACGTATATGGAAGGATTAGTCATCATATTAAAGAACTCTTCGGGGTTATTCACAATCCTGGTCTTTGGTTGATTTTCTTGCTGCCCCAGTTTCCCCCAGAAACTGTTTAGCATAAGCTTGGCCAAACATCTAAGCCCGGGATTATTTAAAATTGCGTCGAATTCTAGTTTAATGCCCTCGCGATTGAAAAATTCTTCGATGTACTTGCTCTTTTGCTCATCGGTTGCACTATTTCCAGGCCACCCTGAAGACTCTTGCTTAATTTTAATAAACTTATTCATCATTTCAACGAATAAGCCCCCGGTTTTTTGATCAATATCGTACTGTTCCACCCTGTATTTCCACACTTCATCGATCTTCAATATTTCATACCCCTTTTCTAGAGCTTTTAACACCTCATCAATTACCCAGGTACCCGATAGCGCGCGGTCTTCTTCGGTATGTTGGCATTCCTCGGCGCTTAGGTTTTGTCCGCAGGTACGACAGAGAACAAACATCAATTTATTGTTCATTTTTGTTGGTAAAACAGGGTGATACAAATTTCGTGGTGGTAAAACAGTGCATTTTATTATTCCGTCTGTTTCCTGCAAATTTATAGATTTGCATTGATCGCCAACAAAAACTTCTGGGTGACCAACGGGGTACTTGCCGTATTTACATACCCAAGGGTAAAGGGAGCAAACATCCAGGTATTTAATTTTTTCAGCCCCTTTGGTCTTGTAATATGTCCTGCAATTTCCTGTACGACCCCCGTAAAAAGCATCTCGCGGGTTTAGAGGCGAATGGGATAATAACGGATTATTTTCGACATATTTTAATATTTCGGTGTTCTCGCGCATTTCCCGTCGGAAATCACACTCCCATTTTTCAATGACGTCATACCCAGCTGCTTTAAGTCTCTCGATTTTTGCCACTGTGGATTCGTACCGGAAATTCATTGATTCTGTAGGATCATCTGATAGAGGCTCGTCGCGCTGGTGCTTAAAACATCTGGGGCATCCGTGATAATAGCATCCTTGAAACTCGAAAACTTGGTTTTCGCAAAATCCATCAACCTTTAACCCGGATAAAATTGCCTCTTGCCCTCTGCCTGCATGTTGTATGGTGATTTTCCTCTGATTTTCTTCCCATACCAGCCATTTCAGCGCTATCATAGACTGGTTGTCTGTCATTCTATAACCACCCTTAGGAATAATACCAATTGTGTTTGGCTTAAGAAAATTTCTCCTAAACACTTTATTGCAGGCTGAGGCAATGGTGCAGGCGTTGGTAAAGGGGCAAACATTGGTGGTTGTTATCATCTGTTCTCGAAATTTTAAACAGGCCCCTGTTAGAATTTCTACATCGGAAACACAGTAATCGATGAACTCTTTTTGAAAATCAAACTGGTCGCGCTTATGATCCTCATACCATTTTAAAAATTCCTCTCGTGCCTCTGGTTTCATCGTGTCAGGGCTGTAATATTCGACCTGGGGTAGGGGCCCGACATACGATTGGTTTTCCAAGGTGTTAAATAAATGGGGAAAATATCCCTTCTTTAGTTCCTTTAATCCAAATGCTTTAGGGAGAGCTGAGAGAGGCATGGGAAAATAATTAAGGGAATCCAAAAATTTGATGTTTTGTAGTTGCATCAATATAATTTTGGTTCCTCTCATAATTAACTCTGGGGCTAGGTCAGTTTTCTTCAGTATGTGGCTTAGAATAAATTGATGGTCGAAAGCCTGACCGTTGTGCGCCAGCACAACAACTTTTTTGAATTTTTTTCTAATTTCTAAAATGTGAATCATAAAGCTGGCAATGGGGTTTGCACCACGAACTTTTTGCAGTCTTAAGCCACATTTTTTACAAATTATATCTGATGTTTTTATGCACACATCGCAGCATTGTTTGAAAACACACAAATTCGGCTCGTGTTCCAGGTCGTCACCGTTGAGTTTTTCCTGTCTAGTCTCCAGGTCGTAGAAAACAAAAAGTACATCCTTTGTTTTTGGCTTTCCTGTATCTGGCTGCATGAAGCATAAATGCCCTTGTGGCTGATGTTTTTGGCAAATTTTACAGAAAATTTCCCCGCATGTATGCTCTCTATTAGCCTTTATAGTTCTTAGGCAGTTGGGGCAGAGTCGAACTTGTTGGCAAAGAGAGCCCTCTGTACCAACTTCTATATGGTTATCAAAACAAGCCTGACTTTTAAATGTGCGAAGGCAGTCAGCACATTTAACCTTAATCCCTACTTTACATGGTGGAGACCTCTGGCATGCCGGACAAGATTTGGAACATCTGTGCTTGTTTTTGTGGTCATGCGGAACATGGCATTCCTCGCAATAATAGATGCAGCAGAAGGCGGCTGTTAGTGACGTTACAACATTATAATGCCCCTGATGGTGAATTAAATTTAATCTTTTCTTTTCCCCAGGCCCTGTAAAAATTATGTCACGGCCTTTACAGCCGTATTTGTAAACTACTATCCTATAGCCTGTTAAATACTGTTGGAGTTGATGGAGCTCGGGAATACCAGCCCCCTCTTCAGGTATCCTTACATTTGCTTTTTCTATCAATTGTTGGGTTCTCTCAGTCTGCACTTTTCCAATATCCCTGCGCACTTTAACATAGTCAGGGTCTTTGTCTACGTAAGCCATGGCCACGACAAGAGCTCGAGGTAGACATAAATTGTCATTATTTTTAATAGCGATTATCCCCTGACGCTTGGCGCACTCTTCATCAAAAGTGTTGTAGTTTTTCCCTCTGGGGGTGCCTTTCCCCACAGGTATCCTGACGGTGGTAACGCCAAGACAAAACGTCTCGGTGTTTAGACCCATGGAGTTGGATTGGTAGATGCTGGAGATAACACCCCAAACATCCTCTAGTGTAACAATGTCTGCTGGTTGAAATCGCACCCACCCTTGGCCCCTAGACAGGTCTTTACAGCCAAAATTAAAAGCTACTTGATCCTTCGGTAAAAGATTTTCTGTGGCTTTCTTGATGACATCGCCAATGGCATTTTTCACCCATGCCACAGGTTCCTCCCTTGAAGGTGGGTCTCGCAACTTAAACTCCAGTGTACGACCTTGAAGATTGAAGCGTCGAACATTTTTTGAAAAATCTTTAACAATAATAAATTTTTCCATTTTTAAATTATCTGAGCGATAAAAAGCAGTTATCAATTTGAGACGACGGATAACGACTGATAACTTGTGGGTGTTATCGCTACTTTTTATACCTGCGATAACGTTCAGTCTTCCGTCCGACAATTTCGAAAACCAAAAAAGGCTCCCGGGTCGGCTATATCCCTGTGTTAAAAGTGTTCGTCTTTGACCGCAAAAGCGATAAAAATACGATACTATTTTAATATTTTAATTTATTTAACCATAATGCAAATTTATATTACTAATTCTTTTTTGTTTGTTCGTCTTTCAATGCATTAACCGCAAAAGCAAATTATATTTCATACATTATAAATTGAAAATCAATTTTTTATTGCAATTAATATTTACCTACTTAAAATAATATAATATTTATTTTCTGACATTGTTTAAACTAGAATCTTTTATAATAACAACCATAATTAAATTCTACCTAACTAATCTACATATTTATATATTTATCAAATCCCTTTCGATAACGATGAAAATCTTTTATAATAGCTAAACAACCATATTAAAAATTCTTAAATTCGACCTTAATAATTTAAATTAAATTTACAGGGAGTGCAGTTTACGGTTTTAATTGTTTTTCGGGTAACCTTAAAATAGGCGTTCAAGGAGACAATACCACAATTTGGCCTTGAACGGCTTATCAGAGATGAGGCAGCATACCAAAACTTTTCATTGTTTTTCGGAAAATATTTGTTATATTTATTTTCTGACAACACAATAGGTTACCAGAATTTGGCCTTGATTTTTCAGCTTTTAATTTAATTGCAATAAATTTGTTTTAAAAGTTGATAATACCTTTAGCGATGAGTCATCATCTTGTGGTACCGCGTTAAGTCTAATTTTTTAAAACAAATTTGCAATTATTTCATAGTTTTACATACATTACTTTGGGAAATAGTTTTTTCAGCGCGCACCGCAAAAGTTTAATAACAATTTTAAACAGTATTTATTTTCTAATATAAGTGTTTTATAAATTTTAAATATATCTAATATCCTCTAATGACGTGCTGGCCGATCATTTTTTTATAGCATCTCTAGGCGCCTGTTATCAATTCCGAACGGTAGCTCAGCAGGCAGCGCTTTCGACTCTGGTGCAGAGGGTCTCGGGTTCAATCCCTGAGGGTGGCCGGCTGATAGCGGCCAACTGACGGCAACCTTGGTGGGAAAGGTGAATTTGGCCTTTGGCAATCTTATGGCACCGCGTTGTTATTTTTATTATTACGCGTACCCCCAAAACAGTTGGATAAAATGATGCAATGTTACGCCGGGCGGCTGATAACATTGGAGCTCAGCGGTGTGGCCACTGGGTATCTATTATTCAGACGACCGATATTTTAGATAGAGGCCCCCATGATTTTCGGCGATGGGTCCGTTCGAAGGGCCCCCGGGCCCCCATGGGGCCGCAATTCTGAGTCCGTGTCCAAAAGTGGGCGGGGCTTAGCGGGTCGGAAAAAAGCGAAGTGGGCGGGGCTTAGTGGGTCGGAAAAAAGTGGAGGGGGTAAAGTGGGCGGGGCTTAGCGGGTCGGAAAAAAGTGGAGGGGGTGGTCTCAACCGACGCCATACCTACTGGCACATAAAACAATGACTTCTTTTTGTCCTTAAACTTACGATATACCAAACCGTTAATGATCTCATAATCCCTATCTTCACTCGTTTCTAGTTTAGACTTAATTTTATTTATGTCCGTGTCCAAACTTTGCGCAACCGAAAGATTTTCTTCAAAAGTGTTTTCCTCAAGTATCAAAATACTGTTTGCGCGGCTCAACGCATCGACGTGAGCCATTCTCTTGCCTGGACGATGCTCAATTTCGTAATTATAATTCTGCAAAAACATTGCCCAACGCGATATTCTAGGATTTACCTGTTGTTTACTTAAGGTCAGTCTAAAGCTGTCACAATCAGTAACTATTTTAAACTTAATACCGAACAGATAAGTGTGGAAACGTTTTAACGCGTATATCACAGAAAGACATTCTAACTCAAAATAATGGTATTTCGATTCCGCGGGAGTTGTACGGTGACTGTAATAAAATACTGGATGAAACAAATTGTTACCTTGTCGTTGCATAAGGGTGGCACCAAAACCTGTGCTACTTGCATCGCAATGTAACTCGGTTTCTAACGTAGGGGAATAAATCGCTAAGACTGGGGAACTTGCTAATTTTTGTTTTAATAGTTCAAAGGATTTAATTTCGTCTTCCTCAAATTTGAAATTTACATTCTTTCTAATTAAACTGTATAATGGACCAGCAATTTTTGAAAAGTCGGGAATAAACCGCCTAAAATAACTAGCCAACGCGACAAAACGGTGTGCCTCCTTTGTCGTCCTTGGGACCGGGAAACTAATATAAAAATATTAAAGTTGCTAATTTCACTCCTTTAACTTTTATTCTTTAAATATAAAAATTTTATTTTTAACTTTATACTGAAATTATATGTATTTTATTTATTATCATCTTACTAATTAGGTATGTTAATCGATCTATTTTGATTTTACATTTTAAATTTTTACTAAAATGGTGTAAATTTAACTTTTACACAGTTTTAAAATAAATTTTACCTGGTGTAAATTGAACTCCTTTTCAGTGTTAAATAATATGTGGTTTTGGTCAAATTAAATCATTCTACACAAAAAAAAGGAAAAAAAAGGAAACAGGAAGTTCCTTGGCGCATTACTAGTATATTACCAGTTGTATTATTATTATTTGTTATAATTAGTAATTTTGATAAATTGTTTATTAACAATTTCTAGGTGCAGTCATGTTCCAGCGCTTAAGAAGGCACGACGCGAGAGTTAAAGCTAAAAACGTATAAGATTAAAACCAACAATAATTTTTAAAAAGTGCAAACTAATTATAGTGAAACAAACAATTTTCATAGAGTGCCAACTAAAATGGTGTAACGGTCATTGAGGAGTGAAGTGGTAAGTGATATGAATGAGTTAAGTGCCACCTGTCATTGGACGCTTTTCACTGGACAATCAAAGGAGGTCAAACAAGAGGGGAGGTGGCCATCCGCAAAAAAATTGATAAGTTACCTTAAGAATATGCATGACCTAATACAAAATCTGCAATTTAAACACGGCAGATATCTTAAAACCTAAGAAAGGCACACGGCGTAGGGCAATAAATCTGTCAACAACAAATGCGTAATGCAATCCCAAACGAAACCGAAAATAAACACTAGACTCACAGAATAAACTAACACATTAATCATTATAACCCTAACACAGTAAAAAAAGCCTAATAACCAAACTCTACTAGTTTTGTAAACATTAGATAACAGAATAATTGCGCTTGTCATTTGTTTAACTAATAAATAAATGCAATACTTAATTTTGGAATTTAAGAAAAAAAGACAAAACTCTACCACAAAACGTGCTTGGGACAAAATTTACGCAAACTTGAACGGAAGATCATTACACTACTAACTACAGACTTACCCGACTACCATCACAAACATCCCCGCGACCTGCTAATGGGCAAAACCATTACCAAAAGAGTAAGAGTAGCCCAATTAAAATACTGGGTCCACGTCACTCGTAGGCAACGCAACAACATACTACAAGCCACCCTTAAACTAGACCTTACAGACATAAAAGTCGGGAGACCATGCTTCACATATGACACGTTAGCACAAAACATGCACTTCTCATAAATTAACAAGACCAGTTGGGAGCAACTAAGCAACAATAAAAAAAAAACAACTGACACACTTTACCAAGTGCAGGAACTATCTGACCAGGACACGGACAATGACAATAACGAACAAGACAAAGACCTCGACTAGGAAACTACACCCCTGCAGCGAAATAACAACTCCCCAACTTCAAATAGTAATCCCAAATGTTTGGAGTAATACTAATCGACTGGTCTAGGGGGATTCCGCGTCGTACTTAGTTTTAAGTCGGCGTAATTGTCCCCCAAAAACCAACATCCTCCCGTCCCTCCTCCTATACCCTACTGGACGTATAGCATCGGCTCGGCGAACCCGAGAATGGTTATTAAAACTATTCGCATCTCGCTCTCGAGCCCCAAATAGGGTCAACTACCCAGGCTCAGCGTAGGGATTTCAGTAGCTTTAAAAATTTCACTGGCTTCTTGTAAAAGTCATAGCTGGCAGGGATTTTTATAGATTCCTGCATTGAAATTAATAGCGTCTAGTAAATTTGAAGTATTTGACTATATTTCTTTTATTACCCTCTACTGCTTTTGACAATTGACATTTAAAAAATGCATTTATTGACCATAGAAAAACAATATTGACCGTTTTGCACGTTTTCATATTTGCGTAGATGTGATTAAATGTCAAAAACTATACAAGGTGTTCCAGGTTTTAATCGACAAACTTTTTGAATCGATAGAGCTCCAGAAAATAAGTCGATTCATTTCAGAAAATATAATATATCTCAAACTCATAAAAAAGAAGATATATCTTAGACCGTCAAAGTTGGAACAAAAAATCGTTTTTTTCTCAACTTTTGATGACAGTTGACTCCCCCCATTATGTACGGCCCTTATACATTTTAATAAAACGCGTATTATTGTTCCATTTTGGTAAACTTTGGTAATCGGTTAACTGGTTTTAAAGTTTATAACCTCTTATATCCTTAAAAAGGAATATTAGGGGTTGGCCCTGTTCTATCCAGCTGGAGGGGTTCTTTTTAGATTTTTTTTATATGTGGGCGCCACTTGGCTAAGTCAAGAACAATACAAAACACTAAAATTACTCAAAGTAGTAGTAAGAGAGAAGATAAACAAAAAAATAACTTACTTAAACTATATTACCAAATATAAAGGAATTGTTACCCTATACGGGGGGATAGTTACAATGTATTGGTGTTAAATTCCTTGAGGTGGCCTGGGCCAGTCGTATACGGCTGACATTGGGTTGGTTGCTCGTAGATTATCAGACTTCGGACAACGCGTGTAAGGCGGAAGACAGTCAATTGGCTCTGGGCAGCGGAAACGTAATTTTCACTCAGTTCGGGCTGCTAGGCTAACTGTGTCTTTAAGTTTCTTTCAAAACCACTGAAGATTGCTCCAGACGCCGCATGGAACATAATATATAATATATATACATTAATATATTAGATCAATTACCAGGCACCAGGACCACCACAAAGCATAACATTCAGTATTCAGCCCGTGGTAACTTAACAAGTGATAACAATATCAAAAGTGCTGTCATATCAACTAAATACTTAAGATTAATAGTAACAAAAAACACTCCCTAACTTTAACTTAAAGCTTAATAATAAAATAGCAAATTTTTGTTGGCAATATAGTAAGAAAAATAAATGATAGGTAGGAGATAAAAGAAGTATCTAGTGTTAATGATTAATAATAATCTCCATTTTGTTCATGCAAGTTGGTCTAATGTTTCTAGTCGAATCGAGGCGTGGTATAAAAAAATTGTTATTACAAAAGTTACAAAAGATGTAAACAACTACGTGTTTTATAATTAAAACGCAAAACACTCTAGATAAAGTATCTTAAAAAGAAACTGGATAAAAACCAAGCGCTCGGTTCTTCTCCATGCTTCCACGAAGCCTCCTTACCCCCACCTCATTTCAGGTTCAATATATGTTGTGTAAAGAGTAATCTTAAAATGGTGTCAAAATCCAACACCAAGTGGTGTTAATATAAACACCATGAATTATGGTTGAAAATGTTATATACAGCAAACACCAAAACGGTGTTTATCTAAAAATATTTGAGAAGTGCACCTACACAGAAAAAAGGAATATTTCATTTAACTATATTAATTTAGTTGACCCATAAGTATTTATTTAAATCAACTGTGGGAAGGTTAATATAAACAAAGATTAGTTTGACGGTACTAAACCAGATAGTTATTTTATTTTTTTAAATTGGTTAAATTAACCCAGAAAACTTTAGTGAAACCAACCGGCTGTATGGTTTACTAAATATATTCTTTGTAAAATAAGAGTTACTTCAACCTAAAGCTTTCTGTTAAAACGATTAAAACAATTTGCCGTGCATTCCTGGTTGCATAGTGTGTACCCATCGCGCCAAAGGCGGTGTGGATCACGTGATGTTCTTAAATCTCGCCTCTGTTGACTTACATAAAGAGTATATAAGCTTAGGTAGTCCTTAGCTTTGGTGTGACACTACAAGTTGTTCGATACTAAAGAGACCTTAAATAGGTGGAAACAGCTGTCAATACTTGAAGTATTTTAACTTGGTGGAACGCACTAAAAACATTATCTCTAGCGAGTTGAAGGTTCAATTTTCTGGAATAATACCACTGGTAGTATACGTATTAATTAACAATTGAATTTGATAAAAAACGTTTAGTTTTCGTCGGTTCGCACCTAGAATTTGTAAATGAGTATGAGTATGAGTATATGAGTATAAGAGACGTATAACCAGCCCCATTTCATCATCACTCTCGGACCCCGTACAGGCCTATTTTTACTTACGCCGATTTTTGTTCGCCCCCAGCAACTGTACGGCTTCACCCGTGTTTGCTGGGTGCGAATGTCCATTGCGTAGTTAGGAAAATCATCTCATAGATGTCGTAATGTGTATCGTTACAACTTCTCTGGCAGATTATCTTTAAACTCGATTGCTTCAATCATACTGGGTTCTTGCTCTTTTACTTCCTCGGGTTTCCCAAATCTGGGCTGACTCCTACAGCTCTGCTTTGCCACCTCGAACTCCAAAGTTTGAGCCAATGCATTAACCAGTTGGCCCGGTCGAGCCGGTATCATAGCCTGTCTTGTTTTGTTGTCCCGAAGTCCATCCAAAAAAGCTTTAACAGCTAAACGTTCCATAACGGTCGTTGGCGTAGCTTGATATGCTAATCAGAGTCATAAAATTTGTTACGAACCTTTTAAAGGTACTAATTGAGAATGGTATGGCTTTTTTATTAGAGGCGCCATATGCACAGTAAATAATAAATTTAAAAAATCACTTGGCTAAGTGCTGCTATTTTAAGAGATGCTAGCGATTTGACTACGCCCAGACAAGTAAATTTTATTAAATCTTAGTCAAATTCACTGCCATTTATTAAAATCAATGACATGTAGTAAAATCCCTAGACCAAGCTCTTCAAATATTTACAAAGTTAACATTTTTGAGACCTCTTTCACAGAAATTGTTATATTAGGATGAACATATAAAAGATCCTCTCTTCTCCCATAGTATTCCAGATAAGTCTTAAGCAATTTTAGTGCAGAAAAGCTTCTCTCAGCTGTTGCAGTGCTTACCGGAAGTGTGCAGAATATTTTCAGATGTTCTGATATGTTTGGGTATATTTGTTCATTGTTCATTGCAAATTTTTAAAACTTGAATTGCGTTTGATTGATACTCCCAGATATTACCACCATAATTCAAGTTCTGCTCTCAAAACTGCATGATTATTGCACTCCAGATCTTGGTGATAAAATATAGTCGATTGAGAAAATTTAGAAATTTGCTCTTCTTCTATAACTCTGTCGGATTTCTGTGGAACCAACAATGCGAATGATGAGAACAAATCTTTATGTTTAATAAATCTGCTTTTTAATTGTGTCAGGACACTGTCCAAGAACGGGATAAATATATAGTTATATTTATGTAACTAAAGATTATAAAATATACAATGTGTCCCTAAACTTATTGGCATAAATTTAGGAAAAGATTGAGCAAGTCAAAATAAGACGAAAACCTAAATAAATATTTTTCCCAATTACTTATGTTTCCAAGATACAGGGTGATAAAGTGTTATCTATCATATCAGTTTTTTTAATATAACTTCTACTATGGTAGTCTTGGAAACGTGATATTTTGCGAAAAGTCACTTACTACCAAAACACATATTCACACATAATAACAATTGTTTGAGTGAACACAGTGTCGTAGAAACGGGGGTTGCTTTAATAATAATAATAATAATAATAATAATAATTTATTTGCCCAACAGAGTAATACTCCAATAACAGAGCAAAAATAATAAACAAATAATTACATAGTTTAACAGTATGAACTAAAAGTAAGATCTAGCTATAAAAATTACATCATTCAGACTACTAAAAAATAAATCACATTCTTGACTAATAAAATTAAAATTTCTAGACATAGTAAGTACAGGTGATTTAACCAAACTTATTGTTCGCGCACTGTCACAATAAAAACAATCACTTCTTCTAGAATTGATACGCGGCACAAGAATTTTAAATTGACACAATAAGTTGGCTGAATCTATCTGATTGTTGAAAAGCTTAAACAGAAATTTAAGACCAGAACAAACCCTTCTAAACTGTAGGGAATCCATACTAAAACGTTCCAAAAGAGATTCCTGGCTAATACCTCTAACTGGATACACATTATCCAATCGAAAAGACAGGAGTTTTAAAAACTTGCGCTGTATATTTTCAATCATATTAATAGGACTGTTATAGTATGGGTTCCATACAATTGAACAATATTCTAATTTTGACCTGACAATACAAAAATAAAGGGATTTTAAAGCAGATTCGTTAGTAAAACCAATGGAATTTCTACTAATAAAACCAATCAGTTTACAGCTACCAGATACAATTCGATTAACATGATCATTAAATGATAACTTTTTGTCAAATAATACACCTAAATCATCAACAAAATCTGCTGAATTCAAGGCAATATTATTAATACTATAGTTATAATCAACTGTTTTCCTTTTCATAGAAAAAGTGCAACATTTGCACTTATTTATATTAAGTTTCAGTTTGTTAGAACTACACCAATCATATACCAGATTTAACTCATTTTGCAAGTAAAGACAGTCACTGTGCGTGTTAATAATAGCGAATAGTTTAAGGTCATCGGCAAAAAGTAAATGTTGACAAGTAAGTGATAATGACAGATCATTAATAAAAATATTAAACAATAAAGGCCCCAAGTTGGAGCCCTGCGGAACATCGGAAGTTGCCACAAAGAAATCCGAACTAAAACCATTGTAAGTTACACATAATTTGCGATTTATAAGGTATGATTGAATAAGTAATACTAGGGAGTTGCTCAGACCGAAAGAAGAGAGTTTGCTTAATAATAGACCATGATCAACCTTATCAAAAGCCTTTGAGAAGTCAGTGTAGATAGCGTCAACTTGGCCCCTATCACCAATACCGTTGGAGACATACTGAGTAAACTCAACAAGATTGGTAACGGTTGAGCGCTTAGGCATGAAACCATGTTGATGAGGAGAGATAGCTTGGTAAACACCATTAAAGATAAATGTATAAAGAGACTTCTCAAAGACTTTCGAGAAGTTAGAAAGAATTGCGATGGGTCTGTAGTTGCTAATGTCGCTGGGATCACCATTTTTAAATATTGGAGTAATTTTAGTAGTCTTCCAAATTTCAGGGAATTTAAGAATAAGATTAAAGATAATTAGAAGAGGTTCAACCAGAATACCAGCGCAATCCTTAATAAGAAAACCAGGAATATTATCACAACCAGAGCACGAATTATTTTTTAACGTTTTTATAGACTTTAGAATGTCACTATCACTGAAGTACTCTAGCGTAAAGCAATCACGATAATATTGAAATGTATGAAAATCACCTATACTAGCATCATCATATACACTTTTAAAAAAATTGGCAAAACCATTAACTATACCGCCTGCATCATTATAAGTCTTATCATCAAAATACATAGTTGTAGGGATTCTAGAAGCACCCCTTCTCGATTGAACAAAACTCCAAAAAGTTTTGGGATCATTTTTAAATTGTGATTCAATATTACTAAGGTAGTTTTTGTAAGCTAAAGAAATTTTATTTTTTATAATGCGTCTAAGGCGTTTAAATTCGTCATAAAAAAGGGCATTACCTGATTTTTTGTATTTTGTATAATAATATTTTTTTAGTTTAAGATTGCTAATAATTTCAGGGGTATACCAACATGGATACGAACTTTTATCGGATTTATGTACCGGTACGAACTCATTAAAGAGTGAGTATAGTAGCTCATTTAGACTATCAACAGCAGAGTCTGGCTCAGTGTGGTTTTCCATAAATTCCCAATTAACATGACACAGTGACTCGTATAATCCCAAAAAATTGCCCTTTTTGAAGTTAAAGGATTTATTTAATTTATTATTAGGAAACTTAAATGAGTCTCTATAACCAAAATTAAGGTCAATGTTTAGACCAGGGTGGTGTATATCCTCAGGTAGTAATGGTATACTTTCCTTGGTTACAGAACAATCTATATGAGATAAACAGAGGTCTAAACGTCTGTTGTTATCATTATTAATGAGGTTAAACTGAGTAAGCAAATTAACGTTCATAAAGTTAGTTATAATCCTGGTTTTAAAGTCATTTAAATCATGGGATACAAATCGCGTTGCATTAAAGTCCCCCAATATAACTAGGTTCTTTAAATTAACTATTACAGACTCAAAGCATTCAAAAAAAATATCAAAATCATGATTAGTAACATGTGGTGGAATATATACAACGAACATAAAAATTTGTGAGTATTTCGAGATTAATTTACAGCCTATAACATCAATAAATGAGATAACATTATTTAGATTATCACAGTTAAACTTTATAACATTAAAAACATCCTTAAATGCAATAAGAACACCACCTCCTCTGGTAGTTTGGGAAGCCTCAAAGTTCCGATCTTCTCTAAATACAACGTAACCAACAGGAAAGAGTTCGGAGCTTAAAACTGCTTTGCTGAGCCAGGTTTCAGTAAAAGCAATGCAATCGTATTGATTGTCCAATAAAGATGTGTAAATTTGCTGAGTTTTCGAGTTTAATCCCCTTACATTTTGATAATAAATTAAGAAATTGGTAGTAATACTGTTGGGCTGATTTAGTTTAAACAAATAATTTGTGGAGAGCCTCGTATAAACTTAATTCTAAGATTGGTTTCGCCATTTTCCACTCGTCGAGTTAATTCACTTTTAATCGTTTTGTACTGATCAAGTTGATATTTGGTTTTATCATAAGATATATAAGTGTTTTTATAATCAGTATTTTTTAGTTTAGCCGCTTGTTTAACTATTTTATGGGTGATTTCTTCACTCGGAAAAGTGATCTTTATTGGGCGAACTTTGTTACTAGTACTATCATATTTGCCAAGGCGAAATATATTAAATTCAGTGTGGATGTTGGGATCAACAGTTTTTATAATATTGTTGACTACACCATGTTCAAGATTAGCTCTTTCTTCCTTGTTGAGAATATTATCTTCTTTGAGTCCAAATAAGATTAGATTACATTTCCTGGAGTTTCTATCTTCTAATTCATGGATAATTTCATCCATGGTGAAGTTAGCTGATTGGGTTAAGTGTTGTTGGTTAACTGACTTGAGACTTTCCACTTCTTTCTGCAGAGCCAACACAATGCTCTTAAGATCATTAATGGTATCTCCAAAGTTGGAGCATTTGACACAGGACCATGTAAGATTTTTAGACGCCTTTATTTTTCTAAGTTCAGCGGTGGATAGATCAACACAAGAATGCAGGTAGGACTCTTTGCAGAACACACAAAAAATAAGCTTATGCTCATCACTATGCTTATTACAGCAAGCACAAACCAATTGAGTCATGTTTTAGGTTTGCGCAAATATTCGAGTAATTACGATACTATTGGCAACACAGCAATGCCGCGTAGCGTGACGTATTCCTGACAAGAGTAGCAAAAAAACTATGTTGTTTACCAAATAATAGTTGCAAGAAAGGAAGTAATTATCATACCAGATAAGTAAACACTTCCTTAAAACACTGGTGCTAACAAATGTTTTTAAAATTTAACGTTTAAGCAAAGATTTACAACTAAAGATGTACACTATGTAACTGTTCACACTGTTGCCACGTTATCAAGCTTATTGTCCCATACAAACTTTAAGGTTAGGTTTTTATAACATTTGATACAATTTTTAGATTACACAGTTCGTCTACCATTAAAAAGGTGTACCTCTCAAACTTCGATAAAATAAACCGTTTACAAGATATTCGAGATTACAATAATTGTTATATCGCATTATTTAAAAGGATTAAATGGTATATGATAACAAATTTTATTTTTTAATTGAAAAAACTAATTACGGCATTCCATGAGCCTCGAAACTTTTTGCCCTGACCGTCACATTAAAAAAAATTGTAGTTTTTTCAATTAAAAATTTATTATCATATACCTTTTAGTCCTTTAATGCGACAAAACAATTATTGTTATCTCGGATATCTCGGAAATGGTTTATTTTATCGAAGTTTGAGAGGAACACCTTTTTAATAGTATCCGAACTGAGTAATCGAAAAATTGCATCAAATGGTATAAAAACCTAACCTCAAAGTTTGTATGGGACAATAAGCTTAAGCAACCCCTGTTTCTATGACACTGCGTTCACTCGAACAATTGTAATTATGTGTGAATATGTGTTTTGGTAGTAAGTGACTGTTCGCCAAATATCACCTTTCCAAGTCTACCATAGTGGAAGTTATATTAAAAAAACTGATATGATAAGTAACACTTTATCACCCACATCTTTTAAACATAGCTAATTAGGAAAAATATTTATTTAGATTTTTGTCTTATTTTAACTTGCTTAATCTGCTCCTAAATTTATGCCACTAAGTTTAGGGACACCTTGTATATATAATTATTAAAATGGCTACATCTATAAATATTTTTATCTGCTATAGTAATAATGAATTTAGTAACAATAGGATAAAAAATTTAGTTTTTTTAATTCGGCATTGTAAGGATACCGCGTTTCGTCTTTGGGGGGGGGGGGGCAATTGCCCCAATTTCCCCCCCTGCGTACGCGCCTGTTCCGATTAAAATCTTAAATACGCGAGATGAGCCAGTCATTCTGAAACGTTTTAAAGCAAAACTTAGTAGATTATAAAATATGTATGTAGTTTTAGTAACGTAGATAGAATTAATGTTGACAGAATAGATAGTTTATTGGAAATAATAGATACTAAACATTTAAACAAGGATGAAACACATTCACTGCAAAGAGTTTGCGCGAAATACGCAGACGTCTTTTATTTAAAGAATGACCCGTTAACGGTAACAAATGTTTATAAACAAAAAATACATTTACGCCCATCGATGTCCCCATCATGTGTAAATCCATACCGTTTACCACACGCGAAAAAAGCAGAAATTCATAGACATGTAGAAAAAATGTTAGCGGACGGAATTATTGAAGAATTAAAATCAGAGTGGTCGGCACCCTTACTAATAGTACGAAAAAGAGTGGATCAAAGTGGAGAGTAAAAATGGAGAGTTGTTATTGACTACCGGCTACTTAATAAACGGATTGAAGATGACAAGTTTCCTCTCCCAAGTATAACTGATATCCTAGACTCATTGTCAGAAGCCGTTTATTTTTCCCACCTTGATTTATCTCAGGGGTATTATCAAATAAATTTAGATAATGAAAGCCGACCATATACGGCCATCAGATGACTAGATTACCAATGGGGCTTAAAATCAGTCCCGTTACTTTTTTCCGAGCAATGACAATAGCTATGTCAGGTTTAAATTATGAAAGCTGTTTTATAGACTTGAATGACCTTATAGTATTTGGAAATAATTTATTTACTCATAATAAGAATCTTACAAAAGTTTTCCAAAGGTTACGAGAAGTCAATTTAAAATTAAATCCGTTAAAATGTGAATTTAAAAAAAAAAATCTTTTATTTAGGGCATATAATTTCCGCAGAGGGTGTTTTACCTAATCCGGAAAAAGTGTCAGCAATTCATAATTTTTCAAACTCTGAGGACACAAAACGATTTGTAGCTTTAGCGAACTATTATAGGCGTTTTATAAATAACTTTGCGAAAATCGCTGCACCTTTCAACAACTTAAGTAGGAAAAATGTTACATTTAATTGAACACAAGAATGTCAGACAGCTTTTGAAAATTTAAAATCTGCATTAATTCAGCCGCCTATATTGCAATATCCAAATTTCTCTCCAGAAAATATTTTTATTTTGCAAACTGATGCGTCATACTTTGCTCTATGAGCTGTGCTATCTAATAGTAATAACAGACCGGTCGCTTTTGCAAGTCGGTCTCTTAATAAGGCAGAAAGAAATTACTGACCTATCGAAAAGGAACTTGTAGCAATTGTGTGGTCTGTAAAACATTTTCGACCATACTTATGTTAAAAAGTTTAAAATACTAACCGATCATAGACCGTTAGTATATCTCTTCGGTATGAATAACCCATCTAGCCGTTTAACAAAATTTCGCTTAGTGTTAGAAGAATATGACTTTTGTATAGAGTACATAAAGGGACGCTTTATCTCGAATAGAAATAACATCACAAGAGCTTACCTCGATGAAAAACTTTGTATCTAGCGCAATGTATGTAGTGACAAGGTCACAATCCAAAATTCGTCCCGGCAATGTCATTAAAAACGCGGTTGACCAAAACAGGCCTGTATGGCACGGTGGGGCTGAAGCATGTTTAAATGACGAAAATTTGCACAAAAATTCTTTTTGCAGATTTAGAATCTGTGTATTAAAACGAGTCGAAATCCAATATTTCAGACTTTTTCCCCGAGCCGTTTTTGAGAAAACCCAATTTTAAAGTTGAAAACAGAAGTTTTTGTAATTCCAAGAAAATTTACAAAAAATTTTGTTTTTTTAAATAAAAAGAAATGGTTAGGCACTTATGGGGGGTACCTAATTAAAAAAGTGCACTAAAATTATTAATAATTTTGCCTGAAAGCATATTGAGTAAAAAATTTCAATTTCATATTTTGGAAAGAGCCCGACACCGAAAGGCTTTTTTCTCAAAGTATGAAAATGACCGATGGCAGTTTTTAAAATGCAAAATAATCTGATGATGTTGATGCACGAGTATAATTTGGGTAGATATTTACATGTATACACGAATAAACTAATTAAAACAAAGAATAACATTTTCTTTAATTGATTGCATTGATTCTGTTAGTTCAGAGCAAATAATTTATTTTCAACTGCTTCTTGCAAAAACATGACATTTTACGAACTGTCAGATTCAAATAAAACCTGACGTTTTTTTTATAAATTACCATGGTACAATGCAATTATTGATTTATAGTGTGTCAAACGATAATTGACGTGTAGTTGTATATGTATAAGACTTTTATGATAGTTGTAATAATTAACATTCGTCACTAGTTTTATGTTTGTGTTGAATTATTTAAAAAAAAATGGTTTCAAAGAAAGATCATGCTGGGACTCATGACGAAAACCGGAAAAAGATATGCTTGTTTTGTTTGAACAAGAAATTAAGTAGAGGAAGGTTGAAGGGGCCATGAAAAATGCGGTTGAAAAAATTGTTTTGTACAATCCTGAAGACGATCGTTTACCAAAGCTTACCTTGCTTGCGCAATACTAGTTTATCGAGCAAACAAAAGTAAAAAATCTAATATTAAGTTACCCGATTATTCTGAATTTCTAGTTTTACCTAAGAACAGCAGAGCTCAAGATAAAACAATTTGCAAGTGTAAATTGTGTGAACTTGTAAGAACTTCAGGACATGAAAACTTTGCGAAGAATAGGGTAAGAGTTTTAAAAAAAAGTTCTCGTAAGTGTCCAAAATGCAAGACCTTGTTGCGAAAAGGAAAACCGCATTTTTGTGTTGCTCAGAAATATGAAAATTTGGTGGAGCATGTTATGTCGGCGCTTGCTCCAAAAGCCCAAGAGCATTTAGTAATCGATTTAATGAAAAATATTACTAGAGATGCAAATATAAATCTTCAAAAACCGGGTGCTGAAGTTAGTTTGTCTCGAAGATGCGGGAAAGCGCTGAAAGTAGCCTTCAATGTTGATGCTAAAACTTCACCTAAGCCAATTGTTGCGGAAGATGTTTTAACAATTGGAACGGAATTCGGGCTTTCGAATAATGCTGTTGTCGGTATTGCTTCTGCCCTTCGTATTTCCACTAAAAGTAGACAAATGTTTGAACCGAAATTAAAGGAAAAATTACGTACTATTAGACATTCATTGGACAATTATTTTACTGTTAAAGATTGTAATGTGATTCATACAGAGAAGAGCAATAAGAAAAGTGAGACTACAGAAGCTTTAGTTTATTGCAATGATATCGAAGGTCTTCTAAAAGTAATTCATGAGAAAAGAAATAATACTGAAACGCATTTAAAATTCGGCATTGACGGTGGAGGTGGATTCTTGAAAATTTTTCAATCAATCAGGACTACCGGGACAACTAAATTTAAAGACAGTAGCGTCAAAAAGCTATTTTTGCTCGGAATAGTCGCTCATACCGAAGAAAATTATGAAAACGTAGCGATGTTGTGGTTTCTATTGCAAATAAATAAATATGAGGCGACGATAGCAACGGACCTAAAATTAGCCAATATTCTCACAGGAATTATGTCCCATTCGAGTTGTTTCCCTTGTACATGGTGTTCTGCACACAAAGATAAATTAGATATTTGCGGAGAATACAGAACTTTAGAGATCTGTTCAAGAAAATATAGAGCTTGGCGCGAAAGTGGTGGCCAAAGAGCACGAGCAAAGAATTTTGAAAATTGTATGCATCTACCGATCATTGCAAGTAGGAATGATACAAAAATAATAGATATAATTCCCCCACCTGAATTACATTTGTTGTCAACACGCTCTACAACCACATGCTTAAGGAGTTTGAGAAAGATGCTTTGAAATGGGCTAAATAATGCAATGTAATCCAGCAATTCGTTCATGGAGGTCCTGCATTCGCAGGAAATGCGTGTAGATCACTTCTTGGAAAAGTTGATCGCTTACGTAGGTCATGTTCCGTGGGATGTCTAAAGTTTGTCCAATGCTTTTCAGACTTTAATACTGTTGTAAATTCAAAATTTAAAGAAAGCTATTGTGACTTAGGGATTTCTATCACTCCTAAAGTTCATGCCGTGATTTTTCATGTTCCTGATTTTTGTAAACAAAGACAACAAGGCCTGGGGTCTTATAGCGAACAAGCTATGGAATCTGTACATGCTGACTTCAAGAAAATTTGGAACAATTTCAAGATTTCGAAGGAGCATCCAGAATATGCAAATAGATTACTTCGGGCAGTACAGGAATATAATGCTAGACACATGTAATTAATATGAAGTTTTGTTATATGTAGGTATGTCAGTATTAATTTATTAAATGTTTTTTAAAGTGGCATGGTTTTTTTTACAGATTATGCAACAATGATATTGATTTAAGGCCTTCTTCATATATCCATCACTTTAAAACTGATGTTTTATTTATAATATTTATATATTTATTTTGTTGGTGTTTAATTTATTAAAAATAAACAAATTTATCCTTAATCTGCAATCTTTGTACAGAAACACCCACCTAAATTAACAAAAGCTAACCATAAAATATCGCTAGTGATTGTTGGTTATTTTCACTCTTAAAAATAGGTTTTCTCAAAAACGGCTCGGGGAAAAAGTCTGAAATATTGGATTTCGACTCATTTTAATACACAGATTCTAAATCTGCAAACAGAATTTTTGTGCAAATTTTCGTCATTTAAACATGCTTTAGCCCCACCGTATGGTTGAACTAAACTGCTCGTCATAAAAATCGACGCACCTAGTTTTTTGGAAAATATTTGAAAGCTCGTTATTGGAAAATTACTGAATCGATTTTAAAAATCTTTGGAAATCCTGAATAGCTGATTCTTTGACTCTTATGTCTAACTTTGGGAATACGATATTTTGCACATAGCATTATACTACAGGGTGTTAAACGAAGAGATGTATTTTTTCCGAAATTTCAAGTTATTCCCATTTATGAGGCAGTTGAGTTTGATAGTCGTAAAACCACGTTTTCGAGATTTTGTGAATATCGAGGCTTACTACGATTATATGCCAATATTTCGAAAATTGTCGTTATTTCCCAGTTTAGTCCAAAAAATGAGCAATAGTGGATTCTTTGACCTACATCTAATTTTGAGAATAAGATATTGTGCACATAGCATTATACTACAGGGTGTTAAAAAAAGGGATGTTTTTTTTCAAAATCCCAAATCCCCATTCACAGGGCAGTTGAGCTTGATAGTTCTAATACCCCTTTCTAATAACAGTTAGGTAATCCCTCGGGACGTTTTCGAGATTTTGTGGATATCTTGGCTAACTACGATTATATGACAATTTTTCGAAAAATTTTGTTATTCCCCAGTTTTACAAAAATTGAGCAATAGTGGATTCTTTCACTTACTCCTAATTTTGGGAATACGATATTGTGCACATGGCATTATACTAAAGGGTGTTAAAAAAAGAGATGTTTTTTCCAAAATTCCAAATCACCATTCACAGGGCAGTTGATCTTGATAGTCATAATACCCCTTCCTAATAACAGGTAATCCCTCGGGATATTCTCGAGATTTGGTGGATATCTTGGATAACTACGATTATATGGCAATTTTTCGAAAATTCACGTTATTTTTCACTTAAGTCTCAAAAATGAGCAAACTACAGAAGGTATCAACACAGCGTTTTAAGGTAGGTCACGTGCTTCCAGTTGATGTACGTTGCGTGATTCATTAAAAGTGAAATGTTTCACACAAAAGCAATTTTTTTCGGTGAAATTCAAAATAAAAACGCAAACCAAACAAAATTATTCTCGTAAACTTATGCAATACAATGAACGTTTAAAAAATATGGCGCATATCTGGTTTCCTCCCTTCAATTGTTCTTGTCATTTTTGTCATCGAATATGAAAACATTTTTCAAACAGCAAAACACATTTAAAAAAATAAAATTGCGGATGTAAGGTTGCATACCACGCAAGACGAAGAGCTGCCTGCCCTCTTTTTCTGTTAGAAGAAGATGGGCACAAGAACATTCAAATTGGGGAAACGATGTGTTGATAACTAATCGATAACTTTAGTAGTTGCTTATTTTTGGGAATTAAGTGGAGAATAACAACAATTTTCAAAAAATTGCTATATAATCGTAGCCAAGATATCCACAAAATCTCGAAAACGTCCCGAGGGATTACCTAACTGTTATTAGGAAGGGGTATTAGGACTATCAAGCTCAACTGCCCTGTGAATGGGGATTTGGAATTTTGGAATAAAACATCTCTTTTTTTAACACCCTGTAGTATCATGCTATGTGCACAATATCGTATTTCCAAAATTAGACATAAGAGTCAAAGAATCAACTATTGCTCATTTTTTGGACTAAAATGAAGAATAACGTGAATTTTCGAAAAATTGCCATATAATCGTAGTTAGCCAAGATATCCACAAAATCTCGAAAACGTCCCTAACTGGTATTAGAAAGGGGTATTACGACTATCAAGCTCAACTGCCCTGTGAATGGGAATTTGAAATTTTGGACAAAAAACATCCCTTTTTTAACACCCTGTAGTATAATGCTATGTGCACAATATCGTATTTTCAAAATTAGACGTAAGTCAAAGAATCCACAATTGCTCGTTTTTTGGACTAAACTGCGCGATATTCACAAAATCTCGAAAACGTTCCGAGGGATTACCTTACTTATATTAGGGAGGGGTATTACGACTATCAAACTCAACTGCCTCATGAATGGGAATAATTTGAAATTTCGAAAAAAATACATCTCTTTGTTTACAACCCTGTAGTATAATGTTATGTGCAAAATATCATATTACCAAAATTAGACATAAGAGTCAAAGAATCAGCTATTCACAATTTCCAAAGATTTTCAAAATCGATTCAGTAATTTTCTAATAACGAGCTTTCAAATATTTTCCAAAAAACTAGGTGCGTCGATTTTTATGACGAGCAGTTTAGTTAAAAAACCCAAATACGTCATTGAACTTAAAGCTATAAAATTAACTGAATTTACAAAAATAAAAAACTATTTAAAATACGAGCATGCAGAAAATAATTTTATTTATGATAATAACTCGCTAGTAATATATGTAAATTAGGAATCTCGATCAGCGTTGACACTAGATGCATCGCTGCCCTTATATTAATTTGTAAAAAATATGATATTAAAGAATTATTAATAATAAAAAACGAGGCTGGCGCGCACCTCATAAAAGATATAAGTAGTAAAATTCAAAATCGACAATATAAAAATTTCAATAATAAAAGATGTTCAAAATATAACAAATGCAGAAGTTAGGCAATTAATTTTAAACGATTTCCACATGCTTCCAACCGGAGGTCATGCAGGAATAAATCGAATGTATAACACTATAAAAAGGTATTATTTTTGGAATGGACTTTAAAAGGACATAGAAAAGTTTATAAAAAAGTGCGATGACTGTCAAAGGCACAAACACACTAAACCTTTTATTGAACCCTTAACAATAAATACGACAGCCTCACGCGCTTTTGATCTGGATTTAGTGGGTCCTATTGATCCCGATATTTACAACAATCGGTATATTTTAACCATCCAGTGTGAATTAAGTAAGTTTGTGGAGGCATATCCAATTTCAAATAAAGAGGCAGTAACCGTAGCAAAATCATTTGTCGAAAATTTTGTTCTCAGATATGGTATACCACGCGAAATTGTAACAGATCGTGGTACAGAGTTTTTAGCTTATACCATGACCGAGGTGTGCAAATTATTAAAAATTAAACATTTAAACTCAACCGCGTATCATCATAAAAATTTAGGCTCTTTGGAAAACTCACACAAGCATTTAGGAGCCTATTTGCGGGAACATATATCAGAACATTCATATGCTTGGAGCACTTGGATTTTGTACTGGTGTTTTTCTTACAATAATACAGTACATACCGAAACACAATATACACCATTCGAGTTATTATTCCGGAAAACGTGCAACCTACCTTCAAACATTACTAATAAAATAGAACCATTGTATAATTTTGAAAGTTACCCACTTGAACTTAAATATCGATTGCAACATGCTTGGCACGATGCAAGAGAAAATTTAATTAATTCAAAAATTAAAAGAAAAGAAAATTATGATAAGCAATCTAAAACTTATAATTATATATAATGTTGGAGAATTAATAATGTTACAAAATAAATCAGGTAACAAAATGGAACCTCTTTATCATGGACCTTTTCAAGTAACAGAAATTAAATCACCAAATATTATAATTAATGTAAATAATAAAATTAATGGAAGTACATAAGAATAGAATTAAGCCATATTTTAAATGAATGTTTTCTTTTTTTTCCTTTTCGCCCCGAGAGAGGTGGAATGTAATCAATCATATTTAAGGTTGTTAAGCCCGATTATTTAGTTAATCGATTTCCTGCTAAATATTAGCTATCAGCAATTTTTGTATTAATATTATCCAAATTTATGCTGTAAAATATATTAACCTGTAAAAAAATAAAGTAGTCGTACGGAAGGAAAAGTTATTTATTTCATCTATTATATAAAAAGGGTGATAAGTTAATTAAGAGTATGAAAGTTTAAGACATACCGTCAAGTAACATTACAATATCAAGTATAGGTAATTCATTTGTAATATTAGTTAGGTCCAATTCAGTAGCATTAATGTATTCTTTAAAAGCTAATAACACACCCCCTCCATGTGTAAGATTTACATTCTCAAACTGTCTATCCTTTCTAAAAATACGAGCAAGCAGGGTAGAATTCATCAGCCTTAGATCTTAAGCCTTGCACATTTTGGTAATACATATTTAAAGGTATAGTAGATCGTAAATTATTGGAAGAATTTAGTTTTCCATTTTTTCCATAAATTTTGGCACACCTTTTTCGCCATTATTTATTCAATTTTCCATTTCCTTTCGCAGCTGAGAATAATGTTCCATTTGCTTTGGTGATTTGTCAAATGATATACCAACATGTTTTAAGGTAGAGTCTTTTAAGGATTTTGCTTTTTGTATTACCTTGACGCTTTTTCAAAATTTAGACGGTCTTCTTTACTTTCAGCTGAGTTTTCTTTTATTCCATGAATAATTATGTTGCATTTTCGATGTTCACGTTTAGTTATTTCTTGAACTATATCATTAAACGAGTGGATGTCATGTTTCGTAATGGCTGTAGTTTGTATTTAGGATTTGAAGTCGACAATTTCTTTTTGAATATTAAGAATAATTGGTTTCAACTCGTTTAGATCTTTCCCCAAAGCAGTACAGTTATTACAAGTATAAGCAATGCAGGACTTTAAAGATAAAAACTTTAGTTCTGTTGCCGTGATTCCAGCACATGTTTTTTGTAGGGTTTAAGGCAGATAACAACTTTTAATTCAGTTGGATTTTTCTGGAGTTTAAATGGTTACCGTCCAATATTGCATTATTACGATATACCATGTTTTCGATAACGCTTTTCCCAGCATTACTTTTTCCAACAGTGTAAAGAGTTTTAGGGAAAATGATTTAAATTAGTAGTGTCACAGAACGCGTTTTTTTCCAGTACAAGAGGCAGGTACCCTGCTGAAATAGACGGGTAATATCGGATAATTGCGGATAAAAAACGAAGCTAGTTTTATGTCCATTTATATCTGTTTTCATCCGACATATCTGATTTTACCCGGCATGTCGGTTTTTGTCTGCAATTGCGGGTATAAATATTATCCGCGAACGTCGGGTTTTATCTATTTAGTTCTATGTCTGCTTTCATCTGGTTTCATCCGCAAATACCTGTATTTGGGTTTATATCTGCATTCGCCCGGTTTTATCTGATTTTATCCGCAAACATCTACTTTTTTCCGCAGACATCTGCTTTATCCGACTTCACCTGCAAACATCTGCTTTTATACGTGAAGATCTACTTTCATCCGCGAACATCTATTTTAATCCACAAACATCTGATTTCATCAGCAAACATCTACTCTAGTCCGCAAAAGTCTGCTTCATCCGATTTCAACTCCAAACATCTGCTTATATCCGCAAAGATCTGGTTTTATCTTTGAACATCTTCGTTAATCCTCAAACATCTGTTTTAGTCCGCAAATTTTGATTCATCAGATTTCACCTGCAAACATCTGCTTTTATCCGCGAAGATCTGCTTTTATCTGTGAACGTCTGCTTTAATCCGAAAACATCTGCATTTATCCGCGAACGCCTCCTTTAATCCGCAAACATCTGTTTTAATCTCCAAATATCTCCTTTTATCCGCAAACATCTATTTTAATCTGCAAACATCTGCTTTTATCCGCGAACATCTGCAAACATCTGCTTTTAATTGCAAACCTCTGCTTTCATCCGCGTTCGGTTTGCCTGCATTTCCTTTGTCCATTTCGGTCCTGTTTCGTACGCAAACGTCTGGTTTCATTCGCGCTTTTTGTTTTCCTTTTTTCGCGGATAAAATCAGACGTAAGCAGACGTTTGCAGATGATTTCGGACAAATTCAGATATAAACGAAACACAGTGAAGACGGTTAAAAACAGATGATTGCAGATGATTGCGGGGGTGCACTAACCGGACATAAAACACAACCAACCGGGTGTTCGCGGATATAGCGATGCGGACAAAAGCAGATGTTATCAGATGATATTTTTACCCGCTTTTATCTGTTTTTATCCGGCTTTGACGAAGAATTTATACTCACAATCATCTGCTTTTTTCCGGTTTTGTGGAAGAATTTATATCCGCAATCATCCGTCATTTTTAGCAGGGTATTCACATTTTTCTTTTGGGTTGCTATTCCATCAGAGGGCTATGGCGCAAACGTATTTACTTTAGTAAACTAAAATAAATCTGTTTCAATTTAGATAATAAATTGAAGTGCCATTTTGAAATATAGTACGCAAGAGATTTGAGGTAATCATTTTTTTATACACCATAATACATTATCATATGAAAGTGTACAAGATTTTTAGCTTTTATATAACTTTATTTAAAAAAAAATAGAATTTCGTGTCTATTTAGAAAAATTGTAAAGTAGATTTATTAAAAGACTGTATTTTATAAAGTCCAACTTGGCATAAAATATTTCGGCTCTAAAAAATTTAAATACTACTAGGTATCAACTATTATATATCACGGTGTCCCTAAATAACTTTTAATTAAAAGGTCAAGACGTATCCGATTTTTTTTCAAGATTTGATCAAAAATTACTTACAAGACAATATTCTTTCAAGATAAACTCAATCCGCTTGGCACATTTTTAGGAAAAAATAATTTTTAATTTTTTTTGTTGAGATTTTTGGTTAGTGAACTTTGTAGCTTTTAAATGCATTTGTTACATAAAATAAACATAAAACAAAATACTGAAATTCTTGGTGATACATATATGAATATTAAAAAATGTTAATTTGGAGTATGCCAGAAAGTTATTGAATATATCAAATTAAACACATTTTATATTGTTTTTTACATTAAACAAACTTTCTTCAATATAACGAATAAATATATAAATATATATACACTCACAGGTATCCAAATATATCAAAGATCTGTTCATCTACGGTAATCATCTCATTAAATTAAAAATTAAAGTGTTTTTACATATTTATTGAGGTTCTTTTACTTATGCATTTCTTAATTGCGGTGGTCTTAGGATTACAGTACATCTTACAAATGTTGACTATTGTATTCCTTTACAGCTTTAACTATGGTTTCGCGTAATAATCGAACAAATTTTGGATATTTGTTTGCAAGTGATGTCACAATTGAATATATTTTTTTAACCTTGTTTCTACATCTAAATTGTGCATTAAAAAAAAATCATCCATTGACCGATGTGGTTTTCAGGCTTTAAGTCACTCTACGGTGTTAAAAATAAATAAATTTCGATATTTTGTAATAACATTTTTATTTAAAACGTATCGACTTGAAATAAAGAAAAAATTTAGACCTTATTAATGGCAATAAATCGACGTATTATTTTTTTAGATTTTAACATAAAATTTTACCATTTTTTAAGTGTTAAACAGTCGAAAAAGCAACGTTGTTTTATAATTTTAAGTATATTACGTTAAAGTATTGATAACAAAGTGCAACAGTGCAAAAGGGAATCTCTACAACAAAAGCCTACTAGATCACATGTCAGTTGTTTATTATATGCATTTAAAGTTGGTAGATTTTTGTCCCTAGTAAAGTAAGTAAAATGAAGTAAAACAATTTTATTTTTTCAAAATTATTCTATAATTATAATTATAATTAGGATAGGAATCCATTTTTTATGTTAATTTTTACTTAAGATCTACAGTCACACAATTATTGCTATTTTTAAGTATTTTTATTGGTAAAATTATATTTTTATTATTTTTGAGACTGAGAAATTATTTTTGTTGTAAATATATAAACTAGATGATATTCCAAACCAATATTTATTATTATTGATAATATATTATATTAGTATAGAAACATATTTTTACAAATTATTTTTGTTGTAAATACACTGGATGATATTCCAAACCCATATTTATTATTATTGGTAATATATTATATTAGTATAGAAACATATTTTTTGACGTAAAGAGCATTTTAACTAGAAAATTTGGCATTTTTATTAAAAAATATATATTCTTTTTAATGTTTTAACCAAAAAACATGTTATTATTTTTAAATACGTAAATTTATTTATGCCTAAAAACAATACAATTATTACTACAAAAAATTGTAGTTTTTGTAGCAAAAACGACGTTGTTTAAAGGTAAAATTGATTTGTTTACTTAAAAACACATAGTAAATCAGTGACAGGAACATAAAGCGTTCTTCTTAATTAATATAATTAATTAAACTTATTAGTTAAAAATGAATTAATGTTTGAAGCATGTAAAATATGTTTGTTATATTTGTGGACAATATAATGGAAAACAAAATTTACTTCCAAAATATGAGAATGTACCTACAAAATTACGGAATATATATAATTGAAAATGTTGATTAGGTGCAAAAAAAAATTGCAGAACTTGTAATAACAATTTAATTAAATGGTCACAAAAGAAAAAGAAGGCAATGAAATTTCAAATTTGTGGTATAATCCAGGTAATTTTTTTATTGAAACATGGATTCTCTATTCGTATTTTTGATGATATTGATTATATTTTGCATTTTTGTAATGTACAGTGCTTGCAAATCCAATTCCGACCGGTTTGGGAAGGACGCGTGAAAATAACAAGGATAGAACGACAAACAGAAGGCGCTTACAATACGCACGCCTGACGCTCTGACCAATCAAATTCTGTTTGGCATTCTATCCTTATTCTTTTCACGCGGGTATTGAACAACCATCCTTCCCAACGCGGTCGGACCTGGATTTGCAAGCACTGCAGGGGGGTATAAGGGGAATTTGGCAATAGGCAACAGTAAAATTAATCAAGCTGGCTTGGAAACCCGAGGTGAATGTACACCATTGGTGGGATTGACCACATGTTATGTGCTACATGATTTCCTTTGTTGTGATTGGTTGTTCACCAACCCGTCCGTTTTCTGTCACAGTCTGTCCGTTTTCTGTGGTAAATTGCAAATGGCTGAAAGTGTTGTGTTAAATATTTTAACCAAGATTTTGTTTGTTTTAGGTAAGTAAAATTGTTAATTCCTGCTTTAACATTATATTAGGTGGATATAGGCATGTTTAAGTTAAATGTAGCATCACTACCGCGTTTTTATTAAAAAATACGTAGAATTAACCGTTTCGGTTATGAAAGTTGTAATAAAACAAATAGAATATTATTTTTCTATAATAAAACTTATAAAGTGTTTAATTAAACCAAGTTTTCATGGAATTGGAATGGTTTTAACGTTTTTTGAATAAAAATAACAACGTAAATAAACCTTAATACATGTAAGTTTTTAACGATGTTTTCTCGAAATTTTCAATGCTCAATCAATTTAAGTAGTACATTTTATTTAAAAATTAACACTATATACCTAGTTGCTTTTATAATATTCTTATTATTACAAAAGGTATACCTATCTTTGTTATGTTCTGTGTTTGTTTTGGTAAATTTGTAGGTTATCTACTATAATATTTTGTAAATCATTTTAATTATCAAATTTTTATTTTCCAATTTTGATTACAATACCTACCTACTAATTTTTAAATGCTATTTTAATAGACTTGTATTAACGCAACTTTTGTCTAATTTAACCGACGTTGTAGCTCTTCAAATAAAAAAAATACCCATGCATAGAAGAATACTTGGTACCTTGCATATACAGCTAAGCGAAAACTGGACCTGGGTCCAGCCCCCTCATCCGTGGATCGGAAGTAAAGGGCCCAACAATTTGGCACTTCATCTATGGTCAACACATTCAACCGCTCTCTCAATGTGCGACTTCTTTCTCTGGGGCTTTATAAAAGATAAAGTTTATGAGCCCCAAGATTTGTGAAAACTAAAGACACGAATTGGAACTGCCATTGATGAAATTACCACTCAGACCCTTCGGTTGGGATAGAAAACGTTCAAGTATTTACTAGATGTTTGCAGCTGGAGGAGGTCATATAAAACACTTGTAAGCATACAGTTCAATATATTACAAATGTTTTGTGCTTTCCATGTTTTTTTTTACATAAACATAGCATTTTGAATTTTTGATCTACAGGGTGATAATCTTTTACAGTATGTTCATAATTATTTTATTTGTTCTATCTGAAAGTCTGACATTTTTAATGTACATAAATAACTAGACAATTCATAAGCAAACCTTTTAAAGAAATATTTTTAAAGTTTTAAATTCAATCATTTTTTGTTACAATATAATTGATTTTAATTTAATGCATTAATTTTAGGTTTTGCCATAATGGAACAATTAGAGAAGATTTATCCTGCATGAAGAAAAATAATGAAAGACAGCTTTACTCGTCAATCCCAAGCAGGAATATTTGACTTCCAAAATTTTTTAATAATAGGTATCTACATATTTTTTTCATTTAGAATACATTTTTAGTTACAATTAGGGGTGTGTGAATATTTTTACCAAATTTAATTAACTAGTAATATTTAGTTCAAACTTAAAATTAAATATTCAAATAAGATAATTAAGGGTTAATGACAAGTAAATAACATTCAAACTTTTTATTTAATAATAAATTTTAAATTACAATTCCATGTTCCATTTCTTCAATTACTATTGGAAAATTTTAATTTTCTTATTAAACCATTTAAAAATTTGAAACATTCAAACTATTCAAATAATTCTTGAATTCAATATTCACACATCCATAGTTACAATACAAATATAAAAAAAGTAAAAGCCTTGTCCATTAAAGAAAGTACACTTTTATTTTTTACTCCAAATATAATTAAATTGTTTATTGTTAAAAACAAGCAATCTTACATTTTTATATTACATACACTTCTGCTTTAGATTATTATTTAGCAAGATATTAAAAAAGAATAGTTTCATGTTAAAACAGCACAAGGTCACCATTATTAGTTATTATAAGATTTTTAAATTAAAAAATAAACATAATCATATTTAGTTAGTTACTTCCCTTGTTTTTACAATAAACCATTCAATTATTTGCTTCAGCATAAATATTGCTAAATTATTTTTATTTAATTTTAAAAATTATTAGGTAATATCAATCTTTTTACAATTTAAATTGATTTTAAAATTGATATTGATTTCAGGTTTGGGTTTGTGTTAATGGAAGAAGTAGACAGGACTTGAATTTATCAAACTTCTTTGCAAAAGTACATAGAAAATATTAATTGCAGTTGAATATTCTTCATTGAATCAAGAAAAAGACGCTGGTTCAATCCATGAATCATGAACAAGAAAGAAGACAATCAATTAATACTGTCTGTCCACTCTAAGTTGGCTGAACTAAGGAATTTTGTTTTTTAGATATTAAAGAATTGTCGTACTGTGTGCTTTTAAAACAGATTTTATATTATAAATAATACTAGTATATAATATGTACTAGTATTATTTATAATATAAAATCTGTTTAAAAGCACACAGTACGACAATTCTTTAATATCTAAACTACAAAATTCCTTAGTTCCGCCAACTTAGAGTGGACAGACAGTACTTAATATTGACCAGATAGTTATATCATACAAAGTATTTTATATAAAAGATAGGTACATAAAGATTTTAATTTTGCCAAATACATAATTACAATATTTTTAACATTTAGATTGAAGTGGTTCTATTGATTATTAATTTAAATTAAACCAATTTTACTAAAAATTAAATATTGCAAAGAATGTAATTTAATTTTTGGATAAGTGGGAATTCCTTTTTGCCAAAAATTCTATATTTTACAAAACTATAGTATTGTGCTTCTTATTTAAAACACAAATTATAATCATACTTTTGCTAACAATTCCTAAAAATTATAAGAGTACACACAAAAAGCGTAGTGTTATTTTAAATATACCGTTAGTGCCTATATGCGCGATTAAATTAATTGTTTGTAATAAATATTTCGTATATTCCCCATTCAAAAGAATGATCGTCTTAAAACAAGACTGAAATATTTGAAAGCAAGTAAAGCTAGTTATTTTGTTGAAGAATTTCATATATTTGATGTTATCTATTTAAAATGAATGTTTTCATATGTATGTTTAACATAATTATTGGCAATAGTCTTAGCAAAAGTATAATAGCTTTAAGATACACTTGTAAAGTAAAATATAAAATCTTTTAAATTAGTCAAAGATTCAGTTAAAATAAATTACTAAATTAATATCAATAGTTTTTCAATAAGTATTGAAATATTGTTTATCAAGATTTTATCACATTTTGATGGTAGGTAATAGGTTAGAGTTAATTTGTTTAATAAACCTTTGCATTTTTATTAAGAAATCTTAAAATACCTATAAAGATTGTTATTATGTGGCACAAAATTAAAATTTTTGAAAATAATCAATTAAATGTCATACTTTTTGATAAATTATACCTAAATAATTATAAATTATTATACATGTTTGATAAACCTTTTTTAAATTTCACCAAAAGTTATAGAATAATTAACTTTGAATTTCTTTTCATTTAAATATTATTTGTTGGTTATAATTTAATTTAAAATTGAATTAAGTGTATATTTTGTTTAATATATTTATAAAAAAACAAAAATGTGTGTTTTTCCACTTAATTAGTGGAAAATAACCGAAAATTGTTGAAATTTTATATTTTTTGATTTTTAAAGAACAATATTAACTATATGGTTCTTTAAAAACCCAAAAAAATATAAAATTTTAACAATTTTCGGTTATAATTCCATATTTTAAATAAAAATCCAAAATTCGCGCCGCAGAAATCGTGTGGATATTTCCACCAATGGCTTACTGGCACCTCGGATTTCCAAGCCTGCTAGATTTCAAAATCAAACAATGCCTGTTGCCACTTTTCACTACAGCGCTTTTAATTCTCTTATGTTCTGTGAAGCACTGTATATGATCAATTACAGTGTTATGTGTGTTTAAAGAATTTTAAAGCAGAATCCAGATATAAAGGCAAACATCTCGACGCTATGCTAGCTGATTTATGTTGGTGGTTAAAATGAACTACCGATGAAGAAAAAAGTGATGATGAATTACCAGAACAAGATGAAGCAATGGATGTAGATCCAGTAGATGGAACTTCTGGTACCTCAACTAGTGTTACTGCCGGTTACAGCAGTGATAGTTTTTAAATATAAATAAAATAGCGAATTTAATATTGTTTAGTTTAAGAAGTCAATTGCTTATTTAAAAAAGTATTTATTTCGTAAAATACTAATACTAATATATCAAAAATATTAAAAATTGCTTTGTAATACCACCTAGGGTATATTTTACAACAAACGGATGACAAAAATGGATTTCTCACCTTCAAAAATGGTAAAAATACCATTTTACCAATAAAAATACGTAAAAAGTAACAAAAATTGTATGATAGCGTCCTCTTCTAAGGGTCTTTGGTAAAAATTAACATCACAAATGAATTCCTCGATCAAAATGCCAAAATTATTTTGAAAAATTAACATAGTTTTACTTAATTTTTTCCTACTATGGGGTGTCAAAAAATTTACCATCTTTAAATGCGTACAAAAAATAACTGGACGTGATATAAAAAAACCCTGATAGGGTTTTGTTGTGGAAACTATTAACTTTCATTTGCTTTTGGTTTTATTCCATTCCCTATCGCAAACCTTAATTTTGTATCACAGTGTAATTAACTATTTTTTGATATACAGTGTGTCCGTAAAGTCCCAGAACATGAGATTAATTTAAAAACAGTAAATTAAAAAAAAAAACGCTGAAACACGTCAACTTTTTTATTTTTCTAGCAATATTTTAACCTATGTAAGTTGTTCCAAAATCTGCCGCGTGGCGGCGCCACAATCAAAGTCAGTTTTTTTTTTAAATTACAACCCTTTATTTTTTTGCATTTTTGGAGGGTTACATGGGAACATTTTTGAGAAAAGCAGGTTTTTGCCGCCTAATGAGATTTTGGTATTTTGTCAAACTTAAACACAATCTATGCGTTACTTAATGTTCTGGATCTCGGCTTGAATGCGGTGTCTTAGGTCGTCCAAATTTTGAGGCCTGTTTACATAGACGCGGTTTTTAAGATGTCCCCATAAAAAGAAGTCTAAAGGGGTCAAATCGGGAGATCGTGCTGGCCACTCGATTTGACCCCTTCGACCTATCCAGAGATTGGGGAAGACCTGATTTAAATAATCCTTTACTAGCAATGCATAGTGTGATAGTGCCCCGTAACAGCCAATAAGTTCGTCAAAATACCAAAATCTCAATCTGCGGCAAAAACCTACTTTTCTTAAAAATTTTCTTAAGTAACCCTTCACATGTAGCATATCAGGGTACTCAGGACAACGGTAGCCATCAAAAAGGTTGTAATTTAAAAAAACCTTACTTTGATTGGGGCGCCGCCAAGCGGCAGATTTAGGAACAACTACATAGGCTAAAATATTGCTAGAAAAATAACAAAATTGACGTGTTTTGGCGTTTTTTTTTTTTAAATATACCGTTTTTTTCCTGTTCCGGGACTTTACGGACACACTGTATAAACTTCTACATGCAAATTATGTTTTTACAAGAGACAAAGTATATATTGTTTTATATAGTTTTTTAAGATAATGTATTATATATTACATATTATACATTATATATTACATATTATACATTATATATTACATCTGTGGGTAAAAGGCATAAGGGGATAAGTCAAAAAAGGAATTTTTCAATAGAGCCTATAAGGTGATCGCATTAATTCAGGAAATATATTTATGTTTAGCGGGTATACGCTTTTGTTAGCATATGACATGTGGTAACAAAAGGGTATACCCGCTAACCATAAATATGTTTTCTAAATTAATGCGAATACGTTTAAGGCTCTACTGTAAAATTGATTTTTTTGACTTATCTCCTTATGCCTTTTACCCACAGACATATAATATATTAGATATTAGATATAACATACAATTCTTACATATTTATTTTAAAATATCTCCATAGATGGAGCTAAAATTACTTTTATTCATATACTTACCACACATATACAGATCATTTTGGACTCAGGCTGTTTCCTTTTCGTGGGGTTAAAGTAGGAGCTAGCTACTTCTGCAGTTTTACACATGCGTGGGGCCGTGTTGTCAGATGTAATAATATTCTAATATTATTTTCGTTATTATAAAGCTTATAAAAATATTTTATATTGCATAATTTATAAAGAATTAATAAATTATGTTTTTAAGTATTAATAATAAAAAGAAGTATTATTTTATCAATTTTATAAAAATGTTTTTAGCATTAGAAATTTGGCTACGTCTTATTTTATTACCCAAGGACTTATTGCCAAGGAGATTATAATCGAACATTTTGGTCACAGTACAAACCATTTTTGGTTTATTGTTAACAGCAAAACAGTTCGCATTTTAAAACTAGTTTTCTAATATTTTTTAATATAACCTAAATTCTTAAACTGACATTTGGATTTATTCATAACCAACAAACATTATCTCCCAATTTTGAACTGCACGTGCGCAAAAGGTAGAGACTAGCCACCCTCCCCTTAAAAACGGGAACAAGGTCATCTATTCAAAATATAGGGAATAAGCGGTATATGTGTGGTAAGTATATGCTTTTATTTATAAATTAAATTTTTTTTAAGTTACTAATTTTGATCATAGAAGGCATCATAGACTTTTCTCTATGGTAACCTACCATTGAAAGCATGAAAGATAATTTGACAGTTTATAAGTTGCAAATGACTGATTGCGTTTCAATTTATAAGTGTACTATAAACTCAAAACATTAATTTATTAAAATGAATAAACTAAATAATAATTATAGACAGTGTCAGCAAGTTAGAAATTATAACCTACTTTAATTTTATTTTTTGCTCCACAACCAAGCTTCAATTTATTTTTTACTCGATAAGCAAGCTTCAATTTTAATTCCAAACTGAGGAAATTAATATTTATCCAATAAATAAATTAGAATAAAGACTTAATATAATGCTATACAGGGTGTTTCTAAAGATGCGCAAAGGATATGGATTTGAAATTTTAATAGCATGTATACATATATGTATACAGGGTGTAATTAATGTTATATATTAAAATACTGAATACCTTTTGACATAAGGAATAAAGGTAAAATATTTAAAAAAATATTTTCCAAAGACCTGTGTGAAATTAATTTCACAAATGATCTCATCAAGAACTCAGGATGAGCTCAGCAATGATTCAGCTAATGAGCTCCAGGTGAGGTCCAGGTGATTTCACAGAAATGCATTTGATGTCATAGTGCCATAATTTAAATTTATAACCATAAGGTTTTTCTCTGAACTATGCAAGTGCATAACAGTGTTGCCATGGTATCAGAGCTGTGTGGTACTCGAGTACTTGTACTCAAATTTTGTACTTTAAGTACTTTTTATGTACTCGGTACTCAGTCCAGAGTACATTTCAAAAAAGTTCTTGTACTTGTACTTATTTACTTATGTAAAAATGGACACGAGTACATTGGTTGTACTTGAGTACATTTTTTGTACTCGAGTACTTTTGTTGTACTCGAGTACATTTAATGTACTGGAGTACTTTTTGTACTCGGCATCTTTGTGTTAAGTTAACATAACCACTACTACATATTCAAATTTATCGCCATAATTATAATGCTTTAGCAGCTAAAGTTTAACGGTTCGGCAATATTCGGAATAAATCCTCGATATGGGCAAGTTGGTAAAATATCATTGTGGTGCCCTACTTTATAGAGATATTACATATTTTTTATCTCTGGTAGTGCCGTCATAATGTCGTATGTAACGTTTTTTTTTGAGATTATTCTGCAATACAGAATATGCATTAGTATTATTTTAAGTGTTTTGGTTTTGGTTTTTGTTATACTGGTGTAAGTAGGATTTTAAATATTATTTTGTATTTGATTACCTACTCGATTAAGTTTTTGTTATACAGGGTGGCCGATTTATCTGAAGACATTGAAATATTTCGAAAACTACGCATCGGATCAAAAAAAGTTTTGAATAAAATTTGTTCGCCTGGAAGGGGGCCATCCAATGATACCAAAGTCGACCCCTCACCACCACCCCCTGGGGTGGGGGCAACTTTAAAATTCTAAATAGGAACCCCCATTTTTTATTGCAGATTCGGATTTCCCATTAAAAAATAAGTAACTTTTATGGAAAACCTTTTTTTAAGTCCTGATGGCGCTGTAATCGCAAGAAACCCTATTTTTAGGAATATCTTGAAAAATTGCAGATTCGGATTTCTCATTAAAAATTATAATTAGTGTATACGAGAATTGTTAGGGAATTCAAAATAAATTAAATTAATTAATTCCTTTTGATGTTGGTACAAATTAAAAATATTTATACCTTACTAATGCGTCCAGGTATGTTATAAAAACATATTTATACCTTACTTATGCGTCTATAAAAACATATAGACGCAACATTCGCAGTTGATTTAGAAACGTACGAGTGAGAAATGAATGCTGCAACCGTAGAAGAAAAAAATGAAATGATTCTGATTTTCGGAGAATGTAGGCGGAATATTGACGATGCTGTTGCCTTATATGCTGAACGTTTTCCAGATAATATTCGTTCACGCTCGTTTTTTTATAAAGTTGTTCAATCCTTTAAATCCGACGGTAGTGTACAACTTAAAAAAAGAAAACGAAGAAACACTGTCACAGGAGAAGCTAATGAAATTAATTTGATAGCAGCTGTTCAACATAACCCTCATGTAAGCACTTGGGAAATACATCGGGATCTCTGGATTTCCAGAGATAGTACCTATTCGGAGAATATTGAATCGTCACAAGTATCACCCGTACCGGGTTTCACTGCATCAGGAACTTCATGGCAATGATTTTCATCGGCGAGTAGAATTTTGTGAATGGGCAGTTCAGCAAATACAAAGAAATCCCAATTTCTTCGCTAATGTACTATTTTCAGATGAGTTCACATTCACAAACCATGGTTCCGTTACGGCATAACATGCACTATTGGAGTGAGGACAATCCCCACTGGTTACGACAAGTTGAACATCAACGTCGGTTAACGTTTGGTGTGGAATTTTAGGTAACAAACTCATTGGTTATTTCATTGATGGAACCTTAAATGGAATCAAATATCGAAATTTCCTGGAACATGAACTACCACCTCTACTTGAGGATGTTGCCCTGCCCATTCGACAAATTATGTGGTTTCAGCATGACGGTTGCCCAGCCCATTACTCAGCAACAGCACGGGAAGTATTGAACCGTGATTTCAATGGCCGATGGATCGGCAGAGATGGCCCGGTTAATTGGCCTGCTAGGTCACCTGATTTGACATCGCCGGATTTTTTTCTGTGGGGTTATCTAAAAGATAAGGTTTTTCAACAAGCACCAACAACTCGGGAATACATGATACAGCGCATAAGAAACGCTTGTGCTGAAATTCCCGCAGATATGCTCCTCTCCTGTGTACAATCATTTGAAAAAAGAATAAATTAGTGTCTAGAAGTTCAAGGTCACAATTTCGAACATTTAATCTAATTTATTAAACAGTGAGAGGCAGGGGGACTCTCTTAAAACTAGCACCCCGATGGGAACAAAAAACTACTGCGTCCTGGTCCTTGTTCTTGCGTAACGTTAAAAATAGATGTTAACTTATTGATATACGAATATAATCCAAAAATTAAACAAGTTTTTCTTTTTTTCGATCCGATGTATAATTTTTTAAGATATTTCCAAAAATCGGGTTTCTTGCGATTACAGCGCCATCTATCAGGAATTTAAAAAAAAATTTCCATAAAAGTTACTTATTTTTTAATGGGAAATCCGAATCTGCAATAAAAAATGGGGGTTCCTATTTAGAATTATAAAGTTGCCCCCACCCCCACCCCAGGGGGTGGTGTTGAGAGTCGACTTTGGTATCATTGGATGGCCCCCTTCCAGGCGAACAAATTTTATTCAAAACTTTTTTTGATCCGATGCGTAGTTTTCGAAATATTTCAATGTCTTCAGATAAATCGGCCACCCTGTATTTGGTAGGTACGCCTAAAAAATTAGGTTATATTTTTGCATTCAATCTTGTTTTTTGCAGTCATAAATGCATGTTACTTTAATTTAATTTCGTGCTTGCAGTTAAATAATGTTTAGGCTATTTATTAAATAAAATATTTAATAAATTACTTGCATGAATAGGTACACCTATAGGTAATAAAGAATAATTAATCTATTTTATTATTATTTTTTTCTGTTTAAAATCGAAATAATTGGTTATTTGGAAAAAAATATTCAAAACATAAAGAAATATAAAAATGCAGTTTTTTTAAATATCCCTAAGTGACCTAAACCTGATATTTTGTTATGTTTAACTTTTAACAACTTTTTTTGCTAGATACTGAAACCTAAATTACATTTTAAGAGTTTTTGGAAAAAGTACTTTGTACTTGTACTCAAGTACATTTTTTTCAAAGTACTTGTACTTTTACTCGAGTACTTTTTTCTTGTACTCGGAACAGCTCTGCATGGTATATACCATAAGTAGTGATGTAGAGTGGGGAACGTTCCCTTCGTGCTGTGGCGAATATTCGCGAACGTTCGCGCACAATTAAATCGTTCGTGCGCGCATGATAGATCGTTCTTTCGTGTCCAAACGATTTGTCGTGCGCGAACGTTCTCTAGAGAATTTTCAGCACGATTTTGGCCAATCGGCGCATTTCATCCGCGTGACCGCGTGTATTGCACATAATACAGCCCTAGTAATATCTTCAAATAGTTAACAAACATGCAAAAACTACTGTCTGCAACGGTATCACAAAGACAAAGCGGCGTCGGTTTTCCGTATATTACCGCCGGTCTCTTTTGTGGCGATGCCGACCGTAGTTTTTGCATGTATTTTTATGCGGCTGTTGCGTTTTAAAAATATTTTGACTATTTTGATTTTGATAAACAAGTTCGATTCGTTGTGTAAAGGTCAGTGTGTGGGATTAGAGAGATTGGGTAGTGTTATTTTTTTTGTTTTCCGCGGGAAACTTAAATATTTGATTTAATAAATATGCCCAGAAGAAAATGCGAGGCATTTGATTTTTTTTTCATAAAAAAAGAGATGGTAAAGACGTTTATTCTTGCAAATTTTGTAATTGTGAATACAGCCGGCATGCCACACGAATGGCAAATAATTTAACAAAATGTGTAAATTGTCCTGAATCCGTAAGGGTTCAATTAATACTGAAAGACAAAAAAATTGTGGAAAGTAAGTACCTACCTACCTTTGTTAAGTTACCTAACTTCTTACATGATGTTTCTACATCACGATACTTATGTAAATTGTATGCTACTTAAGATGTTACTTAAAATTTTGCTATTTTTTACTTAATAAAGTTTTTGTTTAAAGTTAGAAGTAATTATTGTATTATTTACAACCCAGAATATTAATATAGTGTCATTTTTCTTAAGAAGCGTTGGGAGAATTTTGAGCATTTTTAGCATTTTGAGAATTTTGAGCATTTCCGGAAAAAAAACAGGAAAAGTAAGTTTTTGAATACTTTATCACACACCAAACATAAATTCTCGGGTTTTTTTCGTTTATGCTCGTTTATTCTCGGTCATGCTCGTTTGTGCTCGGGGAACGTTCTTCTAAAATACGTGCTCGAGAATTTTACATTACTAACCATAAGTGTTGCCAAGTATTGGGAATGGATTTATCTTACCAAGGCTTAAAAATTATCGTATTTTTAAATATATTTTTACAATTAATTTATGAATTATACTAAGCACGTACTAGGTATATATATACATGTATAAAAATTATAATCAGATGCAAGTTACTTTTTTAAATTTTATTAAAAACATGTTTTAAATATTTTATATTTTATTTAAGAAAATAATTATTTATTTTAATTAATTTTAGCATTTTAAGTCCCTTAAGTAAAATCATTAATGAAATCCCTTTGATTTCATAATGAATTCATCGTGTGACTCATTAATGATCTCAAGTTGCTCATCAAAGTGCAACACTTATGCGTGCCACAGTGACATCACTGAATGAATCAGCAATGATTTCACGTTGATGTCACAACTAATTCATCGTGTGACTCATTAAGGATGTCATGTTGCTCATCAAAAGGGGAACACATATGCGTACCTCAGTGACATCACTGAATGAATCAGCAATGATTTCACGTTGATGTCTTAAATGATGTCATAATTGTTATCTGGGAAAAGATACAACAATATTTGTATAAAAATTACAAAATGTACTAAATTTATTACTACATTTATTAATACTGCTACTGCTAATTCAAAACTGATCCTGGCCACAGAAACATCATTTGCATAAAAAAGTTAATATATCAAATAATAGTCAAATATCAATACTTTAACGTGTTATACTCATATTTATAAAACAAAGTTGCTTCTTCGATTATTTACCCTTTAAAAATTGTTAAATTTTAAATTAAATTATTACCAGCGCCCCCTGTACGTTAAAATCTAAACAAAATTTTTTCATTGATTAATTTTCATTAGTAAGATCTACAGTTTGTACAAATTTCAAATCGATAGGTTTTGAAACAAAAAAGTAATCATAAAAAAATTCCTTCATTTTTAACACAGTGAAGAAAAACTTTTTTTTTAAAGTACTGCATTTAGATGTAGAAATAAGGCAAAAAAGTTTCAAACGATTTCTTAAACCCTTGCAAATCGACCGTTCGATCCTTTCGCGAAACCCTAGTTAAGTAGATGATCAGCATAACTTTTCAAAAGTTACTTTTGTGACTTTTCTTAAGTTTGTACTTCTTACAGGTTTTCTCAAAGTCTGCATGAACAGCTTCACTCGCCTGTTCACTATAAAATCCGAGTCCTTTTCGAGTTTTATTGCAAAAATATTATATGTGGTAAAATACTGCGTGTACTTTTGATGTTATACTGATATTGAAATCACAGTAACTTGCTCGAAATTTAGATTCTAAATTTAGGATTTTAGTCTTGAAGACATTTTACAAATTTCAAACACTGAATATTTGTACTTGATCTCAGATAGTCTATTTCTTTTAAAAGATTTTTGCAAGCCTTACCTGCAAATGACGTTCGACCGCGATATACTTTCCGTTCGACATTACACTTCTTTACCCATTCAAGACTTTCGTTCTCAATTTCAATCAACATGTTATTATAAATATGATTCACTACACCAATTAATAATTGGAGTTCCGGAGGAGGAATGATGTCTATTATCTCTCGATTGTCTTCATAACCATTCGTTGAAAAAATAGGAGTATGGATACAATTTTTGAAGTTTTTAGCAGATTATGCATAGAAGCTTCGCACCAAGTACACGGGACAGAACTTGAATGGGGAATTAATCCAGCCAAAATATTGTCCAGTTTTAAATCAGTAGCAATCGTTGCTGAGTTAAAGCTGTTTTTTATTTTTATAAGAGACCACATCGCTGCCACGTTATCATAATTCGTCAGATGATTGTACCAAACCTATTATAAATAATTTTTAACTCCGCAACCTTTGAATTTTTTTGCTCCTACAACATCATCGTATGAATGTCTTTTTTCTACTGTATGATCATTGATTTCATTAATATTTTGCAAAGATAAGCATGTGCACACTTTAAAATCCACCACCCCCATCTATTCCATATTTAAGACAGATTTGGTAATCATTAACATTTCTGTATTCTTTACCGAATTTTATTAATCCTTTCAAATTATTACAATAAACTACATTTACAAAGTAGTCTTGATTCATATTTTTTTATTAATATTTACAAATATAAAATTTTTTACATCAAAGAAATTATCTAGTAAATGATTTTTATTCTGTAATTCATATCTTACTTGTGGTTCAAATAAATTTCTATCTTTGGTTGCAGCTCGAAGTAATGCAGTCATTTTAATCGTGGTATTAGTGGACAAAGAAAGAATCGTCCGAATTTTTTGTACAGAGTCAGTTGATATTTGACGACGCGACGTTTTAAATTTCGTTTACTATTACTACCAACACTAGGTATTCAAAGAAACTTTTAAAGGCATACTTTTTACTTCACTTAAAGTGATCTTGTTATCACAAACATTTTCTGACCGATTCTGTACTCCTCTCTTTCTTTTTTCTTTTTTTAAAAGCTGCGATAGTAACTGCTCTCCAAACGCTTTTTATACCCAAAGCGAGATCGTCCAATTACACATAAGTTACATGGGCACTTTTTACTAGATCTTGTATTAACTTTTTTCAGTCTCGTTCTGCCTCTTGAGACGAGTGGGTGTAGTGCGGCCTACAGTGCGAGCGCTCTTATTCAGTGTAAACGATACAGTGATCAAAATCAGTAAAACGGAAAAAAATAAATAGAAATTGAATAAACAAGAAAAAATAAACAATAATAAGTTCGAAAAGTGCGGGGGCCCCCAGTTTAAGTCACAAAGTGCTTTAACTTCGCAAAAGTTTGTGAGAGTGAGTGATTAAGGTTAGGTCACACCAGAAAGCCACCTGGACTCGCCACAATCGGCCAGCACGGGCTGTCCGCTAGGGACAGGGTAAAAGAATTGCCAAATAAGCCTAGCTAAGTAATTTTCCTAATTGCATGACCTAATAACAGTCAGAGCTGCAACAAGTCAGTTTTAAAAAGACTTAAATCTTAAGTCTTAAGTCAATTCTAAAATCAAAATGATTTAAATCTTAAGTCAATTCTAAGATAAAGTTCAAATGATTTAAGTATTAAGTCTTTGAATTAAATCATTTTCTTTCAAGTCAAGTCACTTTCGCAAATTCTTAAATCAATATAAAGTGATTTAAGTCATCTTATGACTTAATTCCTTTAGTAAGTCGTTTTTATGACTTAAGTCTATATTTTTTATTTAAATCGTGATATAAGAGTTAAGTCAATAAAATGACTTGAATCAAAAATTGTGATTTAAATCAAAATAATTACAATACAACGATTTTTTAAATGTTAATAATAATTTTATGGTATTAATGATACTGATATTGTAGATCTAGACAGATGATAATAAACCACTATATTAAGAATTTAAAACGATTTATTTTCAGAACACTTACAAACAAAATAAAAACTTAAAACACATTTTTTTAGTATACTAGACAATAAAAATAAAAACTTAAACCACCTTTTTTAGAAGAGTAGACATACAGGGAGGCTACTTTTTTATATACATAAATGGGTATACCCATTTATGTATATAAAAAACTTCTAAACGGTAATAGATTCAAACTCTGTTAAAATAGATAAAAGTCGAAGCATTTTTCTTAAAATTGCTGTATTTCAAAAACTGATAACTTGTTGTTTTGTTAACTTTTGTTAGCTGGTTTAACATCTATCTAGAAAAAAAAATATTCCTCCCTTAAGGGAGTAATGATGGGAAGTTCCAAACTCTCGATTCACGACCGCTCAGATTGTTTTCACTTTGCACTAATAATCACAAATTAGACATAACTACGCACGAACATGACGAATGTTGGCAAACAAAATTATAAATCCCCACTTTTTTTAATTCATTTTAGACAGGACATTTTTTAATGTAGCCGTCAAACGGTTCCAAAAAGCTAACTTAATCCGCGGCGGTTTTTTTATCCACTAGCGGTAGCAATTGTAGGTAGGAAATTAAAGGAGTTTTTGATCTGCTGCCGCGTGAACCCCTGGCAGTTCAAAAGAAAATGCCGCTGTTAAAAATTTATAAAAAAATATATGAAAAATCTGACTTAAATATTTTCTAAAAAGACTTAAATCTTTTTCAAAAAGACTTAAATCTTTTTTTGACTTAAATCGTTTCTATCTGACTTAAATCGTATGTACTGATGTATAAATGACTTAAGTTTTTTCTATTTTGAAAAAAATATTTAAGTCACAAATCATTTTGAAAATTACTTAAATTTTAAGTCTTAAGTCAGTTTTATAAAAATGACTTATTACCTAATGACTTAAGTCATTAAAACGATTTAAATAAAAAAAAACGATTTAAGTTTTCTGAGAGCTTGCAGCTCTGTTATTAACAGTACAAATTCGATTCGATACAAACAGGTCCCTACACTGAGAAAAGTAAACTCTTATTTCAAGATTTAATTACTAACTGAACAGTTTTTCCACATTCAATACGAACAATGTGCATAATTGTTTTATTTAAAAGTCCCGATGTTACTTACAGTTTTTCACATTAAACTCGTAAAGTTTGAATATGGGTCAAAATTTCTCAAACGGGCCACCTGAATTAGGTCAAAATTAGTTTTTGTTTGTAGATACATTTTTTTGATAGTATTTTACATCACTAACACAAATTCTAAAGGATTTTGTAAAAAAAAAATTTTCAATTGACATATTCATGATATTAAAAGTCAAAGTTTTTAATAATTAAAAAATAAAAAAATTCATTATGGCTGAACTAATTATCCGATTCCAGCGATATAACTAGCGTTGGAATCTTGTTTTGACATAGATTCTTTGTTATTTTTTTCAATTGTCCTATTTTCATTTAGGTCGATTTTTTTTGTTTTTTTTATACCAAATTCGGAAATAATTGCCTTCTGCGCCAGCTATCGACTCGAGAAAAAAAACACATATACTCCAATCATTTCTCGAAATTATGCTGCTGAGAAAAAAAATGGCCCGCAGGTTGACAAAAAGTTATTCGTCCTTTTGTGGCCGCGCGCGGTGTCAGCTCACGCTCCGAACCGTGTACGCTGTACTGTCCGTTCAGGCTAAGTTGAGCGGTCTAAGGAATGTCACCCAGTTCATCATCTCTATGTTCAGGCAAAATTAAATACATGTATTTCGGTAGCCGCTCTGTACGAACAAACGACAAGCCGCGGCACTGATAAATCATCTTCTTATTACGAAAATCTCGCGACGATTCGATATTTAATTTAATCAACGGCCACATGATCCCCACCAAAGCGCTCAACTTAGCCTGAACGGACAACAAAGAATCTATGTCAAAACAAGATTCCAACGCTAGTTAAATCGTTGGAATCGGATAATTAGTTTAGCCATAATGATTTTTTTTTATTTTTTAATTACTAAAAACTTTTACTTCTAATATCATGAATATGTCAATTGAAAAATTTTTTTTTACAAAATCCTTTAGGATTTGTGTTAGTGATGTAAAATACTATCGAAAAAATGTATCTACAATTAAAAACTAATTTTGACCTAATTCAGGTGGCCCGTTTGAGAAATTCTGACCCATATACATTTTTATTACTACAAAAATTGTACAAAGATTTCAACGAATGCAGTTCAGACATTAATTTAATGAATAAAATCATTGATATAAGCACTCTTATTTCAAGATTTAATTACTAACTGAACAGTTTTTCCACATTCAATACGAACAATGTGCATAATTGATTTATTTAAAAGTCCCGTTGTTACTTACAGTTTTTTACATTAAACTCGTAAAGATTGAATATACATTTTTATTACTACAAAAATTGTACAAAGATTTCAACTAATGCAGATCAGAAATTAATTTAATGAATAAAATCGTTGATATAAGCACTCTTGTACAACAACTTCTGATTTTTGTTTAAGATTTATTTTTATTTGTTTAAAAAAAAAGAAAAAATAATTCTTAATCAACAAAAAAAAAGAAATCATTTCCGTGTTAAACTAACAACCTCATTTTTCTCAGTGTAGCAAACCCATAATCAACTTATCCAAATAAAAAAAGGCGTAAGAGTAAATAAACCAAATCAAGCATGAACGACAAAAAAGATAGAATTTTATAAATAAGTGTTTTTTGTGTTTAATAGGTGTATTGTATGTATATGCATTTAAATATAAGCACTAACTAAGGGATCAGCTAATAATTCAAAGCTTAAATAAACAAAAGCCAAAAAGTAAACGACACGTAAACATCACAACACCACAGAAGATAAGAAGATCGACCCTCAGCCAAGGCTATTGTCAGGCCGTATTCCAAATTATTCCGTACACTTCAGGGCCGGCTTTATCTATTTTGAATATTAATATTTATAATAGTATTTTTAAACTAAATTTGAAAAAAAATGTAAGAATGCAAAGAGATAAATTAAATGGTAAACGGTATAATACACTAATTTAACAATAAAATTAAGGTCGATAGTCGGTACTCGGCATGAGGGGTTGAATATCCACGAAGGCAGAGGGCACATACGGCGCGCCGTGGCGGGTCGTGGCCTAGGGCCGTATCACAATTACGTACACTTCAGAGCCATATTTATCTATTTTGTATATTAATATTTTTATTTTCAAATTAAATTTGGAAAAAAAGTAAGAAAGCAAAGATATAAATTAAATGTAAACGGTATAAACACTAATTTAACAATAAAACAAATAAAGAATATACAAGGCCGGTACTCGGCATGAGGAATATCCACGAAGGCAGAGGACACTTACGCCGGGTCGTGGCCGTCAACAATTCGGTACTGAAGACAAGATTCATTACCTCACAGGGGGGCAAACAATTCTAAAGAGGTTACCAGGAACCGGAAACAGACTAGGACAGAGACGTTTAGAAGCACACCAACAATAACAGGTTCTAGCAGCGTACTAACACCCCGACCCCCATTCATGAATCCCAATTGAATGGGGTTATTACTAAAGCCCCGGTTGAGGAGGATTCCGGATTGTACTTTAAGTCTTAGTTTTGGGTCAGTTCAATGTCCTCCAAAAACCAATTTTACCCTCCTTGTCCCGCTCTCCACTAGCCTAAACTGGACGTATGGCCCGACCCGGCGACAAAAATACGGGAGTGGCCTTAACCATCGACACTGTCATCCACGACCTCCTATCAGCCGCCGTAAAAACTTTGGATCCAACAAACACAGGTAATGCTGTGCAGTGGCGGGATACGTAGGAGAACGGAAGGGGGAAAAATAACCCTGGGAGATTAGTGTAAGGTAATGTCGATGGGGCCTGCCATACGTTCCCATACTCATATTCATACTCATCTTGTATTAACTTTTTTAAATTTCCAATTAGAAAAATTAGGCAAATTTAACGTGTTTCCATAAATTTCTTGTTTAGCTGCTTTGTTTAGCTGCTTTATACAGGGTGTTTCATAATATATGCGCAGGACTTCAGGATGTGATAACTCATCCAAAAAGATGAAAAAAGTCGCTATTAACTTACGCTCTAAAATGCACAATTTTCGAGATACAGGGTGTTGAAATTTTAGAAAAAAATTCGTTTTTTTCGAATATCTCCGGAACCGTTTATCGTACAAAAAACAGCTTTTGTAAGCATTTTCTACTCAAAATAAGCTATGTTTTGTGCCAGAAAAAATTTTTTTTTCCTCATAATTGGTGGAGATTTTGAAGGGGTAGCGGGTGTTTTTCTCCTCAACTTCTAGGCCCCTGAAAAATGTACGGTTTTGAGAGGCCTATTCGAACCGCCAATGTTTTCTACACAAAAAAGGTACTCTTGGTCATAAGCTCTAAAGTGGACCGTTTTCGAGAAAAATCAACTTTTATGTTTAAAAACATGGTCAATTTAAAAAAAATTTTTTTTACTAATTAAACAAAATTTATTTTAACGTTAGAACAAGTAACAAAACCAAACCATAATTGGAAAATAAAAAATGATTCAAAAGTTGTCTTTGCTAAATTCTTCAAACCGTAAAGCGTTACGCATTTCGAACATTTCAGCATTTGTGTAAAAAATCATTTTTTATTTTTTTTTTAATTTTGCAATTATCGTTTGGTTTTGTTACTTTTTCTAACGTTAAAATAAATTTTGTTTAATTAGTAATAATTTTTTTTTTTTTTTAATTGAACATGTTTTTAAACATAAAAGTTGATTTTTCTCAAAAACGGTCAACTTTAGAGCTTATGACCAAGTACCTTTTTTGTGTAGAAAACATTGGCGGTTCGAATGAGCCTCTCAAAACCGTACTTTTTTCAGGGGCGTTAAAGTTGAGGAGAAAAACACCCGCTACCCCTTCACAATCTCCACCAATTATGAGTAAACAAAATTTTTTTTCTTGCACAAAACATAGCTTATTATGAGTAGAAAATGCTTACAAAAGCTGTTTTTTGTACGACAAACGGTTCCAGAGATAATCGAAAAAAACGATTTTTTTTCTAAAATATCAACACCCTGTATCTCGAAAATTGTGCATTTTAGAGGGTAAGTTAATAGCGACTTTTTTCATCTTTTTGGATGAGCTAACACATCCTGAAGTCCTGCGCATATATTATGAAACACCCTGTATATAAAATTTCAAAACTTTTGGTAATCGTTCATCTTCTACATCATATACTACTATGCTTTGAACTTTTTGCAGAATCTTTCCACTTATTCTAGACATTTTTTCTTTTTTTTAAGACAAAACAAACAAATTCTTTCGCGATTATCCAAGTGAGTCCATGCATGGTTTTGTATTAGCTTAATTGCACTATATACTATAATCAATGCAAATATAATTATTTATATATAATTTATAAATAAATCTGCGACAAAATGAAAAAAATACGGTAAAATACGTATTTTCAATCACGATTTTGACATGTGAAATGTGACACTAGTCTAATGAATTGCACATTTTATGAAACAAATACATTAAAAGTCATTATTTGAAGTTCACTAATTAAAAATCTCAAAAAATTGATTAAAAATCATGAATGTTTTTATAAAAATTGATTTTTCTAAAAAAGTGCCAAGCGAATTGAGTTTATCTTGAAAAAAAAAATTGTCTTGTAAGTGATTTTTTATTAAAATATGAAAAAAAAATCGGATACGTCTGAACCTTTCAATTAAAAGTTATTCAGGGACACCGGGATATACTTTTGCAAAAATATATAATATATTATACTTTGTAAAATAAACAAATTACAAATAATTATAATTTACCTGGCAGGAACTTTGGATCTTATTTGATAAACTTTATTTCCTAAATCTGACAAAGGTATTCGTTGTTCAATTGATGTGGTAATATTACTGTGGATATTTAGGAGAACATAAAGCATAGACATTAACTCAAGATGTTGACTATAAGAGGACATATTTGCAAATTTAACTTGACTAGGCGGAGAGTTGGTCTCAAATATATATATATCTCCCAGAGGTAATTTGGTTACTATAGTAGTTGCCTGAAAAAATATGTATTTCATTATAATTTTTTATTTAATATTTTTTTATAACCAACCAAGTTAAAGGTTTCATTAATTGTCAGTTTATTTGGCAGTGATGTAAGTAATTCATAATTCCAGTCAGATAATTTATTTTCATTTCGAGATAATTTAGCCCAGCTAATACCAGTTGGTCCCAAATATATTCCAATAGCGGATTGAATATTCTAAAACAAATGTTTTGTTAATCAGGCAGTATAAATAAAAAATAAATTAACTATAATTACATATACAGTGTGTTTCTCACTTATAGAATAAAATTCGTTATTCGATGAGAAAAGATTTTTATTAAAAACGCTCGCACACGTAAACTTTAGTTTTTTATTTGAAATATTATAATAATAATTTTAATTTTTTTGCTCCCACCACATTATGCACATTTATCTTGAAAAACAAACAACAAAGTTACAGGGTGATTATTTACAAATTACAAGTATGAATTTGTTATTGCTATCCTATGCTTTAGTTTTTTGGGTTGTGGTTTAGGGTTGTCACGCTTTACTTGTTGACGTATTTTCTTTGATCCAATAGCTCTTAATAAAATTGCAATAATTTGCTCTTAGTGCTGTTACAGTAACATTTAATATTTTAGTTTAAAAATGCGACACTTAACTGCTAATAGAAATATTATGATTATTGGAAATTATTAATAAATATAAATATTTTTCACTCAAGTTGACATACTACATTGATCAAAATGTTTTATTATGTCAAAGCTTTGACATAATAAAACATTTTGATCAATGTTATTTGTAAAAAAGAAAAACTTTGTTTTAAAAAAGCATTGTAACTTTAATTATAATAAAAATAAGCATATGAAAAATGTTTCATTACGCATAGTCATCACTAAGTTAAGGGGAAAGATTTTTATTATTTATGTTTGCTATATTTATGACAAATACACTATTTGAATAGCAAAAGTTTATTTAAAATTTGTTATGGGAATTTTTTCCACGTTTCGGTATCCCCTGCCCCACTGTGCGTCGTCTAGCAAATTTGGTAAACTCTGTTCAAGAAACTGGCGATAACTATTTCCGTTCAATCTGCCTGGTAGAAAACCCATTAATGCCAGCCCATACGTTTACAGAAAATTCTTGTTGGTAGTTGGATTCCGTGATGGTATGCGGGTTTTCTTCAGTCCATAAATGATTGTTGTGAAATATTCTTATGGCGTTCCTGGAAAAATCAGATTCGTCCGTAAATAAAATTTTGGCGTCAAATTGGGGATTGTCGGTAACCATTTGAAGAAACCATTGGCAAAAATTTAAGCGTAATGGAAAATCCCGAGGAAGTAGGGCCTGGACCCGTTGAATATGGTAAGGATATAACAAATAATCATGAAGAATTCTCCACACTAGAACATGATTAATATTTGAAATATTCCCAATTTTTCTAGTACTTATTTCAGGGTTTTGATCCACTAAATGTAAAACAGCTTCTTCGGTTTCCGGTGTTCGTGCATTATGGTGTGCCCCTTTCAGGTAGTTTTTTGTTTTAAAAGATCCCGCTTTCTGTGAGTTCCTGAAATCGTTCGTGCATCCGGAACTATTTTATTTGGATAATGCTCTTGGTATAATCGTCTGGCTTCAAATGCATTGCCGTCAGCAAGTCCGTACATGTAATGCATATCAGCAAACTCAGCATTTCTAAAATTTACCATTGTACTTATACGTTTAAAAGGTGTTACGTTTTTAAATTTTAAGTAATTAGCCGTGTACTTGAATATCTGTTTCCTTAACAACAAAGTTTATAGCCTCCATTTCAGAAATTATAGACACATGGCAATATGCGCATTAAATGCTTTTTATTTTTTTCATCGAAAACCGTTAGTCGTCAAGAAATCAAATTTGGCCTAAAATGAATGGGGATTTAAATAATAATTTTTATTTTGAAAAATAGCAGTGGCGTGCATAATATTTTTCCAAAAATATCTAGACCACATCCTGTACGGACGCCAATGGTAAAAAAAATAAAAAATCTACATCAAAAACTTACTGTTATTGCTTAGAAGGCGCCCTGTAACTCAAAAATGAAGAGGTTTAGGTCATAGGTTTCTTTGAACTTTTTTTATTAAAATCAAGGATTCACACCCTTAAGGTTCAGCATCTTATTCTGAAACACCCTGTATAATTGATAATTAATTTATTCATGACATCTCTGAGACGTAAAAAAATAATAGCAGGGACGTCCCTGGGTCAGTTTGAATATTTTTATTATTGCATTGTTACCGATTTATAACGTAAGCGCCTATATGTTCCCGACAAATAATCGTAAGCAACTCTGAGACATGGCGTTTGCGATTTAACATTGTGTCGCTTACGATTATATTGTGCTCCCGCCTTGATCTATTAAGGCGTTATTCCCGCTCTAAACAGTTTATTCGTGAGTATACCTGCATCGTGGTGATTGCTACCAAGTTTTAAAACAATATTTTATTTGATCAAAAGCTTATAATTCCTTTTTTTCATTGCATTATTAATAGTTATCCTAATTATAATTGTTTTTACGTAGTGTGGTTCGTTAAAAGTGTTTTTTGTAGTAATTTTATGTTGTTCTAGCGTCAAATAATTTGACTCAAACTTGTAACGGTTAGATCATGGTACCATGGGTTAGATCATGGAGCCTACATAAGGAGTCCGAACATCATGTAAACAAGAATCTTCCTAAGATAGGAGGGCGTTCCGTTTATTCTGAAACAATTGTTTAATTTGTACCGAAACGCTAGCATAGAAAATCAGCGCCGTTGGTGGTAAAAAAAAGAAAATTAATTTGTACAATTTAGAGGGCAGGTTTTGTCAATTTCCCCTATTAAGTTCGGGCTCCTTGTGTAGGCTCCATGGGTTAAATACTGGTTTGTGAAAAAAGTCGTTCGTGTTTTTCAAAGAAAGCTAATGTAGAATTTCATTTTCAAACATTGTTTGGCAAAATATCGTTTATAATATTTTATAAATTTTGTTGTAATTTTTTTTATTTAATAATAAAAGTAAAAAATAAATGTCGCTAACGATGTTTTGACAAAAGTAATCATCAAATCTGTATCCCACAAAGTAACGTAAAGTCGTTTTTTCGCGTGAATACTATCTAATACTACGGTTAAATAAGTCATGACGTCACAGTTAATTCATATAACCATGGTTAGGTTTCTAACATTTGACATTTGTTTACTTGTTCATAACCTATAATTTTTTAAATGTGTTTTTACCTATTTATATTTAATTTCTATGTTTTTACCGGTGTAAATAAATTTCTTTGCCTCTTCTTATACCTAGTATATTCTTTTTCTTTACTAGTTTTTTCAATACACGTTTAATACAAATAAGGAAGAATATAAAACAAACCTGCATATAATTCCTCCACTTCTTGTGGAGATTCCACAATATGGAGCACCCTATCATTTATTTTCACTGACAACACCCCGTTTATCATTTAAATACAAAGTTTAAATTCGGTTTAAGAGCAATTGTACCTACTTAAATTATTTTAAATTTCAAATGTAAACAACTTTTTGACAAATCAAAACAGAAAAATATATATTAAAAAGAGAAAGACTATTAACCACGTTGAATAACTAGCTCAGCGATATAGTTTTATGGTCTGGTATTTGTGACGTCATAGTTAGGATTTTTGAACGCACTCTAAACGCAAAAATGCCTTAACTATTAACCAAAGTTAAGTTTAATAACCATAGTATTTCATGGTATTTGCGCGAAAAAACGACTAATGTAACTTAAGCGACAAGACTAATTTTACATTTTCCTAAAGATGTTCTTATAAAATATCGTATGCCACAAAATTTAATGAAAATTTTAGATTTGATTCGATCTTACTTAAATATTTGAATTCTACATTGAATAAATTAATGCGTCACCAGTTTTCAGATAAATAACTTTAAAAATAAAGCTCCCACACAAAAAAAATCTCTCCTGATAAATTTAGGTTTGGTCGCTTACGATGTTTTGTCAAATAACCATCGATATGTTTTACTGCAGTAAAACATAATATATCACGTATACCTGGTATTTATATTATTTTTATAAAATATAACTTTAATTTAAACTATAGTTTTATTTATAACTAATTAATACAAACTTAAGCTTCACGTGAAATTTCGTGATCACACATTTCTTATTAAAATTTAAATTTGTTAAAACTTAAAAGCTTTGAATTTTTTTTATCAAATCTTAATTAAACCTATTTTGCGAATCTTCACCAAAAATAAATCGATTTATAAGGATCATTAATTATCACTTACCCACATAATATTAAATCCTTACTTTTTTGGAATCAAAATCCTCAACCAATTGTAAAATATTTTTTTAATGACCTGGATAATTTTCTTAAATAATTATATAGAATTGTATACAATTATAAACAATTTTACATACCTTAAAAGAGACTTATATATAATTATATAGAATTGTATATAATTATATAAAGGTTATTTCCATTGTAACGGGTGCGACACTAAAACTGCGTTTTTTCATGATAATAAAGTGTTTGTTCATATATATCAAGATACTTTAATATAAAAAAATAGTATAAAAAATTAGGAATTTAACTCAAACAAAATTTCAATAAAAACTTCTATAGAAAACCTTTTATAACGTCATGAATAACGTAACGGGCGCGACCTTAGAAAATCGGTAAATGCGACCAAGTTGGCTTCTAAAGTTGATACTGTAAAATTTTGGATGAAAGCATATAGTAGTATTTTTTTGTGTAAAACTTGAATATTACCTTAAACAAGCACGTATTTTAAAAGCACACATATTGTTTACTTTATTTTCTAAAATTTTCGAGTATTAAAACTCCTCCGTGTTTATCTTAATGTTAGCTTCTTAGCATCACAATGTACGAATATTTTAAGGTTATAAATTACGTCGCAATTAAACTATTTGACTTCAGATATAGTTGTTATTTTGCTAAATAACACATCTGATTTTTTTTCAAGGTGGGGTAAGGTTTCGTGGAAATACCCTTAAATTATAAACAATTTTATATACCTTAAAAGAGACCTATATATAATTATATAGACACTTTAATAGAATCTCATATAATTATATATAATAAATAAATATATATTGTAAATTATTATATATAATTGTATATAATTATATAAAATTTCATATTAAAAAAAAAATATTTTATATAGAATTATGTATATATTTTTATATCTTATTATATACAGTATGTCTCAGTATCTTGGAATCATATGGAAAACTTTTTTATTATTAATTTTAGGAAAAAAAGTTATTCTTCATAAAAAGTTCTGCATGGTGTAAAACTTAAAATGCAACCCACAAATATTAATTTTTTTTAGTCGTATACGGGGTATGTCAAAAAATATGAATTTGGCTCAAGAGTAAAGTACCATTATATTTGACAATATCGAAAATTGTTATAAAGAAAAGTTAATCAGAACTAAAAACTACGTTCAAATATGCCATTACATCCATTTACATTAAAAAAAATATTTTTTCTTTTTTGTCTACAATATCAATGCAAATTTAACTGTAACATGTAATTTAGGATTCACTGATAAACAAATGATTTGTTGATATTCTAATACTTTTTGGCCTGCTAGATCCCCTGACTTAACTTAAGGTTTTCATGTTTTTTCTAATCATAACAGATAAATGTTCATTTAAAATAGAAAGATTAGTAAAAATTAACAAAACCTAATTTTTTAATGTAAATGTATGAAATTGCATATTTAAACGTAGTTTTTAGTTCTGATTAACTTTTCTTTATAACAATTTTCGATATTGTCAAATATAAAGGTACTTTACTCTTGCGCCAAATTCATATTTTTTGACATACCTCGTATACGACTAAAAAAAATTAATATTTGTGGGTTGCATTTTAAGTTTTACACCATGCAGAACTTTTTATGAAGAATAACTTTTTTTCCTAAAATTAATAATAAAAAAGTTTTCCATATGATTCCAAGATACTGAGACATACTATATACATATATAATAGTATAAAATAATATATAATATATAAAATTATTATTATATTAATTATAAAAATGTTTCCTTGTATATATATATATATATATATATTAGGGTGGTCCATATTTTGAGAAATTTTGAATTTTTTTGCTCTCAGGGGTTCAAAGGGTTCGAAATAAATAAAAAAAAATATTTTCCAAATTTCAAGTCCCTAACTTAATATTAACCCGTGCCGCATTGCAGTTTAAGTTTCCTATGTAAATAACATGGGATTTTCAGCATTGAATAATTAATTATTTATTCCGGCCAAAGCAACTCTCAAAAAAAATTGAAACCTGACAAAATTGAACCTTATAATAGTGGCTATTTCTCAGAATTTTTACAGATTCCCTTATATATATATATATATATATATATATGTATGTATATATTTATATATCTTATTATATATACATATATAATATATAAAATTATTATTATATTAATTATAAAAATGTTTCCTTATATACAAATGGGATAATTTATTTTAAATACTTATTTTACAAGCATCTTAATGTTAGAAGGTTATATTTTGTTATGTTATGCTGACGCGGTTTGTTAGCTTAGATGACCGAAGGGGGTCAATTAAATAATTATTGTTTAATTTTAAGATTAAACATCCTGCCGGGCCAGTAAAGGATTCGGGCGGGCAGATGAAGTGGTGGCGCGAATCTCCTGGATTTTGGGATACAGTGGTTCAAGGGTCACTATTTCTTCTGGGTTTGTTGGTGTTTTCTTTGAAGTTCTCCAAATCTGTATTTGTTTTATTCCAAACCAAGTACTTATGATGACCACTATAGCGCTAGTTATCACGCTTGTTAAGGCGAAATGATGGTGGAAACTATGCCAAGCATTTTCATCAAGGCTATCCTGGATCTCTCGTTCTTCTTTCATCAATTCTTCGATGTTTACAAGGTTTTCTGACGGTCTGAGTACCAGTTCTTGTTCGGAAGCGTGGTGGAGTTTGATATGACGTTTTGACGTTAATAACGTCAAGTTTGCCACCACCAGACGGGTAAAGCTGGACAACACATTGATTTCGACTATCCGCTTGTTTGGATCGTAGATTCTTGGCTGCTGGATCTTTATGTCCTCCCAGTGTAAGGATTTTGGTGTCTGTATGGTTGTAAATTCCTACGTCGTTTGTTTGGACCGTATAATTCTTGACTGCTGGATCTTTATGTCCTCCCAGTGTAAGGATTTTGGTGTCTGTAGAGTTAAGGGATGGCCTTTCCAGTGACCTGTTGTTGGACCACCAGCTCGTTCATTTTGGGTTTGAGTTCGTCATCTTAAGTTGTAACACTTCGAAAATGTTTTCTGGATATGAAACTGCACCACTTCTGGTTTGGACTGGTACAATTTTAGGGCTCGAAGGACCATAAAAAGAATCGGATCTTAATTGTGATCCCGAATCTTTGTAATAATGTCCCACTAGCGGAGCGCAGCCTCACGCTTCAGTTAAGGCTTGGAAACTACTGGGTAGTTGAGTAAAACACAATAGTCTTGTTAATACTGACTTTAATTATAAATATGTTTCCTTATATACAAATGGGATATTTTATTTTAAATACCTATTTTAAAAACTTAATTTTACGTCGCCAATAACAATTAAACAAGGAAAAAAATTGTGTGACCTATGTGCTTTATTATTTTGCAACATTGTCTACTAGAGGATGGTATTTAATTTAAAATAATATCGCCCGGATATTCTGGGCTTTTGTGTTGTTTTTGGGGTGAAATTTTATTCTTTTTAACACTATTTAAAATCGTAAATGCCTAGGTTTGATTGATTATATTGTAAGTATAAAAAATAATTAAACCAAATGTTCAAAAGTACCACCAGTAGCACCAATACAGAGTTGGCAACGCAAAATAAGGGAATTTTACACTCATTGTTTTGCCTATTTTGAGTGCATTCTACTGCATTAATAATTTGTATCATTAATTGTATTGGTTATTAATTTTCACTGCGTAAACCAATTGCCTTAAATGCCCCCATACAAAATAGTCCAAAGGGTTCAAGTCAGGTGATCTCGCAGATCATAGCACCTTACCATGTAGACCAATCCATCTCCTGTTAAAAGTTTAACCAGGCGACAACATTTCGTCCAACATGCGGTGGTGCCCCGTCGTGCTGATCATCCAAATCCACAGGAAAATATTCCAGCAAATTTGTGAGATCGTTTTAAGAGTCAAAATACTTATCCGATATCAAAAGTATGTAAAATAAAGTTTTAGAGGGCTCAAATACATTCAATTTAAGGGCTTGTTTGACCAAATCGATCAATTAGATTTCAAGCTATACCCTGCTTAAAATACCCCATAGAGACCCTGTTCAAACCGATAGATATTTGTATCGGGATGTATGGTGTTTCTATAGGGTGTATCGGTTTGTATAGGACCCGTAGTTGAGATTTATGGTTGTTCTATAGGGATATCCACCATTGATTTATTTGCTATCGGTTTCAATGGGGAAAATACACATAAATGTAGAAATTAGTTTTTTCCCTATAGGACCCTATAGGTTTTAATAAAATTTTGTCAAATGTTTTATGGTTGCTCTATAGGGATATCCCTATATATCCTTCATTGAGTTATTTTCTATCGGTCTCAATAGGGAAAATGTAAAAGTTATGGTGTGCCTATAGGTAATTACCTATACATTTTCTATCGGGCTGTATCCGGAAAAACCCATGGACAAATGCACATATAGAATCCGGTAGCGCCCGATAGATTATTTTGTATAGGTCTCTATGGGGTATTTTAAGCAGGGTACTTAAAAACGCCAAAACACCTCCTAAAATTAACAATTGAAAATTCATATTTCAAAAACGCTTCCATAAAAAAATTTTGTTTGTGATTTTCGTGTAGAATGGGTCAAAATACATGGAAAAAATATAATGGTGGGCAGAATTTTTTTTAGATTTTGTAAATTAGTGTTAACCAATGTTTTCACAAGTAAACTTTTTTTAGTGGAGTATAACCTCTTCAATTTCTTTAGGGTGACTGCTTAATACTAAAAACAATTAAAATATTTCACATAAGCAATTCCACAGGAAAAAAAGAACTTCCCTTAGAGTCTTAAGTTAGTCTTTAAACATTTATCGCACTTATAAGTCGTTTTTTCGCGTAAATACTATGAAATACTACGGTTAAATAAGTCATGACGTCACAGTTAATTCATATAACCATGGTTAGGTTTCTAAAGGCCGTATTACAGCCGGCAATTCTTTCGGCAATGGCAATGAAAATTGCCGTAGGCATGCGCGGTAGATACATTTCGACGAATCTCTTGCAATTGCCGAAAATCAGTCCAGATGGATTTTTATTGCCGTTTTACGGCAATTCTGGGGTGAAATCTGGTAACTTTTATGTTACCATCCCTACTACAAATTCCCTAGAGAGACGCTGTTTGACTTAAACAGTTTAAGGTTATTTGTTTTATGATTGGCATTGTGTTCAAAGTTCTAGTATCCATTTCACTCATTAAGAATTGCCGGCTGTAATACGGCCTTAACATTTGACATTTGTTTACTTGTTCATAACCTATAATTTTTGAAATGTGTTTTTACCTATTTATATTTAATTTCTATGCTTTTACAGGTGTAAATAAATTTCTTTGCCTCTTCTTTTACCTTGTATATTCTTTTTCTATGAACCCTAGTTCTTATACCTACCTTTTCTACACCTCTTTTTATATATAAACAGTTCTTCCCTGTTGTTTACCATAACTAAAATCCAACAGTGTTTAACGTTCATACGAAAATTATTATTGTGAAACTCAAAATTTAGAATGGAACCCCAAAGAAAAAGACGAAGGTTGGCGGTATGTTTTGGAGAAGATATGTTTAGCACATAACATTATTCCTACATAAACTTATTAAATATATATATTAAGAGGCCTATTCCCTTTCTTGCTGTTCGTAAACATCGATTTCTTAACATGTATGTTCACCCAACGACAAGCCAAACATCACCTATGTTTAAGGTTTCTCATATGTTGAGAGTCTTGACCTTGAATCTTTCTGAACAGAGATAAATGTTTTTAGGACAGGGAGTTTCTTAGTTTTATAACCTAAAAGTCGCAGATCGTAAACTAAAATTGTGTTAGATAATTGTTTTAAAAATCATTGGTGATATTTAATATATTAATGAACTTAAAAACAATTTGGGAAAATCCACAAATTCAAAAAATACTTGGGAAAAACGTTTTATGCTGAACTAGCCATAGCACAGATCTTCTGGCGGGGCCATTAAGTCCATCCTTATATGGAAAAGGGTAATCATAAAATATCTTAAAATAATTATTTGTTACTTATTTTTACACACTTTTTTGTATTGAAAATGGCAAGAAAACTACGCATTTCTCACATGGAGACTGGCAATGTCGGGGAGCCAGTAAAACAACTTAATTACTTTAAGGATAAATTACTAGCCGTAATAGAGGAAGCGCTGTGAAAGTTAGTGGTGGAACTCTTCATTGATCAGCCTTTAAGGTCGGGTGGAAGGGCCCCTTCTACAACAGAGAGGCATAAAGAGAAAGTCAAACTCAAACTCTGACGAGTAGTGAAGGTGTAGAGGTTTTACAAGGTATTCATAAAACCTATAAGATTTTAAAATTAAACCAAAAAGTTTTAGCTCCCATGTGAAGAAAAAGTGTTTTTAGATGCATATTTTTTGTATTTTATTAGTTAAACTTTTCTTTGACTAATATTTTGTCTATATTTTTGAGTAATAATATTACATAGGTATTTGATATTTTATATTTGTTGTATTTTTTTAATAAAATATATTTTTCCAAGTTATTTTTTATTCTACCAATAAGTATATATATAGTTTTAGAGGTCGTTTTTAGACACTCTTGTAACATATAAGTCTTGACCTTCCTCCTCCACATTCTCTCTCCACACTCAGTTTTTTTTAATTTTCTGTTTTTCTCTAAATAAATATTTATTATTATAATAAAATTATATTAAAAAAATCAGTAAAGCAAAATTTGTATTCTGGTAGGTATTATAATTAGTAAATAGGTACATTTTAATAATTAAAAAACAAATCAAACATATTTTTAAAATTACCAAAAAATATATTATTATTTGTTTGGTGTAAAACCTTATGATTTGTCCTATTCTCAATTATAAATAATTATTTATCATTTATAATTAATTAGGTATTAATTATGAAAAAGTAATTAATTTATAATAACTATGCTTGATATTGATACTGTACTGAATACTGTACCAAACATCGCCGCAATTTATGATTAATGCAAGATAAAAAACTTTAAATATTGTCTAACAGCACCTCTTAGGCAAGCGTTCGTAAACATACGTTTTCAAACATCATGTATGTTCACCAAACATCGAATTTTGGAAATGGAATAGCCATTTTAACACCGATGATGTTTATAAACATGGATGTTTAAGAAATTCTTCGAGCGCATGCGTCTATGGACGAAATAATTGAAAGGGAATAGGCTCATATGTTACGAAACATATGTAGTTCATGAACATGCATGTTTAGCGAAAGGGAATAGGCCTCTAAAAAGAGAAAGACTATTAACCACGTTGAATAACTAGCTCAGCGATATAGTTTTATGGTCTGGTATTTGTGACGTCATAGATAGGATTTTTGAACGCACTCTAAACGCAAAACCAAGGTTAAGTTTAATAACCATAGTATTTCATGGTATTTACGCGAAAAAACGACTATACTTTTCCATATCCTTATTAAGTAGGTATGTAATCGTTAAAATACAAAAGCTCAACTCCGGATTTATAGTTCTAAAAAGTAGGAGTAGCAGTAAGCCAGTGTTGCCAATATAATAATATAAATGCTGCAATGTTAATGGCTGGAGTAGCGTTCAGTAGCAACCAAGGTCGTTGGCGTAAGAGATGGGCAAGTTTTAACTTTTTTTGCTGCTACTCCTACTCCAGTCTATCACATTGCAGACATTTATGAAGACATTTTATTTTATTATTATATTGGTAACACTGCCTTACTGCTACTGCTACACCTACTTTTTAGAACTATAAATCCGGCTTAATAGAACAAGAAAGAACAACCAACACATGCCAACAACATAACCTAAAATGGGACGGCGGTATAAGATTGCCTGTACCAGAATGTTAACTCTAGTTCCTCGAGTACACCATAGGCGGCGGCGGTGCTGAAATAAAATTTAAAAAACGACGTCGGCGGCGCAGTAGACACTTTGTTTAGGTTTTATACTAAAATAACATTTGCCAGACGTCTAGGACGCTGCGTTTTTTTTTTAAATAATTTTAAATACGTAAAAAACAAGTGCTCTATTAAGTGATTTGCTCGCCTTTATCTTATTTTTTTAATTGTTCATTTGTGTACCCTAAATAAGAAAAAAATAATGCCAGACATGTATGTCTCTGCTTTTTGCAACAAATAATTTTTAAAATTATAAAAAATAATACCTAGCCTAAGTCATTTTACTCGTGTCTGCCATTTAGGTTTTATGTTAAAGTGGCTATATAGATACTAAAAAACATTTGCCAGACGTCAAAGACGCTGCGTTTCTCTTAATAATTGAAGAGTACAGGGAAAAAACGGCAAAGTCAAAAAACTTAAATTTTCAGATTTTTAAACTTGAATAGGTAGATACTGTGTAATCTCTGGGTCCTTTTAATAAACTAACTGCTTTTGTGGACTCTATTAAAACAACATTATGGACCATAATTTATGGTAAACAGTAATGTTAAGTGTAAAAAAAATACCATTATCTTTGCTTTTTAGCTAACGTACCAAAAAATATCCAAATTGACTTTGCACGTTTTTTCCCTGTAGTCTTCAATTGTTAATTTGTAAAAAACAAATGCTCTATTATTTTTTAATTGTTAATTTTTGTCCCCTAAATAAGAAAAAATAATGCCAGACGTGTAGGTATGTATGCTTTTTGCAGTAAAATATTTTAAATTAAACATGAACGCTTTGTTAAACGACATGATTTTTTAGGCCATCGTTCAATCGCAAAAAAAATCACGACATGATTTTCATTTCTCACGCAGTGACATCCGGATGATGTCCGTATGAATAAAATTTGTGAAATACACGACGTGACGTTCTTATGATTTTCATTTATCACGCGGTGACTTCCGTATGATATCAGTATGAATAAAATTTATGAACATGACATGATGTTCGTATGAATATCACGAATGTTGTCCGGAATCATATGACCCTATGACCTCATTTCAAATTTCAAGGTGATATTTAAAAAAATGCCTGTATTTAATTGCCCATAATAAGAAAAAAATACATAAACAATTTAAAAAATATGTTTGACCTCTGACCCCATACGGAAGTGTAACTGAGGGTCACCAAACTTGGGGAATCGAAAGAGCACATGATTTCATGACCTTAAAAGTTTAACGTTATAAGTAAAAAAAAAACACTTGTAATAGCCTTTTCCCAAAATACCTAACCTAACCACGAATACTCATGTCTGGCATAGTTATATTCACAGTTCTGACATACAACAGAATAATTTAACCAAGAGCCAAAAACGAACAAATAACTTAATATTCATTTTTTTTTACAATTTTGAAAACTTTTTGTTCATTATCGCAGTAAGGGGACATCCATTAATTACGTGAGGCATTTTTCTGATAATTTGGTCCCCTCCCACCCCCTTGGTGAGATTTGGTGAGATGTGGTAGACCCCCCCCTATCCCTCACGTGAGATTCTAGCCATTAAACATGATAAACCCAAAAAATAAAAATGTATTAATTTTTTTGACAAATTTGAATTATAATACATATACATAAACCCAAAAGTTGACGTGAGATTTTTAATGAACGCCCCCCCCCTCCCTTAACATGAGACCCCTCCCCCCTATTTTTATCTCACGTAATTAATGGATGTCCCCTAAACATTAAATGGCAGACTTTTATTTTTTGCTTTTTATGACCCAATTAACATTTAGAATAAATTTTTTGACGAGCAAATCACTTAAATTTTTATATATCATAATTTAAAAAAAAAATACTCAATAATGCAGAGATATACACGTCTGGTGATGATATTTATCTGAAAGTCTTGTTAGGGACTTCAAGTTAAAAAAAATGCCATTAAACTATTTACAGTTTTTTTTAACAAATGAGTCGTCTTCAAGTTCGGTTGGTAAAAACTAGAGGGCTACAGTATAAACAATAAATTTTGATAGCGACTGCAATTCATCCAAAATTCGGATTCCGAAACCGGATTTTTCATAGGAGGATACGAAATTATTCGGAATTCGATTCCGATTCCATAAAATATATATTTATTCGGATACATCCGAATATCTTAAAACTCGGATTAAACGAGTATTTTAATCCGAAATACATCACTATACTGTAGTAAGAATGCACACAAACAATTTAAGCCTTAAGGCTTAAATTGTTTGTGTGCATTCTTAAATTTATACTTGTATGACTGGCAGATACTGGCTCTTAGTCTATAAAGTTAACAGACAAAATTCATATTTACATTTACAGTGGTGTCTGCTATTTGAGGTATCAAGACTTGTTTTAACTTTTTTTTGTGGTTACTGGCTTCACCTGATTTATCATTAATAATTTCTTCCAATAAATTACCAATTTTCTTTTCTTCTACACCATGTACTTTAAAAATGTCTTCAATACTTTTAAAGGGTCCCCAGTGAACCTTCCAGTCCAATATATTTTTAATTTCTGTTACTGTCATGTTAAACCTAAATATTGAACCATACAAGTATACCCATAAAAAAATGCCAATATCAACATTCATGTCCAGTCGTGTTGAATTGTTGTTAACAAGAAAACGAAATTATAATAATAATTATGTTTTTTTAAAATTGTCAAAGCGACTAAATGTTTTTACTTATAATAAGGTAGGTATTATAATATTTGCCATTTAAATTTGACGACTCGACACATTAATGCTCCTGAAGACATGTCACTGTGATTCACAGTCATTTCAACACATAAATCATTTTTTTGTCATGATAGAAAAAAAAATGTTTCTTTTTTTTCCAAATTACATGACAAGGAAGTTATTGAGCTTAATGCCAAATTGAAAAATGACCGAATAAGATGCTCGACATTAGTAAGACATTTACATTGATATTGTTTGAGAGTTAGATTAAAAATATCTTAAATAATTACCTTTGAAGTTGCTTTAAATTGGAATCATTTAAAACCAAAAGTACTTTTTGTTGTTCTTCTTTGGAAAATTTGTTTATTAGGAGTGGTTGTGTTGCAGTTTTTACCGTATTACTAAAGATCAAGTGTTTGGACTAAAAATGTTATATTAGATTAAATTTGTTTAATAAACTACTAATACTTTTAATACATATAGAGTTTTCCTTAATTTACTGAATAAAATCCTTTTAAAAAGTATCATTTTGTTTGCTTTGTATCAAATAATATAGGTTATTCTTATTTTAAAAATCAGACTCTTCTTCTTCTTTGTTTAGTTTGGCCTTTCTCAAGATACATATACGGTGTAATACACCGGGTGTATAAACAGAAATGGAAGTGATCTAATCAGAGATATGGATATCTCTGGATCTAATCAACTAGATCTAATCTGGATCTAATCAACTAGATTCTGTGAAGCAGCATCAAGATTGCACATTTAACCATTGCAGTGTTGCCAGCTTGTGCAGCATAATGTTTGCGCTCCCGTTAACACTTTGTGACGTCACACACTGTAAATCGGTATTATTTTTCGAGTAATAGAATTTCTACAATAAGCTCGGTAGCTCGATGGAAGGGCGCCTGTTTTGCATGCGAGAGATACGGGGTTCGATACTTGGCGCCTCTATAACTTTTTTAATTTTTTTTTAAAGAATTTATATACCGAAATAATACAATGTTATGAGGCGCCGTTTGTGTCATTAATAAATGCTAAAATATATATAATATTTACTGATATATATTTATTTTTATTAAATATATATATATATATATTTTGCAAATTTATATTGTATATATATTTTTTTTTTAAATAAATATATATTTAAAAAAATATATATATATTTTTTAGTAAAGTTACATATTTATATAAAAACTGAGCTTATGAAAACAGTCGCTTGGTGGCGTTCACGCTGCAACAGCTGACGCGTGACAAAACATTACATTTGGCGCTTTCTTTCTTCCGACATTGTTATTGTTATTGGTCTAGGATTCTTATTAAGTTTGTATTTAAATATAAATACTAGATTACTTTAGATTAGTTATGGTTTAGGCTTGTTCATTTTTAGTGTTATTTATATCTAGATGTTGTCTTAAATTTATTGGTTAGCTATTTTTGGCTCGCAAAAAGCCTGTTGCGGGCGTATTATTTATTTTATTTAGGATAATGCCAATTGTTTAAATGTCTATTTTGTAAATTATTTATAGTTGTTTCTGGGCTAAAACTTGTATCAGTAATTACTGCCTTTCAGTCCTTTTTGCAGAAATGTGTAATTGTGTTTTATTGTAAATCATTGATGTATATTTTTACAGTTACTGCAAATAAATTATTATTATTATTATGTAGACACTGGATCACATATTTAGAGATATGTGCACTACATAAAATATTTACTTCAAATCAAACACAATTACCTACCGGCAGTGTTGCCAACTCGAAAATAACAAATAACGCTACAACAATATCAAAATTCCGCTACGCTCCGCTACAGCCGAATCTATCCTAATTCCGCTACACCCGCTCTATTTTGGCTTAAAGTTTGGAATCCAAACTTTGGATACAATTTTTTTTAATGCAAATAAAGACAAGAAATGTTAAGCAAAATACTTTCTTCAAGTACCTAATAAATATAAAAAACAGGTAACAAAAAATCCTTATATAAAACCAAAACAAAAATATTCTAACGCTGGAAGTCCCGCCCGCCCGTAAAAGATAAACAATACGCAAGCCGCGGTAGCATTTATAAATCCTACGGCGGCTATAAATAGCATTTTACGGGAGGGCGGGAGAAAGTACGAAAGGAAATCTATAAATAAAGCTAAGCACAAAAGATTTTAACCCTTCATTAGTCTCACTGTTTTCTGAAACGCCATTAGTCGATTCGATGTATGAGACCGAAAGTTAAAAATTACGTTCATTAAATATCTTGTGTGTGTATTGTGTGTAATTTTTAAGAAAAACACTATTTTAATATTTTTAAATGTAATGTTTTTAATAAACAAACAGAACAAACTATCAATATAAGAAAAAAAATTAGTGTTTTAAATGTTTTACTAAAACGTATTTTTAAAAAAACTAAATTCCGCTACGTTTTGCCAACATTTTGTTCCACCGCCGCTACGCCGCTTTTGGGGGTGAATCCCGCTATGCGTAGCGGAATTCCGCTACGGTTGGCAACACTGCCTACCGGCAATTTCTTGTTCATAACCCTTTTTTATCTAGTTTTATAACATAACCTTGCACCACTATTTTTGGGTCAGCTGTTGCAGCGTTGCGTTTGCGAAGTGAACGCCACCAAGCGACTGTTCGCATAAGCTCAGTTTTTATATAAATATGTAAGTTCACTAAAAAATATATATTTATTTTTTAAAAATATGTATATATTTATTTTTTAATATATGGGGCGGGGTCGGTTGGGTTGGGTTGTTGGGTTTGGGTTGGTTTCGAAGCGGGCGGACCATAGAAAAACCGTCTTATCATAAAAAATATCCTTAAATGCGATCTTAGTTGCATATATTCAAGTTCTGTTCCAACTGGCAACACTGTAAATGTTGAATGTGCAATCTTGATGCTGCTAGTAGCAGCCTGCTACCACAAAACTAGTTTTGTGGCTGCTACACAGAATCTAGTATCTAATCATGAATGGGTTATTAATAGAGTAATTGCATCAAAAATGAAAATCCCTAAAAACCTTTTTATTGTAATCTAGAGGTAAAAGCACATTGCGAAAATATTTTTTTATATTCCAAAAGTTCAACCCGGCCCCAAAATATCAAATTGAAAAAAGGTACTTTTCAAACGTGCCGAACTCCCGCCATATTGCATGACGTCATAAGCTTCACCAGCTGTCAGAAATCAAGATGTCAACAAATAATAAACACCGATAGTTTATGTTTAACATGGAAAACGCGAAACCAAAAATAGGTTGTAAATATTGTTTTGTGCCTTGTACAAATACAACCTGGAAAACTCCTTAAACATAAACTTTATCGGTGTTTATTATTTGTTGACATCTTGATTTCTGACAGCTGGTGAAGCTTATGACGTCATGCAATATGGCGGGAGTTCGGAACGTTTGAAAAGTACCTTTTTTCAATTTGATATTTTGGGGCCGGGTTGAACTTTTGGAATATAAAAAAATATTTTTGCAATGTGTTTTTACCTCTAGATTACATTAAAAAGGTTTTTAGGGATTTTCATTTTTGATGCAATTACTCTATTTGATGTTTGAAGTGCAACGTTGCCACACATTTTGGGTCTAGCGTGCTTTGAAGGTCATGTAAATTTTAGCTCTAAGTGCTCATTCATAATGGACGTAACCATAAGATGCCCGTAAGAAATACGTAAAACGTAAAGTTGAACATTAACAAAACCAGTGTGCCTGTTTATAATGAATAGCCGTAATTTTTACGTTTTACGTTCGAACATAAGATCTTATGGGTGACCGTAAAAAATACGTAAAGTTGAAATCATCTCAACTTTACAGGTTTCTTATGTGTGAATTTTAGTAACTTTCATGATTTCACTAGAACATTGTTGGTAGCAATCAGGGTAGTAGCCATGCAAACAGATGACAGATCTTTTTCAAGTGTATTCTGGTGTATCCACAGAACAAACAATCTAAAGAACCATTCATTATCCTAAAGTTTTAGTTTGAGTATTATTCGACGAAATTCGCCCTTTTTTTCTTCTATTTGCCAACGTATATATCGCTCATTACACTAATAATTATAATAACACTGATAGTTTTAACTTAATTTATATTTATAATAATTATAATTATAATTATTATGCCTTAAAACTTTTAAGTTTTAAGACATAATAATTAGACGAAATCTGTCAATGCTGCCATTTTAGTGAACTTGGACATGCGCGCCTTATTAATATATACATAAGCCATACGTTCATTATAAACACAACTCATCGTTACGTACAAATTATGGTGATATTATGTTTACGTTTACGTTTACGGGCATCTTATGGTTACGTCCATTATGAATGAGCACTAACGAGTTTAGACCATGTGAGTTATTATCTATGGTTTAGTGCTCATTCATAATGGACGTAAAACGTAAACATAATATCACCATAACTTGTACGTAACGGTGAGCTGTGTTTATAATGGACGTATGCCTTAGTGCTCATTCATAATGGACGTAACCATAAGATGACCGTAAAACGTAAACATAATATCACCATAATTTGTACGTAACGGTGAGATGTGTTTATAATGAACGTATGCCTTATGTATATATTAATAAGGCGCGCATGTCCAAGTTCACTAAAATGGCAGCATTGACAGATTTCGTCTAATTATTATGTCTTAAAACTTAAAAGTTTTAAGACATAATAATTATAAATATAAATTAAGTTAAAACTATCAGTGTTATCATAACCTTAGTGTAATGAGCGATATACGTTGGCAAAGAGAAGAAAAAAAAGGGCGAATTTCGTCGAATAATACTCGAACTAAAACTTAAGGATAAGGAATGGTTCTTTAGATTGTTTGTTCTGTGGATACACCAGAATCCAGATATTTTATCCTTAACCAACATCCCGAGTCCGCCCGCTTGCCGAGTCCCGCTGCAGCGCGCTGTCACACTGTAAATCGGTATTATTTTTCGAGCGATAGGACTTTTACAATAAGCTCGGTAGCTCGATGGAAGGACGCCTGCTTTGCATCCCCAACCGTAGTACCATGGTGCTGCAGGTCTTTTTCTAAATTCTTTTCATCTTTTATGTATTTTTCCAAATTTTTTAAGAGGGTTTTTTAATTATTTTTCCCTTGAAATCATTCTTTTAACTCTTCAACATCACCATTCTTTTTTTTCCGCCAATTTTTCTAGACTTTTATTCTTCTACCCGGATCAAGCTGGCCTCACATTCGCTCTGCCCCAGTGGGGCGGGGTCGGTTGGGTTGGGTTCTTGGGTTTGGGTTGGTTTCGAAGCGGGCGGACCATAGAAAAACCGTCTTATCATAAAAAATATCCTTAAATGCGATCTTAGTTGCATATATTCAAGTTCTGTTCCAACTGGCAACACTGTAAATGTTGAATGTGCAATCTTGATGCTGCTAGTAGCAGCCTGCTACCACAAAACTAGTTTTGTGGCTGCTACACAGAATCTAGTATCTAATCATGAATGGGTTATTAATAGAGTAATTGCATCAAAAATGAAAATCCCTAAAAACCTTTTTATTGTAATCTAGAGGTAAAAGCACATTGCGAAAATATTTTTTTATATTCCAAAAGTTCAACCCGGCCCCAAAATATCAAATTGAAAAAAGGTACTTTTCAAACGTGCCGAACTCCCGCCATATTGCATGACGTCATAAGCTTCACCAGCTGTCAGAAATCAAGATGTCAACAAATAATAAACACCGATAGTTTATGTTTAACATGGAAAACGCGAAACCAAAAATAGGTTGTAAATATTGTTTTGTGCCTTGTACAAATACAACCTGGAAAACTCCTTAAACATAAACTTTATCGGTGTTTATTATTTGTTGACATCTTGATTTCTGACAGCTGGTGAAGCTTATGACGTCATGCAATATGGCGGGAGTTCGGAACGTTTGAAAAGTACCTTTTTTCAATTTGATATTTTGGGGCCGGGTTGAACTTTTGGAATATAAAAAAATATTTTTGCAATGTGTTTTTACCTCTAGATTACATTAAAAAGGTTTTTAGGGATTTTCATTTTTGATGCAATTACTCTATTTGATGTTTGAAGTGCAACGTTGCCACACATTTTGGGTCTAGCGTGCTTTGAAGGTCATGTAAATTTTAGCTCTAAGTGCTCATTCATAATGGACGTAACCATAAGATGCCCGTAAGAAATACGTAAAACGTAAAGTTGAACATTAACAAAACCAGTGTGCCTGTTTATAATGAATAGCCGTAATTTTTACGTTTTACGTTCGAACATAAGATCTTATGGGTGACCGTAAAAAATACGTAAAGTTGAAATCATCTCAACTTTACAGGTTTCTTATGTGTGAATTTTAGTAACTTTCATGATTTCACTAGAACATTGTTGGTAGCAATCAGGGTAGTAGCCATGCAAACAGATGACAGATCTTTTTCAAGTGTATTCTGGTGTATCCACAGAACAAACAATCTAAAGAACCATTCATTATCCTAAAGTTTTAGTTTGAGTATTATTCGACGAAATTCGCCCTTTTTTTCTTCTATTTGCCAACGTATATATCGCTCATTACACTAATAATTATAATAACACTGATAGTTTTAACTTAATTTATATTTATAATAATTATAATTATAATTATTATGCCTTAAAACTTTTAAGTTTTAAGACATAATAATTAGACGAAATCTGTCAATGCTGCCATTTTAGTGAACTTGGACATGCGCGCCTTATTAATATATACATAAGCCATACGTTCATTATAAACACAACTCATCGTTACGTACAAATTATGGTGATATTATGTTTACGTTTACGTTTACGGGCATCTTATGGTTACGTCCATTATGAATGAGCACTAACGAGTTTAGACCATGTGAGTTATTATCTATGGTTTAGTGCTCATTCATAATGGACGTAAAACGTAAACATAATATCACCATAACTTGTACGTAACGGTGAGCTGTGTTTATAATGGACGTATGCCTTAGTGCTCATTCATAATGGACGTAACCATAAGATGACCGTAAAACGTAAACATAATATCACCATAATTTGTACGTAACGGTGAGATGTGTTTATAATGAACGTATGCCTTATGTATATATTAATAAGGCGCGCATGTCCAAGTTCACTAAAATGGCAGCATTGACAGATTTCGTCTAATTATTATGTCTTAAAACTTAAAAGTTTTAAGACATAATAATTATAAATATAAATTAAGTTAAAACTATCAGTGTTATCATAACCTTAGTGTAATGAGCGATATACGTTGGCAAAGAGAAGAAAAAAAGGGCGAATTTCGTCGAATAATACTCGAACTAAAACTTAAGGATAAGGAATGGTTCTTTAGATTGTTTGTTCTGTGGATACACCAGAATCCAGATATTTTATCCTTAACCAACATCCCGAGTCCGCCCGCTTGCCGAGTCCCGCTGCAGCGCGCTGTCACACTGTAAATCGGTATTATTTTTCGAGCGATAGGACTTTTACAATAAGCTCGGTAGCTCGATGGAAGGACGCCTGCTTTGCATCCCCAACCGTAGTACCATGGTGCTGCAGGTCTTTTTCTAAATTCTTTTCATCTTTTATGTATTTTTCCAAATTTTTTAAGAGGGTTTTTTAATTATTTTTCCCTTGAAATCATTCTTTTAACTCTTCAACATCACCATTCTTTTTTTCCGCCAATTTTTCTAGACTTTTATTCTTCTACCCGGATCAAGCTGGCCTCACATTCGCTCTGCCCCAGTGGGGCGGGGTCGGTTGGGTTGGGTTCTTGGGTTTGGGTTGGTTTCGAAGTTTCGCAATTTTTCTGTACCTAGACGTTAGTCACTGAGCTCGCAAGCGCGAGATGACTCGGTAAAGCAGTGGGACTCGGCAAGCGGGCGGACTCGGGACGTTGGTTAAGGAAAAAATATCTGCCACCAGAATCTCTGACCAGAATACACTTGAAAAAGATCTGTCATCTGTTTGCATGGCTACTACCCTGATTGCTACCAACAATGTTCTAGTGAAATCATGAAAGTTACTAAAATTCACACATAAGAAACCCGTAAAGTTGAGATGATTTCAACTTTACGTATTTTTTACGGTCACCCATAAGATCTTATGTTCGAACGTAAAACGTAAAAATTACGGCTATTCATTATAAACAGGCACACTGGTTTTGTTAATGTTCAACTTTACGTTTTACGTATTTCTTACGGGCATCTTATGGTTACGTCCATTATGAATGAGCACTTAAAAGGTTTAAGACATACTAATTATAATTATATATATAAATTAAGTTAAAACTATCAGTGTTATCATAACCTTAGTGTAATGAGCGATATATACGTTTGCAAAGAGAAGAAGTTTGCCCACAACCGAAGAGAAGCAACGGAAACCTCGTCGGTGGAGTTTAAGACCAGTGAATAGGGACAGAGAAAAAAAGGCGAATTTCGCCGAATAATACTCGAACTAAAACTTTAGGATAAGGAATGGTACTTTAGATTGTTTGTTCTGTGGATACCCACCTCCATATCTCTGGTGGATACACTTGAAAAATAGTGGTGGTAATGTACGCGTATTCCCCTTTGTAGACAAAGACGCTAACAATAGAGATGCCATATAAGACGTGTAAAGTGTGGAGTGCCCCACCACTCCAGGAGTGGTGGGGCACTCTGCCTTGGGCAGACAACTTGTAGCGGCGTCAGACCAGGGAATGTGTTGAAACTGAGTGGTGGTATTTTTGTGGTAAATTTTCAAATGTTCTCAAATTAAAATGGTCTACACTCTTGAAGAAAAAATTCAATTCGTAACATGGCATATAAGCAGGGTTGGGTCAGTAGAAAACCTTAGGTAATTTACCTTGGTAGAAAAGGGTAGAAAACTTGTTTTCGACTTGCGTCGAAAACCTATAGGATTCTCCTTCCACTTCTCTATAATTGATAAAAATTTGCCCTCATGCCAAAAATTATGTTGGGGTCTCCCAACCAAACGTGGCCCTTTTTTTCCCACCATAATAATGTTAAAAAACTCCAAATAACTTCAAATTTATGGTAGGTGTCTGATTTTTCACAACATTTAACAAATCATAATAAATAACAAACTTGCATAACCTCACATTTTTTGATATTTGACAGTATTCTACTTTTTTACGTTTTCTACCGTCGAAAAAGGTTTTCTACATGTCGAAAACAAAAATGTAGGTAGATACCCAACCCTGCATATAAGTGGGATGTCAGATCGACAAATTCAACGAATATTTCCCAATATGTTTCCTAATAGGCCCTTACCAGCCAGAGCAACAATTCAAAATGTTGTAAATAATTTTGTTACATATGGCAGTGTCAATAAATGTACCCAAAATAGGGAACCGCAAGCAAGGCCTGTGAATGAAGAGCGCGAATTACAGGACACTTTGATTTGTGCAAGCATTGAACAGGAACCGACCCAGTCAACCAAACAAGTTGCCGAACAGTTTGGCCTTTCAAGGTCTATGGTTGGAAAAATTTTGGGAAAGCATGGATATCACCCATATAAATTAAAGAGAGGCAATGAGCAGTTTCCTGGTGATCAATACCGTCGCATGGAATTTTGCGAAATCGTAATGGAAATGGCGAATCGGGATGAAAATTTTACCCAAAATATCCTTTTCACCGATGAGTCGTCATTTACTTTACATGGTAGGCACAATTCCATGAACAAACGATATTGGTCCAGGACAAATCCTCACCAATTTTATGCCGCCAACACCCAAAGACCTCAAAAAGTAAACGTTTGGTGTGGTATACTGGGAGACCATATTATCGGTCCATTTTTTATAGATGGAACGTTAAATGGTCAAAGGTACCTTGAAATGCTGCAAAATCAAATTGTTCCCGCAGCCCAGGCAACACAGTGACGTGAATATCACGTTTAATTTACGTCTACGGTGACGTCGAAGTCACCAACTTAGACACGTCTTATCGTCGTAAAATTGACGACAATATGTCACAGCGATTTCACGTGTAAATCCACGTAATATTACGTAATTTGACGTGAATAATCACGTAATATTTCTTGAATAATATATGATTAGGTCATACACATAAAAATTATTACCGATACTGATATCAGATATTTCAATGCGAAATGTGATTTTGTCAAAATTAAAAAAACAAAACATTTTTAGTTGTACTTTTAAATTTTAAGAAATAAATAGGTAAACCCTACTATATATAGTATATATATACTACTATACCCAGGCAACACAGGGTCGTAGAAATCACGTAGAATCGTCGACGAATTGGGTCGAATTTGGTCGAAGTTACATTTCAACCATTTTTCGACGTTTCAAAATTCACCAAAACACGACCAATTATTAACTTAGGTCGATGATTATTTCGACGGAGAATCAACGTGCAATATTTTATTAAAATAATTTTAAACATTATTTGGTTTTAAACTAATTAAGATAGATTAATAATTATAATAATATAATTATAATTATTGATCAATAGATTTTTTAACACAAATTCGCGATTTTTAAATCCTTTATCATTTTATCACAAAATAAGAAATTAACATGTTCCCAGGCAACACAGTGACGTGAATATCACGTTTAATTTACGTCTACGGTGACGTCGAAGTCACCAACTTAGAAACGTCTTATCGTCGTAAAATTGACGACAATATGTCACAGCGATTTCACGTGTAAAATCACGTAATATTACGTAATTATTTACGTAATAATCACGTACTATTTCTTGAATAATATATGATTAGGTCATACACTGATAAAAATAATTACCGATACTGATATCAGATATTTCAATGCGAAATGTGCTTTTGTCAAAATTAAAAAAACAAAAAATTTTTAATTGTACTTTTGAATTTTAAGAAATAAATAGGTAAACCCTACTATATATAGTATATATATACTACTATAGTAGATATATATTTAGTAAATAATTAATACTCAAAATAAATGTATGTAAAAAAGTAGAATAACAAAAAAAAATTGTTAGTTAATCTTTGCAGAAACACATACATATGTATGGCATTAAAATATCGGATATAAGAATAAATAATTATTTTTACTAGTGCATAAAGGGCTTTTGGTTTAATAATTAATAAAACATGTTTTAAGTTGCTCAAAACATTTATTATAAAATCAAACACATTAAATTTTAAGACAGATGACAGGTCAATATTTTAGGAGCTTATGTAGGTACTTCATTTAGGTGTTATGACTTCGTTACGGAATATACTGAGTAATTAAAACATTAATAAACAAACAAAAATTGACCTACCTTACACAGCCAAAGTATTATCAGTATAAATGGTTTGTTCTTTGTATAAATACCACAGATTATAAAAGTTGGACGCTTGAATCAACCATATTGTTTTTTAGGAATAAACGTTCCCTCGCTTTGTAAGTAGTGTCAAAGAGAAACAGGGTTGCCAGGTGTAAAAATTAATATTATCGAAGAGGGTTGACAAAATGATCAAATTTACAGAAAATTATATAAAATTATCAAAACAAAAATTGTATAAAAACAAGCAAAACTAAGCGGCGGATTAAATTATGTTACAATTATCGATTATTATTTAAATTTTACTATTTTAAAAAAGAAAATTATAAAACATCTGGCAACACTGTAGATAAATAATTTTACTAAAATTAAAATTGTGATTGTCAACTGCAGTAACATGTTAATTTCTTATTTTGTGATGAAATGATAAAGGATTTAAAAATCGCGAATTTGTTTTAAAAAATCCATTAATGGATCAATAATTATTAATCTATCTTAATTAGTTTAAAACCACGTTGATTCTCCGTCGAAATAACTTAAATTAAATAAAAATAATAATTTTTGTTTTTAAAAATATTCCAAAACTTTTTGTCGGCCCATTAAAACGGGCCAACTGTTCCTTATTAATTATCACTATATTTTCATATTTTCTTAAAAATTTCGTCATCTGTTCACGTGATAATGACGTCATTTATTGGTTATCATCGACCTAAGTTAATAATTGGTCGTGTTTTGGTGAATTTTGAGACGTCGAAAAATGGTTGAAATGTAACTTCGACCAAATTCGACCCAATTCGTCGACGATTCTACGTGATTTCTACGACCCTGTGTTGCCTGGGTTACTGCAGTTGACAATCACAATTTTAATTTTAGTAAAATTATTTATCTACAGTGTTGCCAGATGTTTTATAATTTTCTTTTTTAAAATAGTAAAATTTAAATAATAATCGATAATTGTAACATAATTTAATCCGCCGCGTAGTTTTGCTTGTTTTTATACAATTTTTGTTTTAATAATTTTATATAATTTTCTGTAAATTTGATCATTTTGTCAACCCTCTTCGATAATATTAATTTTTACACCTGGCAACCCTGTTTCTCTTTGGCCTTGGGTAAGTTGGCACTACTTACAAAGCGAGGGAACGTTTATTCCTAAAAAACAATATGGTTGATTCAAGCCTCCAACTTTTATAATCTGTGGCATTTATATTTACATAGAACAAACCATATACTGATAATACTTTGGCTGTGTCAGGTAGGTCAATTTTTGTTTGTTTATTAATGTTTTAATTACTCAGTATATTCCGTAACGAAGTCATAACACATAAATGAAGTACCTACATAAGCTCCTAAAATATTGACCTGTCATCCCAGGCAACACAGGGTCGTTGAAATCACGTAGAATCGTCGACGAATTGGGTCGAATTTGGTCGAAGTTACATTTCAACCATTTTTCGACGTCTCAAAATTCACCAAAACACGACCAATTATTAACTTAGGTCGATGATAACCAATAAATGACGTCATTATCACGTGAACAGATGACGAAATTTTTAAGAAAATTTGAAAATATAGTGATAATTAATAAGAAACAGTTGGCCCGTTTTAATGGGCCGACAAAAAGTTTTGGAATATTTTTACAAACAAAAATTATTATTTTTACTTAACACATTCACTGCCCACCCCAAAAAAGAGTATTGCTTCAGGTACCACCTAAATTTTTCTTCATATTTTTTTATTTAAATAAGTGCATCTTGTTTCAAATAAATTCTAGTATAGGTTTTCAATTTTATTTTTTGCAAAAAACAAAAAACGCACCAGTTGTGGGCACTGGTTGAGTGATAAACCATGTTCAGTGCCTATAAACATAAACATAAATCATAATAACGCGTTCTTGTTAATAAAATGGGAAAATCTTGTAAAATAATGTTATTTATTATTAAGAACGCGCCTAGCGCGGTGTGGGCATATGGCCGCAGTACTTGTAAACGCGCCACGCGCGTTTTGGGCAGTGAATGCGTTAATTTACGTTATTTCGACGGAGAATCAACGTGCAATATTTTATTAAAATAATTTTAAACATTATTTGGTTAAACTAATTAAGATAGATTAAACTAATTAAGATAGATTAATAATTATTGATCAATGGATTTTTTAAAATAAATTCGCGATTTTTAAATCCTTTATCATTTTATCACAAAATAAGAAATTAACATGTTACTGCAGTTGACAATCACAATTTTAATTTTAGTAAAATTATTTATCTACAGTGTTGCCAGATGTTTTATAATTTTCTTTTTTAAAATAGTAAAATTTAAATAATAATCGATAATTGTAACATAATTTAGTAGTTTTGCTTGTTTTTATACAATTTTTGTTTTGATAATTTTATATAATTTTCTGTAAATTTGATCATTTTGTTAACCCTCTTCGATAATATTAATTTTTACACCTGGCAACCCTGTTTTTCTTTGGCCTTGGGTAAGTTGGCACTACTTACAAAGCGAGGGAACGTTTATTCCTAAAAAACAATATGGTTGATTCAAGCGTCCAACTTTTATAATCTGTGGCATTTGTACTGTCCGTTCAGGCTAAGTTGAGCGGTCTAAGGAATGTCACCCCGTCCATCATCTCTATGTTCAGGCACAATTAAATACATGTATTTTGGTAGCCGCTCTGTATGAACAAATAGCAAGCCGCGGCACTAATAAATCATCTCCTTGTTACCGAAATATCGCGACGATTCGATGTTTAATTTAATTAACGGCCACATGATTCCCCACCAAAGCGCTCAACTTAGGCTGAACGGACTGTACATAGAACAAACCATTTATACTGATAATACTTTGGCTGTGTCAGGTAGGTCAATTTTTGTTTGTTTATTAATGTTTTAATTACTCAGTATATTCCGTAACGAAGTCATAACACCTAAATGAAGTACCTACATAAGCTCCTAAAATATTGACCTGTCATCTGTCTTAAAATTTAATGTGTTTGATTTTATAATAAATGTTTTGAGCAACTTAAAACATGTTTTATTAATTATTAAACCAAAAGCCCTTTATGCACTGGTAAAAATAATTATTTATTCTTATATCCGATATTTTAATGCCAGATATATGTATGTGTTTCTGCAAAGATTAACTAACAAATTTTTTTTTTGATATTCTACTTTTTTACATACATTTATTTTGATTATTAATTATTTACTAAATATATATCTACTATAGTAGTATAAGGTAGTGGCACCCATTTCTGACACCCCCCCCAATAACTGACACTTTATATTTAAACGCTGTTTATTTAATATTTAAAACGTATTAATACACCAGTAAATAATTTTAATATATGTTCTTATGTCCCAATTGACCACTTATGTTGGCAACAGTGACGCGGAAAACCCCGCCCATAATATAACCCCACTTTAAGTTTGATATGTCAACCGTCTTGTGAAGTGGCTTCATTTTCTTAAGCTTATAGCTAAGGAATTGTGAAGCTCTATGTAGCCAAGTAACGATATTTATTACCACAGGTAAGTGCCATTGTCCCCAGCGGTACTATTTCTATTATATTTTGTCATAAAATTGTCCAAAACCCTCTAACCTACAAATTTAAGGTTATAGAGGGGGTGTCAGGTATAGGATCCCATATATGAACATTTTCCAATACCTGACACACCATGTCAGATACCGGTTCCATAATAAATTCTACTTGATTTGTAAATTTTAGTTGTTTTGGGATATTATTTACTGATATATAATAGTAATTTTATGTTTAAATACTTTAACAATTATTTTCCAAAAGCTGACAGCACTGTCAGCTATTGGTAACACATAAGTCAGCTATTGGATATTTTTTATTTTTAGTTTTCGCGGTTATCGGTAAGATGCCTAAATATTCAAAAGATAATTTGGTAGAAGCTCTGCAGGCTGTTGACACAGGTACCCCTATAGCTACAGCAAGTAAACGATTTGGGGTACCCAGAACCACTTTATTGTATAAAAAAATTGGAAAGTATCCTCGAGAATGCCGAAAGGGACCTCCTACAATTTTAACTGCATATGAAGAGGACTCACTTGTAAGATGGCTCTTTCACATTGCAGATCGTGGATTTCCAGCCACAAAGTTAAGACTTATTGAATCAGTGGAAATCTTGATTAAACATACCAAACGTCCAAATAATTTTACTGATGGTCGTCCTGGTAAAAAATGGTTTAGTTCGTTTTTAAAAAGGCATCCTGAAGTTTCTCAAAGGATATCGCAAAATCTAAGCACTGGAAGGTCTGCAGTTACTGAACAAAAAATAAGAGACTGGTTCACTGAAATTAAAACTTACTTGGAGGAAAAATTGGGTAATAATTTAAGTATATTTGATGATCCCAAGAGAATATTTAATGCTGATGAATCCGCGTTTTTTCTCTCTCCGAAAGAGAACAAAGTTTTGGTTCGGAAAGGCCAATCAACTGTATACAACTTTACCCCAAATGATGACAAGGAATGTATTACGACCCTACTTAATGTAAATGCAGCTGGTATGATTGCTCCTCCTATGGTGGTTTTTCAATATCAAAGAATGCCTCCCCATGTTGTAAATAATATGCCAGAATCTTGGGCGGTTGGAAAAAGTGAATCTGGCTGGATGACTGGTGAAACCTTCTACGAGTATGTAACCAACATTTTCCATCCATGGTTGCTAAAAAATGACATTACTTTACCAGTTATTTTTTTTGTTGATGGGCATAGTAGCCACTTAACCTTAGCATTAAGCCAATTTTGTTCAGAAAAACAAATTATTCTTGTTGCACTTTACCCAAATTCGACTCACATAATACAGCCACTTGACGTCTCAGTTTTTCGAACTTTGAAAAGAGCTTGGAAAGATGAAGTGGGACGCTGGCGAATTAACAATCATGGTGCTAAAGTTAAAAGAGAGAATTTCGCTGCAATCCTGAACGATGCAATAAATAAATCAGTAACTTTAAAAATTGTAGAAAATGGATTTCGAACCACAGGTCTATGTCCATTTGATGATAACGCCATTAAATATGGAAAATATTTTAAGGAAAATCAAGAAAATAAAGGGAAGGTCGTAGTCCCTCCTAAAGATGATGGATATAAAAAATTTAAATCTGTGTTTAATCAATATCTTGAACCTGAGTTATTAGCGTCATTTAAAGAAAATAATTCGGCAGAATGGCTAGGAGACGTAAAGCACACCTCCCTGTTTTATCTGTGGAATAAAATAGGAGGAAATGAAAATGAAGGTATTGAAAATTCGGGTGTTAACAAGGAAATTCATGAAAACTTAAATGACGTTATCAATGAAGACAACATTGGAAACGACGAAGTTATAAACTATGATGAAAGCCAGTCAGATTCTGTACCAGAAAATGGGAATAATTTAAATAACGAAATGAATATTGATACTAACAAAGATCAAGGTCCAGAGACAGCTGAAGCTAGCACAAGTCAAAACCACACCACAGGCACGCCTCTAAAAGATGTACCTACGCCATTTAAACAATGTTTGTTCTGGCCAGTAAAAAAACCCACCAAAAAATTAAAGCGTACTACGAAAGAGAAGGTGCCTTCAGTTGCGTCATCAACACAATGGCAAGAATATTACAAAAAAAAACAAGAAGAAAAAGATCAAAAAGAACGGGAAAAAGAAGAGAGAAAACGCAAAAGAGAAGAAAATAAAGAGAATAAAAAACTCAAAAAGAAAAAACGTCCATCCACTGGTCCCAAAAGAAGAGTTTTAGATGATACATCTTCTTCAGATTCGTCAGTAGAAGTAGAAGTTCAATCTGAGGAAGAAACCTATTTTCAAATAAATGAACTTTCACCAAAGTGTGATAGCAAGGATTTGAACATCGGCGATTATGTTATTGTCATTTATGAAGGAGAATTTTTTCCAGGTCTGATACAGAAAATAAATAGCACCAGTGCATTTGTTAAAGTTATGGTAAAAAGTAATATTAATACTTGGAAATGGCCAGTTAAGGATGACATTTTGTGGTACGAATTTAAGGATATTAAAGAAAAAATTGAAGAGCCAATGCCAACAAATACCCGCGGCATGTTTCGAGTGGCGGAATTACTAAAATATAGTGTGTATTTTTAAAATGTCATTTATTTTTTCATTTTTGATCAATAAAATTTTGTATCAATAAAATTTTGTATTAGCATGTTTGTTTACTTTTTATTATAGTGTCAGGTATTGGATATTTTATTGGGGTAGGGTGTCAGGTATCGGATATTTTATTGGGGTAGGATCATTTTGGGTATGTCAGCTATTGGTGAAAATAATGCGTTACAAAATATATTTTTTTAAAACAAAGGATATAGTTTTAAAGTTCTCAGAACGCTTTTGTATGTCTCTAAAACTCAAAAGCAACTCACTGGAACGCGGATAATCACTAATTCCCATAACTGCATTTTTTACATAGATTATGTATTAAATTTTCACTTAATGTGTCAGGTACTGGTGCCACTAGAAGATATTTCAATGCGAAATGTGATTTTGTCAAAATTAAAAAAACAAAAAAATTTTAGTTGTACTTTTAAATTTTAAGAAATAAATAGGTAAACCCTACTATATATAGTATATATATATACTACTATAGTAGATATATATTTAGTAAATAATTAATAATCAAAATAAATGTATGTAAAAAAGTAGAATATCAAAAAAAAATTTGTTAGTTAATCTTTGCAGAAACACATACATATATCTGGCATTAAAATATCGGATATAAGAATAAATAATTATTTTTACCAGTGCATAAAGGGCTTTTGGTTTAATAATTAATAAAACATATGTTTTAAGTTGCTCAAAACATTTATTATAAAATCAAACACATTAAATTTTAAGACAGATGACAGGTCAATATTTTAGGAGCTTATGTAGGTACTTCATTTAGGTGTTATGCATGTCATGACTTCGTTACGGAATATACTGAGTAATTAAAACATTAATAAACAAACAAAAATTGACCTACCTGACACAGTCAAAGTATTATCAGTATAAATGGTTTGTTCTATGTATAAATGCCACAGATTATAAAAGTTGGACGCTTGAATCAACCATATTGTTTTTTAGGAATAAACGTTCCCTCGCTTTGTAAGTAGTGCCAACTTACCCAAGGCCAAAGAGAAACAGGGTTGCCAGGTGAAAAAATTAATATTATCGAAGAGGGTTGACAAAATGATCAAATTTACAGAAAATTATATAAAATTATCAAAACAAAAATTGTATAAAAACAAGCAAAACTACGCGGCGGATTAAATTATGTTACAATTATCGATTATTATTTAAATTTTACTATTTTAAAAAAGAAAATTATAAAACATCTGGCAACACTGTAGATAAATAATTTTACTAAAATTAAACTGCAGTAACATGTTAATTTCTTATTTTGTGATAAAATCGCGAATTTGTTTTAAAAAATCCATTGATCAATAATTATAATTATTAATCTATCTTAGTTTAAAACCAAATAATGTTTAAAATTATTTTAATAAAATATTGCACGTTGATTCTCCGTCGAAATAACGTAAATTAAATAAAAATAATAATTTTTGTTTTTAAAAATATTCCAAAACTTTTTGTCGGCCCATTAAAACGGGCCAACTGTTTCTTATTAATTGTCACTATATTTTCATATTTTCTTAAAAATTTCGTCATCTGTTCACGTGATAATGACGTCATTTATTGGTTATCATCGACCTAAGTTAATAATTGGTCGTGTTTTGGTGAATTTTGAGACGTCGAAAAATGGTTGAAATGTAACTTCGACCAAATTCGACCCAATTCGTCGACGATTCTACGTGATTTCTACGACCCTGTGTTGCCTGGGAGTTCGTGCTCTGCCTGTGCCTTTTGAAGACGTGTGGTTTCAACAGGATGGATGTCCCGCACATAACACTCTGTTGGTCAGAGAATATTTGCAAATCACTTTTCCAGAACGGATTATAAGTGGTCACGGAAATATTCTTTGGCCAGCAAGATCACCGGACTTGGCTCCGTGTGATTTTTTTATGTGGGGGTATGCAAAGTCAAAAATGTATGGATTTCAGCATCTTAGGGCCAATAATCTTGATGAATTAAGAGCAATGATTATTGATACATTAAGAAATATTAACCCTAATATGCTGTCAAATGTCCGTCAAAATTTTTACAACAGGTTGACGTATTGTTCGGCAGCTTTTGGGCAGCTATTTGAACATTTGCTTTAAATTATTTTTTCTTTACGTTTTTTAGAATAATTTTTTATTTGAGAATATTTATTTTTTTATTACAAGAATATTATTGTTTATTTTCCACATTTCCTAAGAAATATTTGCAAGGAATTTTTGTTTCTGTAAACAAAATCATAATAAAATATTTACGTTGTTTTATAACAACCGACTACACCCTACCTCAGTCGTAATGAAACTGACACTAAATAGTGGCAAATCTCGAACATGTCGAGTGGGCGGGACCCGCCCGGCGGGTAACGCAGATAGTTAAAGAAGGGGAAGCAAAACATTGGCGTGTAATAGACCGTTTTGATTTAATTGTTTTAAAAATTTCTACTGCACGCTCATGACGGAGGGGAATCACGTTTGTTAACCAGTCGATGGTTGTTAATCTCACTCTTTCGTACGTTTTATATTGCATGCATCTTTGTCACAATTTGGCCTAACTGTGCATTATTACCACTGTATGTCATCTGTTTGCATGGCTACTACCCTGATTGCTACCAACAATGTTCTAGTGAAATCAAGAAAATTACTAAAATTCACACATAAGAAACCCGTAAGTTGAGATGATTTTAACTTTACGTATTGTTTACGGTCACCCATAAGATCTTATGTTCGAACGTAAAACGTAAAAATTACGGCTACGGTACTCATTATAAACAGGCACACTAGTTTTGATAATATTCAACTTTACGTTTTACGTATTTCTTACGGACATCTTATGGTTACGTCCATTATGAACATACCTCGCGTGTTGCTTCCGATGGGAAAGGTGTACCTATGATACATTCCCATCCAGGATTTAGCCAGCTTAGGCCAGACTACAGACTACAGACCACTTCCATTTCTGTCTATCTCTGATTTCTGTGGATCAGAATTAAATCAGACTCAGAGGCCTATTCTCTTTCTTGCTGTTCGTAAACATCGATTTCTTAACATGTATGTTCACCCATCGACATCCCAAACATCAGCTATAGCCCTTTCTCATATGTTGAAAGTCTTGACCTTGGATCTTTCTGAACAGCAATAAATGTTTCTAGGACAGAGAGTATCTTAGTTTTATATCACAAAACTAGTTTTGTGTTTTATATGTATATATATACATATCACTATATTTGTATATTAGGGTGGAGCGAAAAAAAGAAAAATTTTTTTTTCCTTAGCCTTGGGGTGGAATTTGTAGCCTATAAAAAAAGAAAATTTTTAAAATAAAAAAAAAATTTTTACTCAACGTCTTGAGGTGGCCCACTGAGTTTTGAAATTAAATTTAAGTTAAAATTCTTTTGAATAAAAAAAAAATTTCAAAAGTGTTCCGGAAACTGCGGAGTGTCCTCTTTCTTGCTAATTAATAGTTATGAACTTAAAAAAAATGTTGTGGTCATTATTGTTGTTTTTAAAAAAATTCCAAAATAGTAACATGCTTTTCTGAGGCAATAGAGCGAATTTCGAGTTGAAGATTACAAGCCAAAAAAAATTTTTTTTTATTCAAAAGAATTTTAACTTAAATTTAATTTAAAAACTCAGTGGGCCACCTCAAGACGTTGAGTAAAAATTTTTTTTTTTATTTCAAAAATTTTCTTTTTTTATAGACTACAAATTTCACCCCCAGGCTAAGGAAAAAAAAATTTCGCTCCACCCTACTGTATATATATATATGTATATATATATATGTATATATATATACATATATGTATATGTAGGGGAAAGCGGGGCACATTCAACCAATTCTCTAAAGAAGGAATGTAAAAATGGTGTTTATTAAACTTGTTCTTTGTTGGCTTGTGCTAATGAAGCATATACTCTTTGGTTACTATTGCCAAGAAAAGTATGCTTCTAAATTTATTTTCAAATTAGAAAATTTGCATTTTAAAAAATATCTGCAAATGGTCGATAGTGCCCCCCCGGTGAGGTACCTTCAACCACTAAGTGAGGCACTTTCAACCAAGACCTAAATACAAAAAAACTATGTACATTTTTGCTCAATCACTATATTTGGTAACTAAAAATACATTCTTTGGTTTACACGGAGAACCAGCGCCGTAGCTACAATGGTTCCGTGGGTTCGGTGGAACCAGGCCCGCTAGCTCAAGGGGCCCGCGGCCAGCGATTGGAATAAATTTTTTTTTCTTTAAATATTTGGATTAATTTTTTTAAATATATTTCAACATTCACAGGGCATTTATTTATAATAATGGCTTAAGGCTTAGTAAATAGTAAAAGACCACCAATAATAATAATAATAATAATAATTTTTGCTTGAATCATGTAAAAGCGAGTCAAAATTAAAACTTAAAAAACTATCAACAACCCGTTGGTCTTCACGCAATGATGCAATGAAGCCCTACGTTTTAAGTATCTTGATGTTCTTAAGGCCTTGTCAAAAATTATTTTAACATCTAATAATAAGACTGAAATAGACGACTCGAAGGATTTAAAAGTACATTGGAGGACTTTGAAAGTGTTTTTGATTATTTTACAATCTAACGTTTTAAATCGCATAGACACAGTATCAAAACTCTTACAAAATCAGCAGCAAGATATCCAAAAATCTAGTAAACTTTTAAAAAATGTGTTAAATCACATAAGCAAACTTCGGAATGAATTTTTAGATAAAGAGGCCACCCTATTAAAAATGCCATATAGAAACACAAAATAAAAATCTATATGGTTCTATCTGGTTCAATATAGGAATTTGAAACAGGCATTGCACTATTGAACCAGATAGAATTCCATACCTGGAAAACCATATAGAAAAGTGATTTCTATATGGATTGCCATATAGATTCATATTGCTCTATCTGGCCCAATATGGTTTGGGTGTGAAAAAACTATTACCATATAGATCCATATTTAACCATATAGGGAAATCTATATGGTTTAATATGCAATTTTCGTTTAAATATATATACATTTAAAAAAAATGGAATTCCATATTCAACCATATAGGGAAACCTATATGGAAAGACACATAAAACAGAAACCAGATAAATCCATATAAAAATCCCTGAGTTGTACATTTTAAAATGAAATTCCATATTAAACCATATAGATTCCAAAGTGTAAACCAGGTCGTTCCATATAGGACATATAGAACCATATAAATCCATATTAGTTTCCTTATCTGGATCAATATGGGTTCTATAGGGCATTTTTAATAGGGCAATATTAAATCAAGCAAATGGGGTATAATTCCAGAATTTTGCCAAAAACGTATTCGCAAACGTTTTTTTGATGAAGTTGCAAATGACTTTGTTTTTTAAACTGCTGAAGATACTTTTAGAGATGAAGTTTTTTTTAAGACCCTAGATATTATATCAGACAGTTACAAAGTAAAACAATTAGTTTACATCAAATAGCCACTAACTTCAGTATATTGGAAACAGAAGTTCTGTTAAATTCTACTGATACAGAAGTATACCAAATGGCGGAAAACATTCGTGAAATATATGAAGATTAGGGTGTCCCAAAAAAAAAAGAATATTTTTTTTCTTCTCGTCTCTTGAGAAATTGTGTTGGTTTGTCATGTTTTAAGAGCAATGTCAAAAGATCGGCACCATTAAAAAAATTTTAGGGGTCGCTCAAGATTTTTAAAAATTACCAAAATCGTCAAAAATTGGATTTTTTTTTATTTTAATTTTTTTTCTCTTTCCGATATTATTTTTTAATTTAAAAATAATAATGATTCTGAAAATTTCAAATCGATATTTTAATTTCTAAAGGTCGCTCAAGAACTTTCAAAGTAGAGTATTTTGAATGTTTTCGAGCGACCTCTGAATATATATATCAACGAACTTTTAGCGACCTTTAGAAATCAAAATATTGATTTGAAATTTACAAAATTTTTATTTTCAACCTAAAAAATAATATCGAGACGAGATAAAGAATTAAAATAAAACAAAAATTCAATTTTTGACCATTTTGAAAATTTTTAAAAATCTTGAGCGACCCCTACAAAATTTTTAATCGAGCTGATATTTTGAAAATGCTCTCACAGCATGATAAACTAACATATTTTTACAAGAGACAAGAAAAAAATATATATTCTTTTTTTTTGGGACACCCTAATGAAGATGATATTTTAGATTTCCCTATCAATTAATAGCTTTACAAAAATGTTTTTCTGGCGAACTAAAAAATATTAAGTAAGTAAAGAATTTGCTAAACACTATGTTTTCTATACCTTACAATTCCTGTGACGGTTGCATCGGCAGAACGATCGTTCTCAAAACTTAAGTTAATAAAAACGTATTTAAGGAACTCCATGAGTCAATATCGATTATCGTCTTTGGCAATGATCTTCTTTAAAAATACAGTTGCCCGCTCCATAGATTTTCAAGGAATTATTACCAAATGTTCCGCTGCTAAATCTAGGAAAGTAGCTTTTTAATGGACACACTTTTATTTTTTATGCCCTTATATTTTGTTTATAATATATTATTATAAATAGTTTTATTAGTTTTGGTTTATTTTTCCTGTGTATATATATATTTTATATACTAAAAGTTTATAGACAATATATAGTCTTTTATTTTTTCTGCACTATTAAAGCCGTAGATTTAAGGGGGTATAAAGGTTGTTATGTTCCTCCCAAATATAACATAAAAAATATTAATTAGTACAAAATAAAAAAAAACACCTAGAGGCCCGTGGGTATAGCCTGGAACCCGGGCCCGTTGGGTTGTTGCTACGGCGCTGCGGAGAACATAAGATAAAATTGCAATGCAAATGTCTTATTACTTAACATTATATGAAGATAAGTTTATGTTGAACGTTAGCAGTGAAGAAGTTCTGGCAGTTTTAGCTGAATTGGGTTCTGGTAATTTTAAAATGAGATCAGAGCGGTCAACTAGAGATGTGTCATCGACTAGGGGGTAATAGAATGTGTAACCTGGTGTCTTACGACGTAAGAATTTAATTTGAAATTCGTTGAGGTTTATAATGTTTGTGACTTTTCCTATGTAATAATATACAGCAATTTTTAGGGGAAACTTCACCATAACAAAGTCATTTTGTCGTATTTCGTCATCGTCTGTTATAAGATGTACGTTTTCTACATCGCTAAAATCATCGGAAATTTCATCTACAATAGACTCGTCATTATTCGAACTACTTGTACTCATTCTTCTTATATATTTTCCCTTTTTATTTTCTGGAAATACTTGCTTCAGGATTCGTCTTTGGTTTCTTTCACACTGAATTTGTTTACGCTTCTCTCTTGCACTTTCCATTTCTTCCAGACGATTTTTTTCTGGCGTATTAGTAAAAATTCTAGACGTTCCTTTTCTAACATTCTTCTTCATGGTCCTCTTTACAGTTGCTCTGGGAAACGGCCTGACAATTTCTGGGGTGACAATGTTGCTAGAGGTAGAAAGTTTATCTAAAATAATAAAAAAAATCAATTGAGTTTATTATGCTACCTTTTATTTATGTCCTATTATAGGTATACTGTGTTTATTTCCGTGGATAGATGAAATAATTCTTGGAGGTGTGGACGGCGCTGAAATAAATGATATTAAAGGAGCTGTCTTTTGAGCCACGGGTGTTCTGGATGTTGATGGGGCACCTGCAAGAATTTTTAAATTATATTAGTATTCATCACTTTTAATGGCAAACGTACACCCTGGTTGTGCATTCCCTAGTGCTGGTGCAGGTTCTTCGGAGTCTGATGTCAACGATGGTTCTACATTTCCCGATACAGGTTCTTCGACTTCTAATGTAAACGATTCATCGGCCGTTCTATGCGGAGGTACATTTTCTTCGTCAATGTAATTTGCAAAACTTGGGAGAAACTCATCTTCGCGGAAAGCAAATCGGTTTAAAGGCCATAGCCCAGGTTTTTCAAATGACCTTGTTATATTTTTTTGAGTAAAAGCATTCTGAAAAGCTATTTTTGTGAGATGGGCAATTTGTCTTATGGTTAGTTTTCCCGGGGTTGGAAGTCATCCAGTCATTGAAGGCAACTGAGCAATAGGATTTGAATGGTCCATACACTCCCACGTCTAGCGGTTGAAGCTTGTGTGAAGTGTGTGGAGGAAATGAGAGCATGATTATCCCATTTTGACGGCAAAAGTTTATTGCTTTCACAGTTGTGTGTGATTCGTGATTGTCCAGCAAAAATAGTATTTTATTTTGAACTGAACAGTTTGTGTGCTTTTTTAACATGTTCCAAAACACGTAGGAACAAATCACCCGTCATCCATCCAGACTTATTACCCAAGGCTGTGCTGGACGTGGAGCATCAATCAAATAGTCATCTGGATTACGTGTTCTGGGAAAAACTACACTGGAGGTAACGCGATGCCCACTGCATTTATTATACCTACAAATGTTGTCAATTCACCTCTTTCGGCAGAGGCAGTCTGGCTAACCTGTTTTTTCCCTTAGTTGAAACAATTTTGACAGGTTTTAAGACCGTTGTAACCCCTGTTTCGTCTATGTTGTAGATCTGTTCAGGATTAAACTTGTGTTGAGTTAATACAATGGAGTAATTTTCAAAAAAATCTGATACGTTTCTTTTGTTAAAACCAGTGGCCCGGGCCAAACTTGTACTCTCTGGCTTTTTTAAAGAAATTTTCTGTTTGTTTCTATTCATAAAGCATTTCAGCCATTCAATTCCAGCTGCCCTATTCACCCTCCATTCGGCAGGAATCTTGCATTCTGGCAAAGCAGATGCGTAATCATAACCCAAAATTCTAATTTGTCTGTAAGTTAACCCATAATTCATATCTGAACATGTCTGAATATATTTCACTAACTCAATTTCCTGATCTTTTGTAAACACCTGAGACACGGCGTATTTGCTGCTATAAAGATTCTGCTTTCCATCATAATCACTTTCGTTGCCGGAGTCATTATTATACAGAGTTGTCAATCGTTCTGGTGGGTATTTTTTCTTTAACTTGCAAATTCTAGAATGTAGTGTACCCCTTTTCACATTAAAATTTCTACTAGCTACCCTTTCAGACATTCTGTTACTCAACACCTCTTTAATCGCATTTCTCATGTCGTTTTCACTTATTTCAGTCCTGTTTGTCGTTTTTTTATAATTCCGCACCATCTGAAATAAAGTTTTCATCTATATAGGTACAGTTTAAGGTTTATTATCATTTTCTGTAGTAAGGGGCACATTCAACCACTGACTGGGGCACATTAAACCAGTGGTTGAAAGTACCCCACCCCCAGTTGGTTGATTCTGCCCCATGCCCACATGATCGGAAAAACCTCCTGCCACTTTTAAAAATATTATTTCTAGGTTAGAACTGTCTAAAATTATAAATCTCATAATAACCATAGCAACAGAATCGAATATCTAGTTTTAATCCCACATGGCAAGAACTTGCAACCTAAACGTTCCAAAAACGTCCCTTGTGACATTGTTACATTATCGTTAATGTAACATAAACGTACTAATAACGTCATGGGGACTGCTAATGTCCGCCTTCAAAGATGTAACATTGTTACGTCACAAAATTAACGTTGCTGTACTGTGATGAATTAGCAGATTTTATGACGTCAATTTCTGTACTCTACAAATACGCTTCTATTGTAACATTTATATATCGGAAAAAATGTTACATGGGGTAAACATCACCTGGATGTAATGAAAAAACGTCTTAATAAAATAAATTTTTATTCATATAATTTAAAATAACATAAATACCTACCCAGGAAGCAAAAACTACTTTTTAGTTAAAATAACATCTATTTCACGTCTCAAACAAGTCATATGTCCGCCCTAAATAACATCACAAATATGACATCCTAAAATAACGTTATTTTGATGTGAAAGTTACGTTATTTTTAGGATGTCATAAAATAACCCAAGCAACAATTTAAGTATTTGTTACGTATATGGGACTATTGAAGAAACTTCAAAGTGTTTTGCGACAGTCGCCGGTCTCTTTATATTACTCTTTCATTACTACGTTACGACTAAAGTGGGGAACAATTATTGAGTTCCAAAAAGGTAGCAAATATGTCACTAGCTACCAACCCTGCTACTATTTGGGACGTAGCTGCTACGTTACTAGAACGTTCCAATATCGTTGCTAGAGCGTTATAATTACTTTTATTATTTGTTTTTACTTCTATATTAACTGTCTTTGTCAAACTTATATTAGATTATACTATCGCTCCTTTTTTAAATGGAACCACTACGGACTTGGCTTTTCAATGTCGTCGTTTATTAAATATGTACTGGTAGTTTATAACTTCCAGAATAACAATATAATGTTTAATTAGACAGGTAGATTTATAAACCCTTTAAATTTTACTGTTGAACTTATGAATTTAGTTTTTGTAAAATAAATGCGCTTCATCAATATTTAAGTATAAACAAATTATTTATTTAGTAATGTTTATAAATAAAAAAATCTTAATATTTATTATTTTTTTTTTATTTAATTATTAATACCGTCTATTACCAACAATATTTCTATTTATTAAACAACTATTTACAAACAATTAAAATAATTTATTATTTACATTACCACGTGGTACTGTACAGTAAAAAATGGCCGATAAGAAGCATTTTCCTTTAAAGTAGTTTTCGCTACTTTAAAGTTTTTTTCCACTTTACGGTTGTTTTGGTTAGTACCATAAACGTTCCAAATACTAAAATAATAACTTTTAAGTTATTAACTTTGTAGTTTTTAACTCAAGTTCCAGTTTCGAGATTTTAACATGCAAAGGGACTACAAAGTAAAAATAATTATAATGTAATCTTTAGGTAGCAACCGAAAGTAACTGCTACAAATTAAATTTACTTGAAAGTTTTTTTTACTTATAACATCTTTTTTAAAGTTGCAAAGTCTTCTTGGGGGCAACCAAGTTTTACTTAAATGTTTATTACTTTATAGTAACAATTTAAGGAAAAATTAAGTTTCTGTTACAAAATATTGCTATTTAAAAGTTAGAATTACTTTTAAGTAAAAATTAAAGTAGCTGTTTAGTATACTTAACTAATTTAAAGTTATCACCACTTTGGCAATGGTTTTTGGAACCAAAAATGCTGCTTGGGAACGTTATTTCAATATCCAAATCACGTTATTTTAGGATATCATATTTGTGATGTTATTTAGGGCGGACATATGACTTGTTTGGGACGTGTAATACATGTTATTTTAACTAAAAAGTAGTTTTTGCTTCCTGGTTAGGTATATATTAGCTAATATATATAAACTCTTAAAAAAGAATAATATAAAATAAATTAAAAACTAACAACACAAAATAAAAGGAACATTATTTATAAACTACCTAGAATCCACAAGAATAAAAACAAAACAAAGCAAATGGCTACCGTTTACCGGCTTCAAGCCTCAACGGCAACGCGTCTTTTGTCCTTTCCTTCTTCCACAAATAGAAAAACTCCATTTGTCGCTGTTTCTCCTACAAAAATAGTACTATATATTACACAGCAAACGAAAAATTATAGAGGTGTATAGGATGGCGCCACGTTTGAATATCGTTTTCTAAATCTCCATACGGTATAGAGTTATATTCGTCAGTCGAGCGTTTCAATACTCTCCACAGTATAGAGGTCGTAATTTTACAAAACTAACATATACCAGTGGAGATAGTGCAGGGTCTACCAACAGACCTAATTACTAAATTATTAAAGTTTAATAGCATATCGATCATTTTTTCAACATAACCTCTGAAATTTTTAATACAAATATAGGTACTTTATATAATACATAAATATACTTAACATCATATCATCTGTGCTTTACATACCTGAGTTGTTACGGTAACTAAAAATCAGACAAAGGAACCAAAGAAAGGAACTATTTTCAACAAAATCATATGCAGAAAGGAGAAAATTCAAAATACTTGCATCCATCAAAAGATCAAAACTTCTTGCAATATTACACCCTCTTTTTATACTCTCAGAAATATTGACTAGAACAGTATTAGAGAGACTCCAGTTTCTATAACTTGCTAGAGTAAAGAGAAGTCGAAACCGTTGCGATATTGCATTGCGCTGTTTTTGTATAAATCTCGGGGACATTAACGAAAATCATTGCCAGTAAAATTCGAAAAGCTTGAGTTTCTATGTCTCTGAGGAGAATAGGAATCCGAAGTTGCTGCACCATTGGACTGAACCCTTTTTTAATAATTTCTAGAGACATAAATGACTGCACCATTCGACAGGGTCGAGTTTCTACTCCTCTGTTGAATATAGAAAATCAAAATAATGTATCTTGTAAGACACCATTGAGTTTGACTTTAAATATAGTCGTGCATAGGTATAGAGCCGAAAAATATAAAAACAAAGCACGATTCAATACAGTTATGATAAAACTTTAAGATTTGATATTCAAACGCGGAGTCATCCTATACACTTCTATAATTTTCCGTTTGATGTGTACTTAAATTGTGAACATGAATGATTGAAACTTCTGTATACATAGGTATAAGCATAGAAAAAGGATAAGGTATAAGTGGGTAGGTACTTTTTAACCTTGATTTTTGTAGGAGACAAATTGATTTTGTCTATCTGTGGAAGAAGGGAAGGACAAAAATATTTTTACTATTTACCTAATTAAATATGAATAGTTATGCATTTAACTAATTACAATTTTAAAATATTTTATAATACCTACTTAATTAAGTACTTAAGTAGGTACCTACTAATTATTTTTGAAATATTAATGAAAATTATCTATATTTTTTTGTTTAATTATACAACCTTCAATCTAACCAAGAGCACTTACACTTAATATTTCTCACTAACACACTAATTTAAATTAAAAATTAGAAAAATGCGACGATAACCACCTGTCGTTGCAATACGTAGACTGACCCGTCTCGAATTTACGGTTTTATTAAAGTTAATATAATAACATTCCAATAACAAGCGTATAATTTCGTGTTAGAGACATCCTAATCTTAACGTCAAGAATGAACTGTTTAATTAACGTAAATTCAGTATTGTCACAATGATGAACATTTAATTTTGTTTTATAGACATCACATTTTCAACGTAACGATATTACTGTTTTGTTGATGTATATGTGGTGACAATCCCATAACGTCACAAAATTAATGGCTCATAAATGTTGATCAGGGCAAGTAGAAATCCGGACGTCCGAGAAACATTTATGGGACACATTTAAAACTGCACTTAATTTATTTTTCCACGTAAAAATCACAGGACGGCAACCAAACTACTCTGGCGGTGGCTATGGGTAACGGCTATGGCTATGGGTAACGATGAGTAAATGGAATTTTTTTCAGCGCTAAATTCAAATTCTGAAAAGATTTAGGAAGGGTGGTTGAATGTGCCCCTAGGCTGAATGTGCCCCCCTTTCCCCTATATACATGCATTTTGTATGAAGTGGAACCCACTTAATCAACGTAAATGTGACCCCCTCGTATAAAAAACCAATTTTAAAACTTGACATAGTGGCACCACCAAAAATCATGATCAAGTAGCACCCTTCACGTATAAACTGGTTATAATTATATTCAAACAGGCACCCTCCACTGTTGCCATACTTACGGGTGCCATATTGAAGATATGCAATATAATATAATTTTATTTAGTAATATTCATATCTGAAAAATGTTGATTACATAAAACAAATATGGTGAAAAATCAGAATTTATAAAGTAAAAAGTAATTATAAAAATTAAGTAAGTATTTTTAAATGGTGTATTAAGTTTCAAGTTTATAAAAAGCGATTTGACAAATTATAATGTTAATATTGGCTTTCTTGAGAAACGCGATGTGGAGTGCGTAAAATAACTTTTATAATGCAACTTCATTGAAAATTCGATTGAAGGCGCGCAACACAGCAAACGGAAAAATATAAAACTGTATAGGATGACTCCGCGTTTGAATATTAAATCTTAAAGTTTTATCAGAACTGTATTGAATCGTGCTTTGTTTTTATATTTTTCGGCTCTATACCTATGCACGACTATATTTAAAGTCAAACTCAATAGTGTCTTACAAGATACATTGTTTTGATTTTCTATATTTAACAGAGAGGTAGAAACTCGACCCTGTCGAATGGTGCAGTCATTTATGTCTCTAGAAATTATTAAAAAAGGGTTCAGTCCAATGGTGCAGCAACTTCGGATTCCTATTCTCTTCAGAGACATAGAAACTCAAGCTTTTCGAATTTTACTGGCAATGATTTTCGTTAATGTCCCCGAGAATTATACAAAAACAGCGCAATGCAATATCGCAACGGTTTCGACTTCTATTTACTCTACCAAGTTATAGAAACTGGAGTCTCACTAATACTGTTCTAGTCAATATTTCTGAGAGTATAAAAAGAGGGTGTAATATTGCAAGAAGTTTTGATCTTTTGATGGATGCAAGTAGTTTGAATTTTCTCATTTCTGCATATGATTTTGTTGAAAATAGTTCCTTTCTTTGGTTCCTTTGTCTGATTTTTATTTACCGTAACAACTCAGGTATGTAAAGCACAGAGGATATGATGTTAAGTATATTTATGTATTATATAAAGTACCTATATTTGTATTAAAAATTTCAGAGGTTATGTTGAAAAAATGATCGATATGCTAAGTATTAAACTTTAATAATTTAGTAATGAGGTCTGTTGGTAGACCCTGCACTATCTCCACTGGTATATGTTAGTACAGCAATATTTAAATCTGGTTGATGAAAAAGTACACACCAGTGCAGGTTATTGTAGCATCTACGAACAAATGAATTAATGGCCCATTGGCAATTATTCCTTTAGGAAAAATATTCAACACAGATTAATTAATTAATAAAATGAAAAAAAATCACAATCATGTCGTATATAGTTTTTTTTAAGCATAAAATAATTTTTATATTAATACTACTTCAAAAGTGAAATTACGACCTCTATACTGTGGAGAGTATTGAAACGCTCGACTGACGAATACAAATCTATACCGTGGGGAGATTTAGAAAACAATATTCAAACGTGGCGTCATCCTATATACTTCTATAATTTTCCGTTTGCTGTGAAATGGAAGATAGGTAGGTTAGAATTTTGGTTAAAGATGACAGAAATAATTACAATTAATATTTTTGTATTTGTCTTTTAACAATTTAAAAATCTCTCAGACCAACGCGGAGGGCGGGGGCGGCGGCGGCGGTACGACAAAAATATTTTGTTTATTAATTATATTAATCATAATTATGAATTCACACCAATGTGGAAGCGAAAAACTTGTCTTGTTTTATTTAATAAGTACCAAAATATTTTTACCAAAGCTAGTAAAATTATTTACATTCACGCACCACGGTGTGCCTGTCCTTTATAAATGCTGCAGAATTTTTTTTTCATGTTTATAAGTAGATGTATAAAAAATTAAATCAAAGATATACCCACTCTATTATTTTATTTATATAATATATTAATAATATATTAATTTAAAGAATATTTTTAATTTAATTTTTTGTACTTGTACTTAAATGAATTATTATTTTTTCTACAAATTGTTTTTGTGCTTGCAGACTTTTTTCAATGTTTAAAAATAAATCCTTGTGAGAAACAACATTTTCTTTTTTGTCCCTACCTAATGATGATAGAAAAATTAATATTTTAATTATTATTTCTACTCCCACCTTTAAAACGCCCCTTCGTACATGTTTTCATGACACTAAGGGACCTTTTAAATACACATTGACAAGTTTGTGGCCTTATGGCACTTGGTCACGGGCTGAAGTTAGCAACAGGTTTTTAGTCACGGGCTGAAGTTAGTTTTAAGTTAGTTGACAGTTGTCAAATGTCATACAATCGTTAAAATAAAGTGCCTTTCTTGTAAAATAATACTAAATGTGAAAATTTTATTATCTCATTACAAAAATACAAAATAGTTTTTTGACGACAATATTTAAAAAAAATAGGGGACATCCATTAATTACGTGAGATAAAAATAGGGGGGAGGGGTCTAGCAAAATCTCACCAAATCTAATGTTAAGGAAGAGGGGGTCATTAAAAATCTCACGTCAACTTTTGGGTTTAAAGAAAATGTATTATAATTGAAATTTGTCAAAAAAAGTAATAAATTTTTATTTTTTGGGTTTATCATGTTGTCCGCAAAGAAAGTTTAATGGCTAGAATCTCACGTGAGGGATAGGGGGGGTCTACCACATCTCAACAAGGGGGAGGGAGGGGTTCAAATTATCAGAAAAATCCTCACGTAATTAATGGACATCCATATATGACCTTTTAATTTCGCCGTAGTAGTTTAGTTAACTGGATTTAACTGATAAAGCGTTAAAAAATTTGCTTACAGTGCCCATAAAACATTCTGTTCTCTTTACGGTGAAAAACTGCTTCTATATTGATTTTAGTCTATTTTTAAGGAATAAATTTAGATTTACACAGTATAATTTGAGATTTAACGCCGGTAGATTCTCAAGTTAGAAATTATAACGGAAATTCCAATAAATACAACTTTTTGCACCTTTAACATTTTCAGTGTAAGAATTTTTAATACTTTGTAATAATATTTTGCAATTATAGTATTAAAAAAATCAAAGGATAAAATATGTTCTTAACATAATCATATTTTCAAGTATCAATAATTGTTAAGTTTAATTAAAATAATAACGGGCAATTTTAATGTTGAAAATTACGTCAAAAATGTTTATTGGGATGGTTACTTTATTTTCGTATAGATGTCGCTTTATACAAATATTTAATTTAAATTATTTTTTAGATAACATTAAGAAGAATCTGATCCTTATAAAACAGATGGAAGCGAAGATCTAGCGAAAATAGTCGTGAATATGTAGGTAATTTTATTTTAACTCTGCTACCTTTATTTTATATTCCTAAACAACTGCAGAAGGAAAACAAGCCCCTCTGCACAATTTGAAGAAAAAGTATGGACTTTGTTCAACAAAATTGAAATAATCGATGATGAAGCCGTGGCGAAAAATCGCGAAAAAAATTAAACAATTTTGGTTTCTTGGTTAGAAGTAAAATATTTGTGATTATAATAATCATATACATTTTTTAAACCTGCATCTAAAAACATTTTTTTCTCATTTTTTTATTAAATAAATTACTTTTTATTTTAAAAACTAAATTCAGAATCAATACCAAAAGGATCCCAGTAAGCACCAAACAGTCGGCCACCCTTCGGCATAGGCAGATGACCAGCGGTTCGACTTGCCCACACCCGGCCCCTTAGGGCCCGCGTTATTTTACCCCTGTTACCATTTGGCCACCTACTAACCGAACTTGGCCGAAGTTCGGCCTGCTGCGGCATAAGCGATACATCTCACGGCTGCTTACACACGCGAACTAACTATAAATAGGGATGGGCTAATATTTAGTTGGATGTGTAAGTCTGTAATGGCACAAAAATGTACAAAAGTGTACAAAAGTGCTCTTTTAGTTCCATCCTTATTTCCTAAGAAGTCTCAGAAGCCAACTGAATGGCTTGAACGGGTTAGGGGTAGGAACAGGCCGCAAGCTTAAAGTCCCCTCCGAAGGACTAATATACAATAGGATAAACACAAATAAACAGTCATACCCCTGGTAGGATTTGAACCCACGACCTCTCGGCTTGTAGTCAGCAGCACTAACCACTAGTCCACCGTCGCGACGGCGGTATATTCTATAGTTCAGTCCCGAAATCCTCTGAATGGCAAGTTACTCTTTTAGCATACGTGCTATTGGCCGAACGCGGCCAAACGGCAAAACGTATTTGAGTTCGTATTTAAAAAAATATTTTTAGGGACGTGCAATGAATATTAAATAATATAAAAATTATTTTAAGGGACGTGCAATGAATATTGAATAATATACAGAAAAAAAATCCATTAACTATGTAGAATAAACGTTAACGCCCACTGAAATATTTTAAAGTTAATTAACAAGTTTTTGTAAAATTTAATGCAAAATTAATATAACATTTGGTATGATTCGTAACAGTTTAAATTACCTAATTAAAAGCAAAACAAAACTGACCTACTGAAGTTAGTATTAAAAAAAACGTATTAAAATATTATATATAATAAAAATTGAAAATATAACGGCAATACTAAAAAAGTATATGGGTCAGAATTTCTCAAACGGGCCACCTGAATTAGGTCAAAATTAGTTTTTGATTGTAGATACATTTTTTCGATAGTATTTTACATCACTAACACAAATCCTAAAGGATTTTGTAAAAAAAGATTTTTCAATTGACATATTCCTGATATTAAAAGTAAAAGTTTTTAGTAATTAAAAAATAAAAAAAAATCATTATGGCTAAACTAATTATCCGATTCCAACGATTTAACTAGCGTTGGAATCTTGTTTTGACATAGATTCTTTGTTATTTTTTTCAATTGTACAATTTTCATTTAGGTCGATTTTTTTTTGTTTTTTTTATAACAAATTCGGAAATAATTGGCTTCTGCGCCAGCTATCGACTCGAAAAAAAAAACACATATACTCCAATCATTTTTCGAAATTATGCTGCTGAGAAAAAAAATGGCCCGCAGGTTCCAGACCACCGTAAGACGTCGCGTCACAAGCGCGTACAGCGTACACGGTTCGGAGCGAGAGCTGACACCGCGCGCGGCCACAAAAGGACGAATAACTTTTTGTCAACCTGCGGGCCATTTTTTTTCTCAGCAGCATAATTTCGAGAAATGATTGGAGTATATGTGTTTTTTTTCTCGAGTCGATAGCTGGCGCAGAAGGCAATTATTTCCGAATTTGGTATAAAAAAAACAAAAAAAAATCGACCTAAATGAAAATAGGACAATTGAAAAAAATAACAAAGAATCTATGTCAAAACAAGATTCCAACGCTAGTTATATCGTTGGAATCGGATAATTAGTTCAGCCATAATGAATTTTTTTATTTTTTAATTATTAAAAACTTTGACTTTTAATATCATGAATATATTCATACATATATGTCAATTGAAAATTTTTTTTTTACAAAATCCTTTAGGATTTGTGTTAGTGATGTAAAATACTATCAAAAAAATGTATCTACAAACAAAAACTAATTTTGACCTAATTCAGGTGGCCCGTTTGAGAAATTCTGACCCATATGTATTCTTTTCCTAAATATACTTATTTTTCGGAATTTTATTAATAAATAATATTATTCCCGGTATTTTTGCATTTGGAGGTAAAGAAAAAAATTAAAATAGGTAGGTACTTACCATCTTTAATTATTCTTTTCACCATTTCACTTATAATAATGGGTTCCACTTAAAAAATAAACTTAAAAATGTTACACACAGGTGGTTTTAAAATTTCTTTCACTGTTGCCAAATTTAGGGTGCTATAATGTAAAAGCATATTATGGGTGCCAAAAATTGAACAATTATAATAAGTGTATAAAATATATACATCTGTATAAAAAAAAGCGCCCTCTATAATAAAATTCGCGAACTAAAGTGTATATCCGCGAGTAATCACTGTCAAAATGGCACCCTTCAAATTTTTTGTTATATGGTTTAGAAGGACCCTGCCTTCATAGGAAAATCATAAAGGCAAAACAAAGTGGCACCCGAAACCGGGTGCCACATTGTAAAATTGGGAGTCACATTGACAATGTTTATACTATATGGGTGCCTAAATAACACTATCTAATAAGGCTGGGAATTTGTTAGTTTTTGGAATTCGAATCCTCGTTTAAAAATTATTTGAAATACTCGAATTATTCGAATATTCGAATTATTCGAGTATTCGAATTATTCGAATATTCGAGTATTCGAATTATTCGAATATTCGAATATTCGTGTTCTAGTAAATTCGAATAATTCGAATATGCATGTCTTTATAATCTGTGATTCATGTCCTCGTACATTCGAATAATTTGAATATAGAGTACATTTTTAAATATTCAAATAATCGAATTTTTAAATACTCGAATATTAAAATATTTCAATTAATCAAAACTATCTTTGCTTTGCTTATTGTTGATGACATGGGGGGTGGGGGTCTAGATGGTGATTACGTCAGCAGTAGTTATTTACTTTTTTACACATATGGCAACCCACACATTGTCTATGCTTGAAATTAGTAATTACTGATTACTTTTTGCTACTGTCCAAAACGAAGCGACTACATATATCGCTTTTTTCGAATTTGGTTATTTTTGGAATTTTCAAAATTCAAAAGCCATCTAATTTTTGATGAGAGCTGTTAATTTTTTTTAATAAAAATGACAAATTAACATATTCGAAAAAAGTTTTTTTTGCACCACCCTTATATATACTAATTTAAAGTGTTTTAATATTCGAGTATTCAAATATGCGAGTATTCGAATAATATTCGACGAATATTCGAGTATTCAAATATGCCAGTATTCGAATATTCGAGTATTCGAGTATTCGAATATTCAAATATTCGAATATTTGAATATTCGAGTATTCGAATAATTTATAATCGATTTCCACCCCTATTCGAATACTCGAATATTCGAATATTCGAATTATTCGTAATCGATTCCCAGCCTTACTATAAATACACGAATTAAATTCAAAATAAATGCAGAAAAATTACAAAAATAAAGTTCAGCTTTTAAAAGTATTATACAATCAGAAATCACTATTAAAAAAAATCTAAAATAACCCCTTTTAACACTGTCAGATCTGCACTGTGGGGGTATCTTTTCATATGTGGTTTTGTACTATATGTCTTGTCAAAGAAGAAATATAGTTGTATGATGAACCACATATATCACATCTGAAAATAAGAATTTTGTGATTCTAAATATTATGGTTTTAACATTTTAAATGTGTTTTTGACTTTCGAAATTGTTTATAACATTTAACTTAACATTCTAAATTATGTTTTTGACACTCAATGTGTTTTTGACATTATGAAATGACTTACTAAACCGTTTTTACAATACATTAGCATTTTAAATAATGGTATTGACATTTTAAATGTGTTTTTGACATTTTAGTTATGCTTTTGACACATTAAATTGTGTTTTTGACGTTCCAAATTAATTCTTAATGTGTTTTGACAATTTCATTGCGTTTTTGACATTCTAAATTTGTTTTGACTTAATTTCATTAACATTCTAAATTATGTTTTTGACAATTTTATTTTTATGAAATTTCAGTTATGCTTCTGACACATTGTGTTTTTGACACTATTACTATTAGTTTTTGACATTCTAAATGTGTTTTTGCATTTCTAAAATATGTTTTTGACATTCTAAATATAATTTTGATAATCCAATTGCGTTTTGACATTTTTAATTATGTTTTTGACTCATATTACATTAGGATTCTAAATTATGGTTTTGACATTTAAAATGTGTTTTTGACAATCCCCATGGGTTTTTGACATTTTAAATGGTTGTTAACTGTCTAAGCCGCTTTTTCTTTACATAAACATTCTAAATTATGTTTTTGACAATTTAAATGTTTTTTGACAATTCCATTTGGTTTTTGAAATTTTAGTTATGATTTGTTTGTTGTTTTTGACATCATGTTTGTGGCATTCTAAATTATGTTTTTGACATGCCGAATGTGATTTTGACTATCTAAATGTATTTTGACAATCCCATTGCATTTTAAACATTTTCAATTATGTTTTTGACATTTAAAATGTGTTTTTATAATCCCCCAAGGGTTTTTGACGTTCTAAATTGTTTTTGACAATTTAAATGTCTTTGAAATTTTAGTTATGATTTTAACACAAAGTTTTTGGCATTCTAAATTATGTTTTTGACATTCCGAATGTGGTTTTGACTTTCTAAATGTATTTTTGACAATCCTATTGCATTTTTGACACTCATTGCGTTTTGTGTTCTTGACATTCTTAATTATGTTTTTGAAATTCTCCATTGTTTTTGATTTTCTAAACCGTTTTTAAATTACATTGGGATTCTAAATTATGGTTTTGACATTTAAAATGTGTTTTCGACAATCCCCATGGGTTTTTGACATTTTAAATGGTTGTTGACTGTCTAAACTTTACATTAACATTCTAAATTACGTTTTTGACAATTTAAATTTGTGTTTGACAATCCCATTTGGTTTTTGAAATTTCAGTTATGATTGTGACACATTAAATTGTGTTATTAACTTTCTCATTACACATTCTAAATTATATTTTTGACTATATTAAAGTTTTCGACATTATGTTTTTAAAATTAAAAACGTGTTTTTGACAATTCCATTGCGTTTTTGACACTTTGACATCCTCAATAATTGATAATTATTATATTTTTGACTTAATAAAATGTGTTTTTGACAATCCCAATGGGTTTTTGACATTTTAAATTGTTTTTTACTGTCTAAACCGTTTTTACTTTTTATTAAAATTCCAAATTATGTTTTTGACATTTCAAATGTGGTTTTGACTTTCTAAAGGTATTCTTGACAATCTCATTGCGTTTTGTGTTTTTGACATTCTTAATTATGTTTTTGAAATTCTCCATTGTTTTTGATTTTCTAAACCGTTTTTACATTACATCAACATTTAAATTATGGTTTTGACATTTTAAATGTGTTTTGACGATTTCATTTGGTTTTTGACACATTCAATTTTGTTAATAACTTTATCAAAATTCTAAATTATGTTTTTGACTATATTAAAGTTTTCTTGACATTCTGAATGTGTTTTTTTAGTAAATATTCAAATAATCGAATTTTTAAATACTCGAATATTAAAATATTTCAATTAATCAAAACTATCTTTGCTTTGCTTATTGTTGATGACATGGGGGGTGGGGGTCTAGATGGTGATTACGTCAGCAGTAGTTATTTACTTTTTTACACATATGGCAACCCACACATTGTCTATGCTTGAAATTAGTAATTACTGATTACTTTTTGCTACTGTCCAAAACGAAGCGACTACATATATCGCTTTTTTCGAATTTGGTTATTTTTGGAATTTTCAAAATTCAAAAGCCATCTAATTTTTGATGAGAGCTGTTAATTTTTTTTAATAAAAATGACAAATTAACATATTCGAAAAAAGTTTTTTTTGCACCACCCTTATATATACTAATTTAAAGTGTTTTAATATTCGAGTATTCAAATATGCGAGTATTCGAATAATATTCGACGAATATTCGAGTATTCAAATATGCCAGTATTCGAATATTCGAGTATTCGAGTATTCGAATATTCAAATATTCGAATATTTGAATATTCGAGTATTCGAATAATTTATAATCGATTTCCACCCCTATTCGAATACTCGAATATTCGAATATTCGAATTATTCGTAATCGATTCCCAGCCTTACTATCTATCTATATATATATATATGTATATATATATTAGGGTGCTTAAAAAAAAAATTGTTTTTATTCAATATAAAGAAAATCCTTACCAAATATGGGCGTTCCAGCTCAACTCTAAGGGCCAGTTTTTCAATAGGCTAGTTAAATCCAGAGTTGAATAACTCTGGCTTATCTCTGACTTAAGTCAACTCCGAGTTTAGGTCGCGTTTGGGTTTTACAATTACAATCATAGTGAGGATTTATCAACTCTAGGTTTGTATAAAATTTGTAAAGTTGGTAATGCGTTGTCATGGTAACGGCTGCACGCCAACGTCATTTTTGGCTCTGTTTTGCGTTTTTTTTAAGAATGTCACAAAGGTAGTGTGATCATTATTATAAAATTATTAAATTTATTGATTACAATTTTAAGATTACGGTAAGTTTATTTTTTGCTTTAGTGGAAAATGTGCTGCAATTTAAATAAATAAATATTTGAAGGCACTGATGTCGTGTAATAAAACTGCTATATGTAATACTGAACCGCTCAAAAAAGGCTCGATAAACAACTTTTTTTTTGGCTAAAAAGAAAGTAAAATGCATAAAAAATTAGGAAATCGCAAGAAAGCCATGGGTACTAGTAGTACCGTACTACCCAGCCGTTGACGGGGCTAAACGAACAGCTAATTCAAGACCAAAGAACCCGTGGCGTAAAACCGCAGGGTAAGCAATAATTGGTTTTCCGCGGATAAAGCGTCATTTCTACAACGAACAAAATTAAAATATGACATTTAGAAGGATTCAATAAGCTGAGAGCCGTCTCGCAATACTTTTTGCTAAATAAACTTTTCACCTGTATCAACAATTTCCTCTAAAATATTTTCTACCGTTCTTGGAGAAAACCGAAATCTGCTTAGAAAATTAATATTGTCCCACATTTCAAAATGATTTCTTTTGGACAAATAACTTTTGGTCTTCTAAAGTTCTCTTCATCATTACTATAGGCATTTACATCATAGTCCCACGTGGGACATTGTACATTATCATTTAACACAACACTCACAACAGAACGATATATAACCTCTTTTTATTTTAATTCTTACTTAACTCATACCTTTTCTGGGAATTAAAGTAACTCTGAGTTTAATATAAACTCGGGGATCAAAATTAATTGAAAAACGCGAATTTAGTTAACTCCAAATTTAACTCGGGGTTTAAAATTAAACCTCGGATTAAATCACATTGAAAAACTGGCCCTAAGAGGTCGCTGTTTTTATTTTAGTTTCCCATTGAATTAACATGGGAAAAAATTAATTTATGTTTGGAATTTTATACCTCTGTATCAAAGTAACTTATGGCAATGATCATTGCAGTTTCTTATATAAAATTTAACGCTCTACAAAAAAGGTCTCTTATTATTTTTTGATAACCCTGCTGAAAATCCCGCATAAAAACTTATAAAAAAAAACTTATAAAAGTTGATGAGTTTTTATAGGGCCTATGAAACAGCAATTTCTGATACAAACTTTTTAAATTCTATAGGTTTTTAAGTTTTATGAGTATTTATGAGTTTTTAAGAGACATTACTTTTTAACTCTAGTCACCCGGGAAAAAAAAATTATATATAATCATATATAATTATATATAATTATGTATGATCATATATAAAATAATGTATGGACATATATGATTATATATGATTATTTATTTACGTATAATTGGCTTTTATATATGGTTGTATATAAATATCTATAAACATGTAGAAACATACATGGTCATACACACTTATATATATTTAAATTTATTTTAGATGAAGAACGTTTACATTTATAATATATGAACATATATAGTCATATATATGTATGTATATGTATATATTATTATATGTGATGTAATATTATTTATTTTGGATGCAAAATACATTGATGTATATATCCAGGATACTTAATATTTATAATATATGACTATATATGTACATATATGGTCATACAAAGTATATATATATATGAACATATCTGGTATAGTGATGTTAAATTTGATGACAATACCATATGGTAACGTAACATTGTTTTTTTAACGTTAAAAAAACAATGTTACCTTTCAGAACGGAAAATTAAAAATATTTTTTCTCTTATACATATATATATATTAGGGTGGAGCGAAAAAAAGAAAAAAAAATTTTTTCCTTAGCCTGGGGGTGGAATTTGTAGCCTATAAAAAAAGAAAATTTATGAAATAAAAAAAAATTTTTTACTCAACGTCTTGAGGTGGCCCACTGAGTTTTTAAATTAAATTTAAGTTAAAATTCTTTTGAATAAAAAAAAAATTCAAAAGTGTTCCGGAAACTGCGGAGTGTCCTCTTTCTTGCTAATTAAAAGTTATGAGCTTAAAAAAAATTGTCGTCATTATTGTTGTTTTTAAAAAAATTCCAAAATAGTAACATGCTTTTCTGAGGCAATAGAGCGAATTTCGAGTTGAACACGATCAAATTTGTTTATTTTTAGATAAATTTGAAGATTACAAGCCAACAAATTTTTTTTTTTTATTCAAAAGAATTTTAACTTAAATTTAATTTAAAAACTCAGTGGGCCACCTCAAGACGTTGAGTAAAAATTTTTTTTTTTTTTTCAAAACTTTTCTTTTTTTATTGACTACAAATTCCACCCCCAGGCTAAGGAAAAAAAAAATTTCGCTCCACCCTAATATATATATATATATATTTTGTAACCTATGTTTGTAAAAAAATACAATAAAATAGGACACTTACCTCGGCAGCTCTTATTTGTCGACGCTAGGTCGAGGTTCAAGTTTTAAGATCGAAAATCTGAAGTCAAGGGCGCCAGTTGCGACAAACTCAACAGGAAGTCAGGGTAAGGGAGTTTCTTTCACAATAACAAATTAACCAATACTTTAATTAATTGACACTTTATTCTAACAAAAATGTATCCCACCGTGCGAGCGTAGCTCCAAATAAAATTGTTATCCCACTGTGCAGATGTTTCTATGAACATAACCTTAACTGTCAAACTTAAGCACACTCGCAAACATGAATCAATTACAAAAACTAATAATACAATCAGACGTCTGTTACAAAGGTCGTAATTACTACTTAATTTAATTTGCGAGTTATTGCCGTTATAAAATGTTACAAGTGTTTATACCAGACATTGATACAAGGTAATATTAAGGTTATATCATTGAGTTATATATTTAGTTTACTTGGTGAATTTGAGATGTAATTAACCAAATCCAAGGAATTAGGGCCCAGGCACAATACTAATGGGTAAGTTCTATTAGCTCTTCCATGCAGCTTTCAATTTAAAGTGTTTTCTAGGCCTTGTCCATTCCACCAGGAACAATGTACACCGATTGTTATTGGAAATTACCAGCAAATCCACAAATCTTCCAATGGGTATTTTAAACACTGTGTTGGATTAGGTACAAATATTCAATTGCCAAAGCTGCAAGCATGTACGATGCCCAACTATCAAAACCAAATTCAATTATCCAATAAAAAAAAGGCCCACAAGATTTGAACCTTTTTTAACAAAATTAATCAATTGATGATCTAAATAAAATTAACTTTTAGCATTTAATTCACAAGATGTGTGCCAGCAAAAAACAATTTAAATTTGTCATTTTTCATCCCAGTGCAGTGGCAACACTGTGACATTAATTTAGCAATATTTATTGTTTATTTGTTTATTTATTTGTTTAATACCAACTTATAATTAAACCCCAGAATAAAGTGTCATAAAAGAAATCAACTAAAATTTACTATTAAACTTATAACCTAACTTGGCCCAAGAACATTAACAATTAAATAGAATACATTAGCAGGTAAGCAATTAATATTTCTTTAATAAAACTCCAAAACTTTTCAAAATCAAAACTAACTAAAATCCTGTTTGTTACAATATATATATATATATATATATATATATATATATATATATATATATATATATATATATATATATATATATGTGTATAAGAGAAAAATTATTTTATTTTTAAATTTTGAAATAAAAGTTATTCTTAATAATAAGTTTAAAAATAATATTGACATAAAAAAATTGGATTTGATCTTCAGGGTGTTAAAAAATTAGGCAAACATGAAATCAATACAAGGGAAAAGTTTTGTTATTTTTAATTTTTTTTTAAATCTGAATACATAATTTTTTATTTTCAGAGAAAATTCATTCCTAATAACATATGTTGATTGTCAAAAAGTAACATTCTTATAGTAAAATTTGTGATTTTAACTACAGGGTGTTTATTTTATTATTATTATATGTTTAGTTTTAAAAATAATATATTATATATATAAGCGCGTTGTGTTTTTTTGTTTAGACATATTAAAAACATTTTTTTCACTTAATAAAAGTTTTATTTTTATATATGTTTAAGTTATACACAATAACCATTATATACATACAGGGTGTTAAAAATAAATGGTAAAAAATCAAGGGGGTAGAAGACGAGCTGAGACAAGCATTTTTTGTCTTAGGGACATTTCCAAAAACGTCCCCCTACTGAGCTACAGGCGTCAAAAACTGCGGGCACCGTTTGAATTTTGCGCGCTGAACCGCCGTATGTAACATTGGTTATAATTGAACAGGTGAGAATAAGAACAGTACAAGTCCAAAAATTTTATTTTGACAACTCAATTTTTAAAATCAATTTAAAAGTTCAAAAGGAATTTTGTTTAGGTATCTGTCACTTTTAGTATAATTATAACCCTATAGGGTTAGGTATGTCAGATTGTCAAAGACATGTCTTTGACAATCTGACAGATACCAGAGTAGAATTTAGGTCCGCGCGCCAAATTCAAAAGGTGCGCGCAGTTTTTGACGCATATAGTATGGTAGGGGGTAGTTTCTGGATACATGTCCCCAAAAATACTTGTCTCGGCGTGGCCTACCACAACCTTGAATTTTTAGCATTTATTTCATAACCCTGTATAATTATATATAATTATATGTGGACCAAAATTCATGTATGGTCATACATGGGCAAACTTCATACATGTTCACATATAATGAATTTATATATTATTATATATGATCATATATAATTATATATGATCATACGTGGACCAAAATTCATGTATGGTCATACATGGGCAAAATTCATACATAATCATATATAATGAAATTATATATAATTATATATTATTATATATAATTTTTTTTTCCCGGGCAGTAGAGTAGTATACTAACTATAGTTATAATATTAAATATAATATACATATTTTATGAGTATGTATAAGTTTTTAAGAGACACTATGGTGTCTTACTTTTAAGCTCTAGTGAAAACTTATTAAACTTTATCAGTAGGTATATATTTACCGATCATGTTATATAATATTTTATGAGTATTAAAAAAGTTTTAATAAGACACTATATAATCATAAAACTTTATAATCACTTATCCGATAAATACTCGTACACAGCTGTTACGTGTAAGAGTGTTACACTGTAACTCCAATAAAATATTTATAACATAATGCGTAAATACTTTATCAGTATTTACGCATCATGTTATCAATATTTTATAGGTGTTACAGTGTAATACTGTTACACGTAACAGCTGTAGCTATTTGTAGCTTTTTATAGACATATAATAGGTAAGGCCTTATACAAACCAATAAACTTACATCCCTTATAGAGTCTCATAAACACTCATAAACAATGATCAAATCGGGACCATACTGAAACTGATAAAAGCCAGGTGCACATAAAATCTTATAAGTACTGTACCACATAAAGTCTTAAAAAACTTATAAAAGTTAGATGTAAAAAAACAATAAAATCCGATAAAATTATTTTCTTATAATTACTTATAGCCAGAGCTGTGCGGTACTCGAGTACAAGTACTCAAACACTGTACTCCAAGTACTTTCAGTGTACTCGGTACTCAGTCCCGAGTACTTTAATTTGAATGTACTTATACTTGTACTTATACTTGTACTTGATACTTGATGCAAAAATGTACTCGAGTACTTTCCCGTGTACTCGAGTACTTTTACATGTACTCGAGTACATCCAAAGTATGCAATGAGTACATTTTAATGCGGTGAGGTTGGCGTGGACAAATATGTGCGTGGGTGTTGAAAATTTGGCAACACTGCTCAGACTCGTAAAATTACGGACATGCTGCCTGAGGCAGCCTCAGCCAGCCTGCCTCACACGAAAGCCTTAAGACAGCCTCAATCAATAAATAAAAAGACACAGGAAAGAGCATTGAACAAAAGGTTTTTACTTATGTATGAAATGTAATTTTGTTTATATTTTGATAGAAATAAGATGACAATATTCCTCAAAAAGATAATTAAAGAATAAAGCTAAGGCAAAGTAAAACAAGATACTAGTCGGCATTGATAATTAACATAAAGCGAAATATCAATATTTGATGAAGGCAATTCTTAATGATTTCTTAATTGCCCCATTTCTCTAGCATTTTTCCCAACATTTCATAACTCGTAATGTACTCGGTACTTTGTACTCGTATGGGTACTCGAGTACAACGGTACTGTACTTGTACTTGGTACTCGAGTACTTTTATATAAGATTACTTGTATTCAGTACTCGAGTACTTTTTCATTGTACTCGGAACAGCTCTGCTTATAGCTTTTTATAGACATATAATAGGTAAGGCCTTATACAAACCAATAAACTTACATCCCTCATAGAGTCTCATAAACAATGATCAAATAGGGACCATACTGAAACTGATAAAAGTCATGTGCACATAAAGTCTTATAAGTACTCTTTAACATATTAGCTGAAATTCCGTATAGACATTTGCACCTACCATATAAAGGCTTATAAAAACTTATAAAAGTTAGATATAAAAAAACAATAAAATCCGATAAAATTCATTTCTCATATAGACATCTAATAGTTAAGGCCTTATAAAAACCAATAAACTTACATCCCTCATAGTCACAAAAAATCTCATAAACAATTATCAAATAGGAACCACATTAAAGCGGGATTTATAGATCTGACGTTGCCGTTGCCGTTCGTCGTTGCAGTTGCCGTTCCCGTTGGGAAGCAGCGTCGTCAAGTTTATTGCATTTATACATTGAAGTTCAACGAGAACAGCTGGCCAATCAGAATCGCCCATTTTAAATCTGATCGTGCTTGTCAATTTTTACATAGTTCAATGAACCTATGATCCGAACATTCGTTGTGTATATTTGTTATTTGGTTTAACGTGAACCTAAAATGAATAATAATTTGCTGTTGGGTACTTTTGGTGTTTTGTTATCCTCAGCTGCAATCATCAAGTGGAGGAAAAAACGTGTAAGGCGTTTTAGAATCCGGCCAATAAACCAAAACAGGCGTTTAAATAGCCAATATGTTTATTTTCAAAAGATGAAAGTTCTAGATGAAGAACAATTTTTTAAATTCACAAGAATGACTGTAGCTTTGTATGACCAACTATTGGAAACAATTAAACCTAAAATTTCCTAAATTTTCCTAAATCAACACTATTCTTGTTATCCATAATGGTATTTTCAAAAATCAAAACAAAACAACAAATGTCATTTAATTTATATTCATGGTTATATCAAAACTAGCATTTTGATTGGCTGCTGTTCGCGATACGAACTGCAAAGTTAAAAGTTGGCCAACTCGAACGGCAACTGCAACGTCGGCGTCAAGCGAACGTCAAACTATGAATGAAATGGTAGACGGTCACATGTTTATCTTTTGAACGGCAACTGCAACGACGAACGGCAACGGCAACGTCAGATCTATAAATCCCGCTTAAGCCTTTTGCTTTTGGCAAACGACGCAACGTGAGAGCGAGGAGGGGTCAGACGACACCAGTGTTGCCAACTTGCGGGAAAACAATAATCGTACGGAAAACCAAAAAAAATCGTATTTTAACTGTAAAAATCGTACACCACTTTTTATCAAATAAAAGTTTTATTTGATAAAAAGTGGTGTATAATTTTTACAGTTAAAATACGATTTTTTTATAAAACAGAATTAAAATTTAAAAATATAAAAAAATTAATTTTAATTTAAGTTTTTCGTCCTGGTATTTTAATTTATTGTTTAAAGTCTTATAATAAACAAAGCCTTGTAATAAACAGAGATATACTATCTGAATAAACAAAACGAATAAAAGCAATAACATCAATTTGAGGTTATGATATAACCGTTATTTCGTTTTTGGCGCAAATGATTCATTAATTTGAAATGAATGACGTCAGCCGCCGAAGCTCTCCATAAACAGCCGAATACTTCCGAGGTTTCCGTGATATTTAGTGTCGTCTGGAGCAGTGTTGCCAGATTGGGCGATTTATCACAAATTGGGCGATTTTTAACTCGCTCTGGCGACCATAAATTTACAAAAATCACAAGTCGACATTTGGGCGATTTTCGGCGCTAGACCGGAGTCAGCTCCAAGGAGGGTAAAATAATTTTCCTTGACTCACCAAAGCTATGATCGGAATATAAATAGGTTCATCGACATAAAACATATGTGTTATGTCGATGTCGAATGTAAATATGTAATATAAAGAAGATTGTACGCTGATTGTAAACGTTAACTAAACGATGTTATTTAAATAAAAATCATGCGTGAATGTTCAGTAATTTTTTTATTTTACAAGTAAAAATTCACAAAAAATGAACTTAAAAAAAACTGGCGACTTTTACTTTATTTTGGCGACTTTCGCCGCCTCTGGTGGCGACATGAATTTTTTTTATCTGGCAACACTGGTCTGGAGTAGTCGATGGTGATAAAAGCTAATAGAAACTTTTTATAGTGCAATGGATATGGAGAGAAATCAGTGCTTTTTTAAAAAAAAATAGGTCATATATATATGTCCTGTATACAGGACAAGTTAGCTCTAAATATTAATTATAACCTAGCCCCCACACCAGTTTAAGTTTTCAATAGAAAAATGCATGTATTTTTAAAATCAAACTGAAAATTTATAACTTTGCTAATAATAATTATTGATGAAAATGTATTATGTGCGGCTGAACCCGCACCGGCTTTAATTAATACAACTAGAGTTTATCAGAACATGTATTAATAACGTTAAACTGCACATAACAGATTGTACAACTATGTACACGCTGTGCCTCTTGCACGTGTAATCATTGCATTAATAGGGACTTAATTATTAGCATGCTGCCAGTGACAACATGGCAGCGCGCCAGATTCAAACATATATTACATCCTCTTTCTTAACTACAGATCTAACCTGTCAGGTCTTTTTATTCTTCTACCAAATCGGGAGAGTTTGGGTTCAGGAGAAATAGGATTAGTGGTTATATAATAATCGGGAACGTCACAATCAGGTTTATCAAAGTCATCATCGGGTGCATTTACAATAAGTTTAAACTCATTTTTCGATAGCCTTAAATCTACTCTATTCCTTCTAATTACATGGTCAAATTGATCTTTTACTAAATAAGACCTAGGACTCTCATGGGCGGCAACAACTTGGCCAGGTTCCCATGTATTATTTATATGATTATAAATAGTGACATTATCGATAATGTCACTATTTATAATCATGATCATGATTCTCAAGAGGTTTCAACTCATGAGAACTCTGATCATAATACTGTCTATTATAAGTTTGTCTATCTTTTAACTTGTCTGTGACATCTGTACATAAGGCAGGTTTTAATAAATTTACAGTAGTGAGAACTTTGGTTTTACTTATCGATAATGTCACTATTTATAATCATGATCATGATTCTCAAGAGGTTTCAGCACATGAGAACTCTGATCATAATACTGTCTATTATAAGTTTGTCTATCTTTTAACTTGTCTGTGACATCTGTACATAAGGCAGGTTTTAATAAATTTACAGTAGTGAGAACTTTGGTTTTACTTATTCTATTCATTAACAATTGTGAGGGGCTATAATTTATATGCTTAAGAGGGGAATTTCTGTATTGCATGAGAGCTACATGTATGTCTTTATTTTCCTCCAACGATTTTTTTAAGAAATTTTTTGCAATCGCAACAGATTTTTCAGCAAAACCGTTTGATCTAGGGTAATTGGGTCTTCTCGTCACAATTTTAAAGTTCCACTCTTCAGCAAAATCTTTACAAAATTTTGAATTAAATGGGATATTGTCACAAACAAGTTCATCTGGGGGACCAAATCTGGCAAAAATGCTTTTAAATTCACTAATACAAGTGTGAGCTGATTTATCTTTAATTTTCAACATTTCCAACCAGTTTGAATATGCGTCATAAATTACTAAATAACTTTGATTGGCATAAGTGAAAATATCAGCACCAATTCTTTGCCAAGGTCGCTCAGGTGAATCATATGACATGAGTGTTTCTTTACAGTTTTTTGGAGCAAATTTTTCACAGATTTTACATTTTTTTTATATAAGTTTCGATATCGGAAGACATGTTAGGCCAATATAGCACTAAACGCGCACGAGATTTGCATTTTTCAATACCGAGGTGACCTTCATGAATTATTTTCAATATTTCGTTTCTTAACCCAAAAGGAACCATAACTTTATTGTTGAAAAGCAACAAATCATCACTAATAAATATTTGATCTTTTAATTTATAATAGTGTCGTAAAAAAATGGAATTTCGTTTTTGTTGCTAGGCCAAGTGTTTAGAGTATAATTATAAATTATATTTAAATGAGGATCGTCCTTAATTTTTTTTCTAAAAGTTTCTTTTTTACTTTCTGACATTGGTAAGTAATTTATAACAGAGTGTATCGCGTATTCAGTGTCCTCTTCAACTTTAGGTGTTTCTTTTAAAAATGCTCGAGATAAAGTGTCGGAAATATACATGTACTTTCCCGGTTTATAATTAACATTTAGGTTATATTTAAGTAATTGTAATAGTATTCTTTGCAATCGCGGCGTTACAGATTGTAAGTCTTTTTTAAATATGTTAACTAACGGACTATGATCGGTCGTAATTTTTATGTTTTGTACGCCATAAATAAAGTAATGAAATTTTTTTGTTCCGTATTTTTTTTCCGTGTCGGTCAAACTTCGAGAAGCGAACGCAATAGGATGCCCATTTTGCAATAGACATGCGCCTAAGCCATCTTTAGAGGCATCTGTCTCTATTTCTATAGGTAAATCCGGGTTAAAAAATGACAAAATCGGTGCATTAGTTAATACATGTTTTAACTTTTTTAATGACTCATCATGTTCAGGAGTCCAGTTCCACTCAACGTTTTGTTTTGTTAACTCGAGTAGTGGGGCTATTACTTTTGACATATTAGGCACAAATTTGGCAAGAAATTTTGCCATACCTAATAATCTTAATACATCATTTCTACTCTCTGGTTTCGGCATATCAATAATGGCTCTTATATAATTTTCACAGGGCTGAACACCATTTTTTGAGAAAACTTGTCCCATAAATACAACATTATTTAATTTAAACTGTGTCTTGTGTTTATTAAATTTCAAGTTAAACTTTTCAGCTTTATCCAATACACATTTTATCATGATCAGCTTCAGTCGACCCTGTGACAATTATATCATCAAAATATATTCCCACCCCATCTATGTCGCCAAAAATTTCCAGATTTTTTTTTGAAATACTTCAGGGGCAGAACATATACCAAAAGGTAATCTACAAAATTGGTAACGGCCAAAAGGTGTTCCAAAAGTGCATAAATCCGCGCTTGAATCATCTATTTGTATTTGCCAGTATCCATCCTTCATATCTAATACTGTAAAATACTTACTGTTTGTTACTTAGTTTGCTACTAATTTCGTCGAGTGTCGGGATTAAAAAATGCTCGCATTTTATAGCATCGTTTAAGCGCTTTGGATCAAGACAAAGCCGTAAATCATGGTTTTTCTTTTCAACTATCACAAGAGGGTTTAACCAATCAGTAGGTTTGTCTACTTTTTTAATGATGCCTGTATTTTCAAGTTCATTTAATTTTTGCTTTACTTTACTATGCAACGGGTAAGGAATTCTGCGAACAGGCTGAATATTTGGCTCAACATTATCTTTTAAGGTTATGTGATGTTTGGTAGGGAATTTTCCCAGACCATCAAATACACTCGGATATAAACTAATCACTTGCTCAAGAGACGAAAATGCTTTAACAGAATCTGTTCTCTTAACCAAGCCCAGCTTAATGCATGCATCTAAACCTAACTGAATAACAGCAATGCTGTTATGTTAATGTTGACCAGAGATAATTGATAAATTATCTGCTGGTTGTTTACTACTGTAGAACGCAGCCTCACGTTCTAAGGGTTTGTGGCTTGGGGCAATAGTAAAGTCGAGTTTGTGAGTTAAAATGTAACTGGTTTTATTTATTAAATTATCACTATTTATATACATATTTTTGCTAACCTAAGTAATATTAACTTATATTTGTGTGACCACATTTGGTAACAATACAGGTACAAAAATGATTACTTTAAGATTAATTGAGGTCAAAATTTATAATTTTGCTGATTGACAAATAGTTGATTTTAAAACAAATAATTTGGAACACTTAAATTAAATTTAAATTATTAAAATTTTATATAATTTTATGTTTAAATCGCCAGATTTAACATTGTGGCGACTCGGCAAGAGAGTGGGAAACTGTCGCATATATTGGTTGGAGATTTATCATCTCTATCTGTGATCGAGGAGCTGCCTCAGGTGGTGTGGTTCCTTTCTTCATTGGCTGTATTTCTTCTTCCGTCATTGATGTTTTCCGAGTAGATTTCCGTTTATCCCAAGTCCTGATCCAGTATTGCCAAGCCTTGTAGGTGGCAATCATTGTTGTGCCAATGATAATGGCTGTTATGCAACTGGTTGCGATGGCGTGTTTCTTTATCTCTTTCCATGTAGTGGATTTTAGGTCTTCTTGGATGTTTCTTTCGCCATTGAAGAGACTTTCCAAATGGTCTGATCTTTCTACGGGTTCGACGTGTTGCATGATTGGTTGGTTGGTATTTGTGAACATCTCTTGGTTTATTTGAATGTTCTTGGAATATGATGCAATCACGGGAACTGCCTTTATCCTCTTAGGGGTGAGAATGTTCTGCTTGGTCTTTATGGAACATTCCTGGGAGATCTGAACAATGCATGGTGAATGAATGGTGGCTTCTTCCCTGACACCGTTGCACGTTATTGAAATCCTGGATGTATTGGTTGGAATCACCATCCACGCGTTTCCCATATACAATTCTTTCCAAATGTTCTCGTGTATAGGTCTTCTGAATATTTTACATTTGGTGGGGTTTTCTCGTTGGTATATTTCATCTATGAGACAATTGGGAGTTGTTTCCATTTTCTTTACACTTGCTGGTGAACACACATAACGGTTTATTGATGGCTGAATGGTATTTTTGAATTCTAGTGAGGACAGCTGGAAGTATAACTGGTTGTTGTAGTGTACTGCCAAAATTCCATCGGGAATTTCGGTGCTCCAATAAGTGTTATTTTGTATCCGTAGAGGAATCGAAGTGACCTTCAACACTGAGAAGTCATGTTTTCCTACTAGTAGAAATTGGCTGTAGACGTGAACATATTTGTTGTCAGTATGCAAGAATGTCTTTATTGTAGGGTGGTGGATAATATCTAATGCTGGTTGCAACTTTCTCTGCGCTTCGTGGAGGATGTTGTTTACATGAGCTGCTGACATGAGCTCATGTAAGTTTCCACGGCCAGAGAAAACAGAAATTAATTTGAAGAAACGGTGTTGTGTGTCGGTGGTAATGCTGTTTGCCACCTGAAATATGCTAATAATATGAATATTTAGCGCATTTATATCTACAGCTCCGTACCAAGTATTCATTCGATTAATGGCTGCAATACCCTGGTTGAGTTTTAATCGGAATTGCTCTAATTGTTTGTTGATTCTTTGTTCCGTTTCATTAAAGGCAATTAAGGACGATATCATTAATTTGGACTGATGATTGGCTGTTTGTATTAGTTTCTTTTGATTTTTGTCCAAGTCATTGATATCTTGGTACACTTCTTCATTCACTCCAAATACGGAGGTGAGAAATTTTCCAAGTAGCCCTCTTTTCTTACGGTGGTTTGTTACGTCTTCCAGGGTGGTTTGCATTTCCTGAATTTCTTCTTGTAATACTCGAAGGTGCTGTGTTAATGTGGTGCATTGGGTACTTGACGACGTCGATTTGGTTTGCTTGCATAAGTCTTCAAATTGTTTTGTGATATTTGCCACGGTGTCCACTTCATTGTCTAGTTTGCTGCGTTGAAATCTTATTTCCATCTGGAATATCCCTTCCTCAACTCTAGCCTGGCCCAAATGCTCTACATAAAGTCCTGGGCCCAGGTGAGTAATGTTAAAAGGAAGTGCTATGTTTTCTGTTGGAAGTATACAGAGGACAAGCATGCTCATTAATATCGTTGATAGGGATAATCTTTTTTGCCTTGTGGATGTGTTCTGGGATGATTCTCCTGTTGATGTGTTCGTCGGTAAGGGAATACGTTGATGCACATTCTTTTTGCTTGATTGCCCATGTGCTTTCTTTAGCGTTACTATTCTGACATTTCCTTCTTTGTCTGGGTGGGTGTCCGTAATTCGTGCTAGTGGCCATTTACTGGGGTTTATGTCGTTTTCCTTGATTATAACTACATCTCCCACTTGAGGATTTTCTTGACCATTCTGCCACTTGTATCTTTGCTGTAGATTGCTTAGGTATTCACTTGACCATGAACGCCAAAGATCCTTTTTCATTTTTTGTACCATTCTCCATCTGTTTGATAGATTAGTGTTGATGTCTGCTATGGCTGGATGCCCAGGAGTTAGGAGATCTTGGCCAACCAGAAAATGTCCTGGGGTAATGACTTCTAGATCACTGGCATCTTCAGAAAGTTGGCATAGAGGTCTTGAATTAAGACATGCCTCAATTTGACAAAGCAAGGTGGTTAATTCTTCGAACGTCAGTGTAGTGTTCCCTATGATACGTCTGAGGTGATACTTCATCGATTTGACTCCTGCTTCCCAAAGACCTCCCATGTGCGGAGTTGCGGGTGGAATGAAGCTCCATTTGGTTCCTAGTGTGGCTAGTTTCGCTTGGATTTCGTTGTCTTGGATGATGTCTGTTTTTTCTTGTTCTAATAAATTGCTGGCTCCTACGAAGTTGGTGCCATTGTCACTGTACATAAATGCACAATGACCACGGCGGGATGTGAACCGGCGAAAAGCAGCAAGGAATCCCTCTGTGGTAAGATCACTTACTGCTTCCAGATGTACTGCTTTAGTGGCGAAGCAAACAAATACGGCTATATAGCCTTTATATAATTTATGTCCTCTGCCTTTGGTAGTACGTATAGCTATTGGGCCTGCATAGTCGACTCCAGTGTGATGAAATGGTCATCATAAGGGGCCCAGCACACTCCCAAGGCCTTTTTTATGCCATCTTTAGTGATGTCTGTTACGGTCTGGTCTTGTAACTCTTCAGGGAGACTCGACAGTAGTTCTTTTTTGTTTGTTGACCATTTTCGTAGTTTCATTCCTCCAGACTTAAGAATGTTGATTATTTCGCTTTGAAGTTGAGTGGCTGATGCAATGGAATCACTTCCTGTGATGAGATCATCAACAAAGAAGTCTGTTAAGATGGTGTTTGACGCTGAGGGATATTTGTTTTCTTCATCTATGGCTAATTTTTGCAATGTTTTTACTGCGAGATAAGGTGCTGAGGCTGTTCCATATGTGACTGTCGTCAAGGCATATTCTTGGATTTGTTGATTGGGGTCAAATCGCCAAAGAATCCGTTGGTAGTCTTGGTCTTGATCGTTGATGTAGATCTGGCGATACATTTTTTCCACATCTGCACAGAACACTACAGTGTGTTTTCTCCATCTCAAAATAATTTCAAACAGATCTTGTTGCAGTCTTGGCCCGACATGCATGGTTTCATTTAGGCTTGTACCGTTGGTTGTTTTCGATGATGCATCAAATACCACTCGGAGTTTAGTGGTGATGCTGTCTTCTTTAATGACCGGCTGATATGGAATATAATATTTTCCTTTGTTGTGTTGGCTTGGAGGCACCAACTTCATGTGTCCAAGGTCTAAATATTCCTGCATGAAGTCATGGTATTGTCGCCTCAAGGCTTCGTGTTTGTGTTTTCCCAACTTCTTCTCGAGCTGCATGAGGCGGGCAACTGCTTTGGATCTTGAATGACCCAATTTTGGGGGGTTTTGTTTGAATGGAATTCTTACTGTGAATTTTCCATCCGCTGCTCTAATGTGGGTTTGTTCATAGAATTCTTCGCATGCAAGGTTTTCTTGCGACAAAGGCTTTGTGGCCGTTGAAGGAATTTCTTCATCCTCCCAAAACTTGGTGAGTTGTTGGTCTTCCACTCGGCTCACTGTGCATATTATTGTATTTTTTTCGCTGTTGGCTCTTTTTATGCTTCCAGACAGGATCCAACCCAACTTTGTTTCTTGTCCTAGAAGACCGGCATTGGTTTTGTGAATGCCCTCGTCTATTATTAAGCTAAGTTCTTTGGCTCCCAAGATTGCATCTTCTTTTTTGGTGCTTATCTTTGCCACAGTTTTAGTATATTTCTTTGGTTGTTGTTTATATTCTTGGTGTAACCATGTATGATGGCGTTGGCCGCATGTGTGACATCGTACTTGGCTGCTGCATTTTTCTTTGAATCCATGTTGAAGACAATTGAAACACAGCCCTTTTTCTTTTACTAACTGTATGCGTTCTTCGGTCTTTTTATTTATGAAGGTTGGACACTTGAAGATTGTGTGTGATTCTTGGCAGATACCACAAGAGTTTGATTTTTCGTTGTTTCGAAAAGTTGTTGAATTGAATGTGCTACGAGGATAGGAGTATTTAGTAATCGTAGTGACAGGGTTCGTGGTAACTGTGTTTTCCAATGATTGAAACCTCCTTTCAAGAAATTTCATTAACTCCTCAAGGGATTGTACTTGCGTCGGATGGGCGAGAGACTGTTCGTATAGTTTGTTAGTCTGTAGTGCGTTGTATTGGCCACGTCAGTACACGTATTGTACACGTATTGCTGATCGGTCAATACTGGTGCTAGGTAAGACCAAACTAGGTCACCAACAGCATAGTTGGTCCCCAGTCGTGATGTTACGATGTACTAACAATAAAGGTGTTAAAAGGTACGTGATGTATTACTGACTTTTCCCTTCAACCCAATTGGACACTACATGGCGATCCTGCCTAAACAGAATGATCCTGCCTAAACAGAATAGATAGTGTTGGTACTTATTGGTGTCTACGGGGTAGCAAAATTAAAACAAATGTTCCGATTGTGGTATGCCGAAAAAGTTCATTCATATCAGTAAGAAAAAGAAATCCAAGCAACACTGGAGCAGCCGTAAGTTAGTCCCAAAGGAATTGTATTAAAATTAGTGAAAATAAATATACGTGTAAAATGGGAAAATCTAATTCAAAACATAGCGAGGTTACGGATACCGGAGTTGTGAATTCGAATTTTATCGTCGAAGAGAGTGACATTAAAGTGCCAAGTGACCTGAGAGTGATCTTATACGTCATTGCCGGATCAGTTTTGGCTATGGTGGCGCTAAAATTCCGCAACGCCTACAGACGAGGAATTAAGAAGAACCTGTCCAGAAGCATGGTCCTGAGGTCCCAAGCCGGAGACCTGTAGAGGGCATCATCCCCGTCCACAGCACCAAGGAAGCCGTACCAGCAAAATCAAACGCCAAGGCGAAAATTTACACCGTCAGCAAAAAGAAGGTATGTCGTTTAAAGTACGTAATAAGTGCTGCGGTTGCGAATATTTAAATGTAGTATAAAAATTTAGTTAATTATGCAAAATAGGAATTTAAAAACAAATGGGTCATGTTTATGTTTATTTATGTTTAGATATTATTTAATTAGGTCAAAATTTTTAATTATAAAGTGGGTTTTAAAATTATTTAACTCCAATAAGTAAATGTCAAAAGATTGGGAGGACACTTATACCCAACTCCTAGATATAAAACAAGTAATAGTAAATGAGTCAAAAAGGGTTCTAAAAAAACAAGTACCTAAATCTGAAGACATCCTTAGAGACGTTACAGATAAGCTTCTAGTTAATTATAATAAATTTGTCAGGCGATTAATTTCAGTTTTTCCATTTTTGACTGAGCAAGAATGCTCTATAGCTAAAAAACTTTTTAATTCAATCCGCAAAAAAAGTAATCAGATCTTACCAAGTGTTAGGTGTAAATTATAAAGTCCCTGACTCGTGTCTTGAATTCATAAACCCTTTGATAAAGGAAGAGGTTATAGAAGAGGAATCTGAATATTCATCGTCTGAAGAAACTTACCGCAGTATAGGCAAGATGGCAATGACTAAGTTGGAATTTTTTAACTTGGCCAGTAAAATATTGCCAAATAAATTTGATGGTAGTTCGGATAAATTAAAATCATTTTTGGACTCATTAAACCTATTGTCGGCCAATGCAGAGGGCCACGAATTAAATGCCGTAGCATATGTGAAAACAAGATTAACTGGAAAAGCTCGGGATCTGATCGGTGATAATGATACCTTACCGATAATTATAGAAAAAATTAGACAAGGAATAAAGACGGAAAGTTCTCAACTTCTTGCAGGAAAGTTATTGTCATTGAGACAAAACCATAAGGACGTTGCTAAGTACGCATCGGAAGTAGAATCTCTGTCAGCTTGTTTAAAAAGAGCTTACATAAACGAAGGGGTTCCAGAAGCTGTGGCTGAAACTTATTCTGCTAATACTACTGTACAAGCCCTAAGCAAAAATGCCAGATCAGAAAAAACTAAGTTGATAATGGAGGCCAGTACCTTTAGAACGTGCCAAGAAGCCATAACTAAATTCGTAAGCACTAGCCCTGAAGAAAATGCCACTGTCCTTTTTGCTCAACGAGGCAGACCATTTGTAAGAAGAAATTATCGTGGTAGAAATAATTGGAGATACTCGGGCTCGAATCGTAATGGCAATAATAATTATTATGACAACAATTTGGCTAATAGTAACAATAGGAACTATCCAAATCATAGCAATCGTGGTCACGGAGGAAACTACCGAGGTGGTAGAGGCGGTCGATATATAAGAGCCTACGAGAGCGATACGCAGGAAAACCGACAGGAATCCAAAATAGGTCCGTTGGGGGATTCCTAAACATTTTCAATATGGACCTAACACTTTCGAACTTCATCATAATAACAACAGAAATGACTAATGATGAAACAATTTGCTTGCTAGTGGATACAGGGGCTGATATTTCACTATTTAAAAGAAACAAAATTAATCCCGGACAGATCGTAAATAGGTCAGAAGTAAGTAAAATTAAAGGTGTAACAGACGGTATTACTAGTTCAATAGGAACTACGACAACCAAAATTTTTATAAATAATCATGCTATAGAACACACTTTTCATATAGTAAATCAGCAGTTTCCAATCTATGCTGATGGAATTTTGGGAAGAGACTTCATCTCAAAATATCGATGTCAACTAGATTATGACGAGTGGATCCTAACATTGAAAACGCCTAACATAGATCTAGAACTGCCAATTTACGATAGTCAGGAAGAAGATACTTTAATTGTTCCACCTAGGTCAGAAATCGTTAGAAGAATAAGAGTATTGGAAACCTTAGGTGAAGATAGTGTGATATTAAATAATGAAATAGCCACAGGAGTGTACATCGCAGGCACAGTTATATCAAGCAGCAGTCCATATGCTAAAATACTAAATACAAATTTCGAAAGTGTTAAAATAAAAACAACAAACATAAAAACATCAAGCCTTAACAATTACATGGTTTATAATATTAATAGCAATAATAATATTAATAGAGAAAAGGCATTATTACAGGAGTTAAACACAGAAATTCCAAATTTTGTCAAAAATAGAACGATTGATCTATGCAAGGAGTTTTCGGATATTTTTGGTTTAAAGGATGATGAGTTAACAACAAATAACTTTTATTCTCAAAAAATTAAATTAACAGATGAAACCCCAGTATATACAAGAAATTATAGAATTCCTTATACACAATCATCAGAAATTAATACGCAGGTAAATAAAATGATTAAGGATAAAATTATAGAACCGTCAACAGCGGCTTATAATAGTCCTGTTTTGTTAGTGCCCAAAAAGTCAACAAATGGTATTAAGAAATGGCGCTTGGTTATTGATTATAGGCAACTGAACAAAAAACTAGTGGCAGATAAATTCCCTTTGCCTAGAATCGATGACATTCTCGATCAACTTGGCAGAGCGAAGTGGTTCTCAACATTGGACCTAAAGTCAGGATTTCATCAAATACCTCTAGATGAAAGCGCGCGCGACATGACAACTTTTAGTACGGTCAATGGTTCTTATAGATTTAACAGACTCCCGTTTGGGCTGAAGATAAGTCCAAATAGTTTCCAACGTATGATGAGTATAGCTTTTACAGGAATTACTCCAGAAAAAGCTTTCTTATACATGGACGATTTAATAGTAATAGGGTGCTCAGAAAACCATCATTTACAAAATTTACGAAATGTTTTTGAAACATGTAGGAAATTTAATCTAAAGTTAAACGCTGAGAAATGCAAATTTTTCCAAAATGAAGTAATGTTTCTGGGTCATAAAGTCACAAGTAAAGGCATATTACCAGACGAGTCAAAATTTGACGTAATTAAAAAATTTCCAAAGCCAACCGACGCTGACGCAGTCAAAAGGTTTGTTGCATTTTGCAATTATTATAGGCGGTTTATTCCAAATTTTGCTGATCTAGCAAGACCATTAAATAAATTATCAAGGAAAAATTGCACCTTTATTTGGACAACTGATTGCGATAATGCATTCGAAAAACTCAAATTGGCTTTGTTAAGTCCTAAAATTCTTCAATATCCAGACTTCAGTAAAGACTTCATTTTGACAACAGATGCATCAAAAGAGGCATGTGGAGCTGTACTTGCACAATATTTTGAAGGTCAAGAGCTGCCTATTGCTTATGCTTCAAAAACATTTACAAAAGGCGAATCAAATAAAGCCACTATTGAACAAGAATTAGCAGCTATACATTGGGCTATTGGACATTTCAGACCGTATCTATATGGTAAAAAATTTATTGTTAAATCAGATCACAAGCCACTTATTTATTTATTTGCAATGAAAAATCCTTCATCGAAACTGACAAGAATGCGATTGGATTTAGAGGAATATGAATTCATTGTCGAATACATAAAAGGAAAAGAAAACGTAGGAGCAGACGCTCTATCCAGAATAACGATAAGCGAACTCAAATCAATTTCCGAAAACGCTAAGCAAATATTAGCAATTACGAGGTCAATGACAAAAGACAAAAACCAAGTGAAACCAGTTTCACAGAAAAGTGACAAAGTGGAAATTCCAAAAATTTTAGAAATTGTAAATAATGATTACTTGTCAGTTGTAAAATTACCTACCTTAAAATTTATGATTACGCCCAATTATCTTAGGATAATTGTGGAAAAACTAGGAAAATTTAGAGGTGAATCGAAACTAGTATTATCAGAAAATATCACTAAAGGCAAAGTTTTATTAGAAAAACTCTTGTTTAAGCTAGATGAATTGGCTAGTGAATATAAATTTAATGACGTCAGATTAAAAAATAACGATCCTATATTCAATATGTGCACAATAAATAAATTTAAAGAAATAGGACAAGATATACTAAGGAAAACAAAGGTAATTTTATACGAAGAGCCGAAATTAATAACCAATAGAAAAGATAAAAATATTCTGCTAGAAAAATTTCACGATAATCCACTTACAGGAGGTCATAGTGGACAGAAAAAACTTTTAAAGAAGTTAAGAATGAAGTACAGATGGAAAGGTATGTCTCGTGACCAGGGTTGGGTCAGTAGAAAACCTTAGGTAATTTACCTTGGTAGAAAACGGTAGAAAACTTGTTTTCGACTTGCGTCGAAAACCTATAGGGTTTTCTACCTACGTAAATTACCTTATTCGACCTTCCACTTCTCTATAATTGATAAAAATTTGCCCTCATGCCAAAAATTATGTTGGGGTCTCCCAACCAAACGCGGCCCTTTTTTTTCCACCATAATAATGTTAAAAAACTCCAAATAACTTCAAATTTATGGTAGGTGTCTGATTTTTCACAACATTTAACAAATCATAATAAACAACAAACTTGCATAACCTCACATTTTTTGATATTTGACAGTATTCTACTTTTTTACGTTTTCTACCGTCGAAAACGTCGAAAAAGGTTTTCTACATGTCGAAAACAAAAATGTAGGTAGATACCCAACCCTGCTCGTGACGTATCGAATTACGTAAAAAGTTGTGCAAAATGCCAACTGAATAAAAGCAAAATAGGCCATAAGGAGCAAATGGTAATAACACCAACCCCACAAAGGGCGTTCGACATAATTACTATTGACACGATTGGTCCATTTAAAATAACAGCAGGTGGAAACACGTATGCGGTAACAATTCAGTGTGAATTAACAAAATATATTGTGGTCATACCAATTTCAAACAAAGAGGCTTTAACTGTCGCAAAAGCAATTTTGTAAAAGTTCATCCTAATATATGGGCCTATTAAAGAAATCAGGACTGATAGAGGCACTGAGTACAAAAATGAGATTTTGCAAAAATTATCTGAACTACTTGGTATAAGCCAAAAGTTTTCTACAGCTTATCATAGTGAGACAATCGGAGGATGTGAGAGAAACCATCGTGTTCTTAACGAATATATCGGAATGTACATTAACGATTCTCGTACTGATTGGGATGAGTGGGTAAACTATTACAGTTTTTGTTATAACACGACACCCAGCATATATCATAATTACACTCATTTTGAGCTAGTTTTTGGCCAGCAAGCCAACGTACCAGAATCGTTGACGAATAACTCCATTGATCCTCTGTATAACCTAGATGCATATTACCAAGAAGTAAGATATAGGCTGCAAACAGCTAATATACGCGCCAGGGATTTTATTCTTAAAGCCAAGTACAAACGTAAATCTGATTATGACCGTAATTCAAAAATATCTCAGTTTAATTCAGGAGACTTCGTTATGATTCGAAATGAGACTAGAACTAAATTTGATCCGTGGTATAAGGGTCCTTACCAAGTTATAAGTTGTGACGGAGTTAATTGTACTGTTTTATATAAAGGTAAACACTTAACGGTGCATAAAAATAGAATAAAACCGTTTAATAAAAACTAAGGTTAAGTATTTACTTTTGCAAATTATATAAGTTGTTAATATAGTATAGTTTAGCATAAAAAAAATTGCATAGTGGAGTAAAAGTGAGTGCGTAAATAAACAAAAGTGATTAAGTAGCTGTTAGATAAGTGATAAACGTTATGACATTGAGTGTAATAAGACCCCAAATAAAATAACGCTAAAATGCAAATTACTACTCCAACACGTAATTTTATCTTGTATCTTAGGTCAGTTAGTGGTTGTTAAGTTTAGTTATCTAGGATTAATTTATTTAGGTTTAGTTGATATTTGTGTTTGTATAAAACCAACATTTTATGAATGTTCTTTATTTGAGGCCAAAATAAAGTCCATTCATCTCGAAAGGGGAGATGTAGTGCGTTGTATTGGCCACGTCAGTACACGTATTGTACACGTATTGCTGATCGGTCAATACTGGTGCTAGGTAAGACCAAACTAGGTCACCAACAGCATAGTTGGTCCCCAGTCGTGATGTTACGATGTACTAACAATAAAGGTGTTAAAAGGTACGTGATGTATTACTGACTTTGCCCTTCAACCCAATTGGACACTACAAGTCTCTGGATCCCATTTTCGGCTGATGATTCGACCAATGATGGGTCCCCATGGTTGAGTATCTATGCCCAAATTGTTTATCGCCTTTAGGCATTCGTGTATGACATCGTGAATCTTTCTGATTTGTTGTAGTGATTCTTGCTGTACTTTGGGAATGTCCAGTATTTGGTCCACCAATTTTGCTACTATGAGCCTATTGTTTTGGTATCGATTTTGTAATAATGCCCAGGCTGTTGTATAGTTTGCGTCAGTTATGTGGAGATGTTGGATTAATTTGGCTGTTTCTTCACGTACATGTGTTTTTAAATATTGCATCTTCTCCACGTTTGAGATGGTAGTATTTTCATGGATCACCCGGCAAAAGACATCGTGGAAGGATGTCCAATTTTCATAACCACCTTTAAATGTTGGTAGCTGTATTTTTGGCAAAGTAATGTTGGGTTTGTTATTTGCCAAGGTGCAAGAGATTTTGATCTGGATTTGTTCACAAATTTCTTCCACTCTTTGTTCCATTGTCCAGAAGGTATCCTCTGTAAAGTAGGGATGGTCTGTTACTGTGCCTTCCGCTACAATTTCTTCATTGAGCTCAATTATTGATGTCCACAATTTGTTGACTTTTTGCAGCAAAAATTCCAATCGAATTTTGGGTTTCTCTTCTAGTAATTCGGAGTTGATGGTGTAGATGGTACGATCCAGCATGTCAAAGCGAACGTTTTGTATGCGAATACGTCTCGCCTGATCATTGGTTCCTGTATCTCTTTGTTCCACTGACGATTCAGTACTGGGAACTGCATTCCTTAATTCTGTCGTGGATGCAGCAGGGTGAATGTTCAATGAAGGGGTTGTTCCTGTTGACGGGCTTTCTTTTGGATAAGTTGTTACACCACTGGGATTTGGGGCTGCTTTAGGACAGTTTTCCAGGTACTTCATTATCTCATCCTGAAGCTTTTCCATTTGACCAAAGTACTTCTGCACGATGTAGGGGTGTTCATTTAAACCAAAATTTTGGATCTTCTGATGATTTTCCTTGGCTTGATGTAGTAATTGCATCGCAAGGGCACTCCTTTCTTTTAAGTACGCTTGTGTTTTTCGAGAGGGTGAATCCTTTTTTGTATTGGTATACAGTTGACTCAACTGTTTGCTTATGCCTTCTTGAAGAAGACATAGTTGGTTTGTTGCTTCAATAATTGCTTCTTTGCTCATTCCTTCTTGGTGGTTGACTTCCCAGATGGATGGTTGATCGCCAGGGCCGGGCATCTTGGATCTGTTCTTGCTCTGTTTCCAATGGGTCCGGTCCAAATAATTGTAAGTTCTTTGCTTGTCGGCGTGCTTCCCAGTGAAGGTCTAAGTACAAGCGCCTAGGGTCGTTTTCGATTGTTTTTGGTACCTTGTACTGGTATGTTTGTAATTCTTGCCCGCAGTCTATTGGACTTAGCTTCCAGTTGATTGGTTGGGGTTGATTGGTATATTTTCCTTTCCAACAGCGTGGGTCGTTGCTCACGGGGTTGTACGGGGTGTCGGAGTACGTATCTATGCCCTTTAAGTTAATTTTAAAGGGCCTTTTCCAGGAGTTTGATTGTTGATGTGCAGTTTCTTCTGGCTTCATTAGTTTCAACGTTGTTCGAAGGACCATGAATAACAGCAATGCTGTTATGTTAATGTTGACCAGAGATAATTGATAAATTATCTGCTGGTTGTTTACTAGTGTAGAACGCAGCCTCACGTTCTAAGGGTTTGTGGCTTGGGGCAATAGTAAAGTCGAGTTTGTGAGTTAAAATGTAACTGGTTTTATTTATTAAATTATCACTATTTATATACATATTTTTGCTAACCTAAGTAATATTAACTTATATTTGTGTGACCACATTTGGTAACAATACAGGTACAAAAATGATTACTTTAAGATTAATTGAGGTCGAAATTTATAATTTTGCTGATTGACAAATAGTTGATTTTAAAACAAATAATTTGGAACACTTAAATTAAATTTAAATTATTAAAATTTTATATAATTTTATGTTTAAATCGCCAGATTTAACACTAACAAAGGGGTTGAATCCTCTGAATCTATAATTACAATTTGTAATTTACAAAAGTAATGTCAGCTGATACATCATTTACAAAGCATTTAAAGGTTATTTCCCCTATGGGTTTTATTTTAAAGTTTGGATCACCATATGACATTAAAATTATTTTAGTCTTTTTTACCTTGATTTGCTCTCCTAGAGTTTTTAAAACTTTCAATGGTAAAGTACTGACCTCTGCTCCTGTATCTAGCTTGAAATTTATTTTCTTGTCACAAATTTTTACTAGCTCGCACCACATCACACTATTGGTTTTCATCACGGAGCTTACACATTTTTGCACAGAGTTGACAAAAAATTCCTCTTCCATATCGCCATCTGCTTGCACTTCATGAACTGCCTTTTTGCTTTTGTCTGTCTTCTTTTCTTCTTTACTTGTACTTAGTGATTTATTCATGCACATGGCTGCAAAGTGGTTCTTTCTTTGGCACTTCGCACAAGTCTTGTTGTAGGCTGGACACTTTCCATATTCATGTGTGTACCCACAATATTTACATTTGGCTGTTTCCGTCTTCCTTGGTCTAGCTTTTATTGCATTGACAGCAATTTCTGTCTGTAAAACTTTTGACTGTTGCTTACTAATCTCGGTGGCCCTGCAAAAGTCAATTGCCTTAGTTAATGTTAAATTATGCTCTCGTAGCAGCCTCTCCTGGGTTGTCTTGTCTAGAATCCCTATTACAATACGATCTCGTATCATATCATCCTGACTGTCATAATTCGTGGTTTTCACGGCTTTTCTCAATTCAGTCAAGAACATATCAAATGTCTGTCCTTCCTTTTGTACTAGGCTGTTAAAGACAAATCTCTCAAAAATCACATTTTTTTTGGCGAGCAATTTTCAAATTTCGTTATACATCATCAAGTTTCTTCGGGTCTTCTCCCGTTCCAAATGTAAAGGAGTTGAATAAATCCAAGCCATCATCCCCAATTAAGTTTAATAGGATCGCCACTTTTTTTGATTCGCCCTTCGTCTCTATTTAAGAAGCTTCTAGGAATAACTTGAATTTTTGTGAAAATGCCTTCCAGTTCTCGGCTATGTTACCATCCAGTGATAGATTCTTTGGCGCGTTCAAGATGCCCTCCATTTTTTACCGGTTACTGTGTTTTTCACTGTTTTTCCTATTTTGTTTTGCTTCACCTGACACCATGTATTATGTGCGGGTTCAGGGCTTTAATTAATACAACTAGAGTTTATCAGAACATGTATTAATAACGTTAAACTGCACATAACAGATTGTACAACTATGTACACGCTGTGCCTCTTGCACGTGTAATCATTGCATTAATAGGGACTTAATTATTAGCAGGCTGCCAGTGACATGGCAGTGCGCCAGATTCAAACATATATTACAGAAAATATTTAAAATTAGGCACAATTTAGTCACTTACTTACCTACATAATGTAAAAGAGGATGCATTGAAAAAAATCCAAGAAATGTTTTTTCAATGCAACCTTTTATACATTATAATATAATGTAAGAGAGTTGTATTATAATAGTTAATCTTTAAATGACATAATAGCCATCATTAAACTGCTTCACTAGTAGCACAAAATAACTTGGTGATAATGATTAAACTGTTTAACAGTAATAATGATATTTCTTAAATAACTGTAGTTAATAGTTTTAAATATGTTTATAGATTGAATAACCATTGTTAAAGTGTTTTAAGACAACAGGTATTATAACCATAACTAAGCTGATAGACTGTCATACCAAATAGTAAACAACTTTTAAATAACTATTATTAAATATTTTATTACCAGCTTTAAACATTTCTTTCTTTTTTAAAATTAAACCAAAAAGTTTTAGCTCCCATGTGAAGAAAAAGAGTTTTTAGATGCATATTTTTTTGTATTTTATTAGTTATACTTTTCTTGACTAATATTTTGTCTATATTTTTGAGTAATAATATTACCTAGGTATTTGATATTTTATATTTGTTGTATTTTTTTTATAAAATATATTTTTCCAAATTATTTTTTATTCTACCAATATACAGTGTGTCTCACTTTTCATGACTCCCATATTGTAGCTCCGTTATTAGTAATACGATTTTTACAAAATTTTGGTCAATTGGACTTACCCATCAGGTGATCATGTCGCAAGAAGAAAATTTAATTTTCACCAGTGGCGTTCGTTGTTATAACAAAAAAACAACAATTTTTTTAGGAAAATATATTAGGCAATTTTTAAATGGTCTGATAATAGCATATTGTTATTTAGCATCATGAAATTGATAGCATACAGGGTGTTGACGTAATTAATAATTAAATCTAACTTATTATAGCACTATAAATTAATTATAACATCGGTGAATTTTATCCTATCATTTTTTTTTCGTTTGAAATGCCGCACCATTTTATCGTTTTAGACAGCTCCAAACCTTACATTTATCCAGGTTTATTATTTCGAGCTACTTTCCGAACACTGGCATGAAGATCCATTCTAAATGCTTGAATTATTTGGGCATCGTGAATGTGTGGTACATTATTGTGAATAAAAAATATCAGTGTGCCATGACCGTTTCCATAGTAAAAAAACAATTGAACTAATAAAGAAATCTGACATTTCAGTTTAAATCGATGTTATAATTAATTTATAGTGATAGAATATGTTAGATTTAATTATTAGTTACGTCAACACCCTGTATGCTATTACTTTCATATTTGGTATAGGGGGGTTTTCGATGATGCTAAATAACAATATGCTATTATCAGACCATTTAAAAATTGCCTAATATATTTTTCTAAAAAAATTTGTTGTTTTTTTATTATAACAACGAACGCCACTGGTGAAAATTAAATTTTCTTTTTGCGTCATGATCACCTGATGGGTAAGTCCAATTGACCAAAATTTTGTAAAAATCGTATTACTAATAACGGAGCTACAATATGGGAGTCATGAAAAGTGAGACACACTGTATATAGTTTTTGTAATGTATTTAAAATATATCAAGAATTAATAGTTTTTTAAGTTCGTTTTTATATACAATTTTATTGGTTTGTACGGACACTTGTTTGTTAGCTGTTGAGTTGTGAAGACACAAATAAATATAATTGAAAAGTTTATAAAAGTATTTAATTATTACAAGTCAAATTAGAGTTATAAAGAAATAAGTAAAGACATCACAATTGGCGACGAGTGAAAATTGGAATTTAAACAAAGTTAACAAAAAAAGAAGGGGAAAATGGCGGTCAATCTCGTGGGACATTTAAGAGAATTTAATTCTAGCTGTGAATGGCCGATTTATAGAAGACAATTAGAGCAATATTTCGTGGCTAATGAAATAAAAGAAGTTTTAAGAAAACGTGCGATATTTTTAAATTGCATTAGTGAGGCAAATTATCAATTACTATGCAATTTATGTATGCCTACAAAACCGGAAGAAAAATCCATAAATGAACTTTTAACGTTGTTTGATGATTATTATACCCCCACAAAATTAATTTTTCCGGAAAGGCAAAAGTTTTACAATGCAAGCAAGTCCAAGGACGAAACGGTTCAAGAATGGGCGGCAAGAGTTAGGCAATTGGCTACAAAATGTGAGTTTAAAGTAGATGAGTTAACTAGTTAACTCATCTACTTTAAACCCTTGCTCCATTCCCAATAAAAATCGGTCCCTTAAAATTGTAGCTACAATTTTAAGGGACCGATTTTTATTGGGAATGGAGCAAGGGCCTATTTTAAATCGTCTTTTTGAAGAAAAGGAATCTACACTTACATTGGAAAAGGCAATAGAGTTGGCGTGCAACAAGGAAGCAAGTGTTAAAACCAAAGGACAAGAAGTAAAAGTAAAAGAAGAACCAAGTGAAGTCTTCAAATTTAGCAGAGATAAACGAAACGGCGGCGGCAATGCGTTCAGGAGTGGGAAAACTGCAAGGAGTTCTTTCAGCAGCAATGACCAGCGAGCAAGCAGTGCACCGCATCGCAGTTTCCGCCATGTTGAGAATGTCACCCCCACCTTCAGAAATGGAAATCATATGATCGAATGCAAGGTGTGCGGTAGAAAGCATTTGGGATTGTGCAGGTATCGTAATTATGATTGTAACATTTGCGGTAATAGAGGGCATATATCTATAAAATGTACAAAAAGTAAATGTGTTAAAAATAATTATTTAACTGAACCTTTATTTAATACGGTAACCAGTAGTGGTAATCCGATTTATATAGATGTTATTATTAATAATGTTAGTTTAAGTTTTGAATTAGATACAGGTGCCAGTTACTCTTTAATTTCAAATAACCTAAAAGAAAAGTTTTTTAATAATTTAAAATTGCTACCTAAAGATAAAATATTTACAACATATACTGGTAATAAAATTTCACCATTGGGAAAATTGGAAGTAAAAATAAAATACAAAAATATGTCAGGTTTAATAAACCTATTTGTTATAAACAATGGAGGACCACCATTATTGGGACGCGATTTTTATTATTCCTTTAATCTATCTATAAATAAATTAGACTCTAAAGAAACTATTTTAAATAATTTTTATACAGAATTTCCTTCTGTATTTAGCAGTACCTTGGGTTTATTTAACAAAGGTACAATACATTTAAAGTTGAAACAAGATGCACAACCTAAATTTTTTAAAGCTAGGACATTACCTTTTGCTCTTAAGCAGAAAGTAGAAAGTGAATTAGATCGATTATTAAAGTTAAAAGTTATTACACCTGTAAAATATAGCCAGTATGGTACACCCATTGTGCCTATTTTAAAAAACAATGGTACAGTGAGGATTTGTGGTGATTATTCATTAACGTTAAATCGAGATTTAGAAATTGATAAATTTCCTTTACCTAGAGTCGAAGAGTTGTTTGTAAAATTGCAAGGAGGTGTTTATTTTACAAAGTTAGATTTATCTAGTGCATATCAACAGGTAGAATTAGATGACAGTTCCAAATTGTTAACCACAATAAGTACGCACAAAGGTTTATTTTATTATAATAGGCTACCATTTGGTATACATTCAGGGCCTGCAAAATTTCAAAAGATAATGGAAACCTTACTTCAGGGTATAGAAAATGTTGCTTGTTTTCAGGATGATGTTTTAATAACAGGGAAAGATTGGAATGATCATCTTGTTAAAACAAAAGAGGTATTAAAAATATTAAATGAAAATGGATTAACCATAGAGAAAAATAAATGCGAATTTTTTAAGGAAAGTGTAAATTATGTAGGATATAAAATAGATAAAAATGGGTTGCATACGTGCAAAGATAAAATAGAGGCTATAGTGAAAGCGCCTTTACCTAGTAATGTAACGCAATTAAAATCATTTTTGGGCCTTATAAGTTATTATCATAAGTTTATTGAAAACTCTGCAAAAATTTTACAGCCTTTATACAATTTACTAAAAAAATGTTAAATGGAATTTTAGTGAAGAATGTATAAATTCTTTTAATAAAATTAAAGATGTTCTTGCTTCTTCGGATGTACTCATACAATATAATCCAAATTTGCCTATATGTTTAATTGTAGATGCTTCACAATATGCTGTTGGGGCAGTAATTACACATGAGATAGATGGAATTCAACGTCCTATATCTTATGCTAGTAGAATGTTGTCAAAAAGGGAACAAAACTTTTCACAAATAGAGAAAGAAGCTTATGCTATTATTTTTGGTTTACAAAAATTTTATCAATATTTATATGCAAAACAATTTATATTATTTACTGATCACAAGCCTTTAGTTGCTATTTTTGGGTTTAAAAAGGGTATACCTACACAGCAAACGGAAAATTATAGAAGTGTATAGGATGACTCCGCGTTTGAATATCAAATCTTAAAGTTTTATCATAACAGTATTGAATCGTGCTTTGTTTTTATATTTTTCGGCTCTATACCTATGCACGACTATATTTAAAGTCAAACTCAATGGTGTCTTACAAGATACATTATTTTGATTTTCTATATTCAACAGAGGAGTAGAAACTCGACCCTGTCGAATGGTGCAGTCATTTATGTCTCTAGAAATTATTAAAAAAGGGTTCAGTCCAATGGTGCAGCAACTTCGGATTCCTATTCTCCTCAGAGACATAGAAACTCAAGCTTTTCGAATTTTACTGGCAATGATTTTTGTTAATGTCCCCGAGAATTATACAAAAACAGTGCAATGCAATATCGCAACGGTTTCGACTTCTCTTTACTCTACCAAGTTATAGAAACTGGAATCTCTCTAATACTGTTCTAGTCAATATTTCTGAGAGTATAAAAAGAGGGTGTAATATTGCAAGAAGTTTTGATCTTTTGATGGATGCAAGTAGTTTGAATTTTCTCCTTTCTGCATATGATTTTGTTGAAAATAGTTCCTTTCTTTGGTTCCTTTGTCTGATTTTTAGTTACCGTAACAACTCAGGTATGTAAAGCACAGATGATATGATGTTAAGTATATTTATGTATTATATAAAGTAAGTACCTATATTTGTATTAAAAATTTCAGAGGTTATGTTGAAAAAATGATCGATATGCTATTAAACTTTAATAATTTAGTAATTAGGTCTGATGGTACTGCACTATCTCCACTGGTATATGTTAGTTTTGTAATATTTAAATCTGGTTGATGAAAAAGTACACACCAGTGCAGGTTATTGTAGCATCTACGAACAAATGAATTAATGGCCCGTTGGCAATTATTCCTTTAGGAAAAATATTCAACACAGCTTAATTAATTAATAAAATGAAAAAAATCACAATCATGTCGTTTATAGTTTTTTTTTAAGCATAAAATAATTTTTATATTAATACTAGTTCAAAAGTGAAATTACGACCTTTATACTGTGGAGAGTATTGAAACGCTCGACTGACGAATACAACTCTATACCGTAGGGAGATTTAGAAAACGATATTCAAACGTGGCGTCATCCTATACACCTCTATAATTTTCCGTTTGCTGTGTATTTATGCAGCGAATCGACTACAAAGATGGGCTATAATTTTGAGTAATTTTCAATACCAAATAAAATATGTTAAATCTAATGATAACTTAGGCGATTGTTTTTCACGTTTACCGATAAATGATGCCAATTATATTATGGACGATAATAATTTTTATTTATTTAATTATGTTTCAGAAACTTTACCTTTAAATGCTGATATAATTGGTAAAAATAGGACAGGAAACTTGCTAAAGTTTTTAATTTTATTAAATATGGGTGGCCAAAAACTGTTGAAGCTGACTTAAAACCATATTTTAATAATAGATTTTGTTTGTCAATTGTACATAATTGTATTATGTATGGGTATAGAGTTGTTATACCGAATGATTTTCAAGGTATGGTTTTGAAAGAGCTTCACAGTTCACATATGGGTATGGTGAAAACAAAAAGTTTGGCTAGGTCATATGTGTGGTGGCCAAGCATAAATTATGATATAGAAAATTCTGTAAAAGCTTGTTCAGTTTGCTCAAGTTTAAGGAGTAATCCTCCTAAAGCGGAACTTATTAATTGGGAATACCCTCATGGTCCATGGGAAAGGCTACATATCGACTATTTGGGTCCAATTTTTGGTAAAAATGTTTTTGTTGTGGTAGATTCTTATTCAAAGTGGCTTGAGGCTTTCGTTGTTAAAAATACTAGTTCTACCACCACAATAAATATATTAAGAAGATTGTTTGCAAGGTATGGATTGTGTCAACAAATAGTATCAGACAATGCAACAAATTTTTCATCGGCAGAGTTCAACAAATTTTTGAATTTCAATGGTGTTAAAATTAAACACAGTCCTCCTTACCATCCTTCCACTAATGGTGCTGCTGAAAATATGGTAAAAACTATTAAATTGGCTTTAATAAAAGCTGTCAAATCAAACATTAATGATTTAGATTTGGCCTTAAACCGATTTTTAATAAATTATCGAAAGACACCTCATTGTACTACTGGAGAAATACCATCAAAATTATTAATTGGCAGAACATTGAGGAGTAGACTTGATTTATTGCTACCAAAAACTGAAATCAGTAAGAATGTGCCAAATGGTGTAAGTAAAAATTTATTAAAACAAAATTATAAAGGTAAAAGAAATAAAACATTTTTGGTACATGATGTTGTGTTGGTAAAAGATTACAGAAATATATACCCAAAAACCTGGATGGATTAAGGGAATAATAAAAAAAGTATTAGGCCCTAGGACATATTTGGTTTTTATACCTGACAGGCTGACATAAACAAAAATTGGCACCGACATCTTAATCAAATATTAGAATATGGTAGTTTTAGTGACAGTTTTAAGGGGGAGGAACAAAGTAGTTGTGTAAGAGAAAGGGGATTTAAAAATAAGGATGATGAAAATATTTTTGATTTAGATAATGATCTATGTTTAGATAAGTTTTTTGAAAGTAATTCCAATAATGTGGATATGTTGCGTAGAGGTACACAGGTAAGAAAAGAACCTGAGAGATTAGTTTATTGGAATTATTTACAGAAGATTTAAAGGGGGAGGTATTGTAATGTATTTAAAATATATCAAGAATTAATAGTTTTTTAAGTTCGTTTTTATTAAGTTTTTTTATATACAATTTTATTGGTTTGTACGGACACTTGTTTGTTAGCTGTTGACTTGTGAAGACACAAATAAATATTATTTGAAAAGTTTATAAAAGTATTTAATTATTTATTAGTCAAATTAGAGTTATAAAGAAATAAGTAAAGACATCACAGTTTTAGAGGTCGTTTACTTAGGTATTTGATATTTTATATTTGTTGTGTTTTTTTAATAAAATATATTTTTCCAAATTATTTTTTATTCTACCAATATATATAGTTTTAGAGGTCGTTATAGACACTCTTGTAACATATAAGTCTTGACCTCCCTTCCCACAAATTCTCTCTTCACATGTGAGTGCACTCAGATTTTTTAATTTTTCTGTTTTTTTCTAAATAAATATTTATTATTAATATAATAAAATTAATATTAATTATATTAAAAAAATCAGTAAAGCAAAATTTGTATTCTGGTATTATAATTAGGAAATACATTTTAATAATTAAAAAACAAATCATAAACATATTTTTAAAATTACCAAAAAAAAAATATTTTTATTTGTTTGGTGTGAAACCTTATATGATTTGTCCTTTTCTCATTTAAAAATAATTATTTATCATTTATAATTATAAATAATTAATTATGAAAAAGTAATTAATCCATAATTACTATGCTTGATAATGATACTGTACTGTACCAAACATCGCCGCAATTTATGATTAATGCAAGATAAAAAACCTCAAATATTGGGTAACAGCTCTTCGATGGTATTATTGTTTATTTTGAAATAAATGCTTTGACAAAACTATATAAAACGAGGAGAATCACTCACAACAAGGGCATAAGTATACCATATTTAACCTCAAATATCGGTTAACAGCACCTCTCAGGCAAGCGTTCGTAAACATACGTTTTCAAACATCATGTTCACCAAACATCGAATTTTGAAAAAACGGAATAGCCATTTTAACACCGATGATGTTTATAAACATGCATGTTTAAGAAATTCTTCGAGCGCATGCGTCTATAGACGAAATAATTGAAAGGGAATATGTTACGAAACATATGTAGTTCATGAACATGCATGTTTAGCGAAAGGGAATAGGCCTCTCTTCTTCTTCTTCTTAATTCTGAACACAATTCTGTGTTCAAAGGAATGACCTTAAAAGCTATTTGGCCAGCACATTATATTATTAAAATCGCTGTTGCTAGTGCACCGCGTGCGGTGTACTATTCTGCACCGCCAAATTACGTCATAAACCCAAACCAACCCAAACTTAACAACAGAACCCAACCGACCCCGCCCCATTGAGCAAAAAACCCAACTAAAATGGGCAAATTTATGTTACGATAAAAATAAAACACTTTAACAAAGGAACAAATTTATGAAATAAAAAAAGTTCGACAACTTCTGGTAGATTTTATGTTACGATAAAACTAAAACAAATTAACCAACCCAACCCAACCGAACACTGTTTAACAAAGAAACAACAAATTTATGAAATAAAAAAATAAAAAAAGTTCTTAGAATCGAACACGGGACCTCTCGCATGCCAAAAATTCAAATTCCAAATTCCAAATTAATTTATTTAACAATAATACATAATAAATTTTGTAAACGGCCTAACTATAAAGGTATAAAGGTATAAAAGGGGGTTTAAAGAATTTAGAGGATTTAATAATTTTGATAATTTTGAGGTAATCCTGACAAGGATATGTGGTCAAAAAGGGGGAAATGTGAAAAAAGTGTGAAAGTGGAAAAATGAATAAAGTGTAAAAATTTTGAGGTGACAGGAAGGTTAAAACTTGAGTAATTAACCTCCCTGTCTGAACTTTATACCGCATAGGGGCCTAGTTTATTATAAATTACTCGGTGCTATTCCGCTTTTATTTTATTCGCATAGCGATTTTGGGGAAGATACTCAGTAAAAAATTTCAAGGAAAAGTAATGGAAGATAAGGTGAAAGGTATGCATGCCAAGCGCCCGCCCTACCATCTGAGCCATCTAGCTTGTTATCAAATAATAAACGCTCGGGGAACAAAAACGGATTATAATTATGACGTAATTGGCGGTGTAGAATAGTACACCGCGCGCGGTGTACTAGCAATAGCGTATTAAAATTTTCTTTATTATGATCAAGGGTCTTATTTAAAAGAATCTGAGATTAACTCATCCCTTGCATCATTTATGTATTCTTAATTATTTATCAATTTTTATAGAACCATGTCATCTTTTCGCTTTAATATGTACACATGGCTTCATACACAGAATTTTCCAATTGTCTTTAATCTTCAATCATCCGATCCATCTCTTAGTTATTTCCATATATTTTTACGAATTCTTGATTTAATACCAGTTTGTTTTTACACTGGGAGTCCGATTTTGCCTCTCCTGGGTCGAGATTCTCGACTCGAGAAGTCACTTATTTTTCACTACTCTTTTATAGAGCTACCGACGACACGAGACCCAAAACCGATCTGAATACTATTCAGTGAATAGGCCTCTCAGTGACACTCTTAAACCAGTTTAGGGTGACACTCAGTGTTGCCAGGGGTAGCAAAACAAAAAGGGGACCTAGTTCTCAATAATGGTATTTAATGTTACACACAAGTTCTCTATTTAATGGTATTTAATGGTAATATTTTGCTCTTAATATCCAAATTTACCATTTAAATCTTAAAGCCTAATTTATAGACTGCCTTTCTTTCTTCCGTAGAAGATGAACAAAACGAAAACCGTAGTGCTGCTTATAGATTTCCGTACCCCACAGAATACAATAAAACCAGTTTCTACTCTAATATTGGCAATAATGATTTTACAGAAGTTGGCATGCTGCGGCCCTTAAAAGAAAAAACAAGCGCTATACCCACATATGTGGCTATTATACAAGGTGTCCCTAAACTTAGTGGCATAAATTTAGGAGCAGATTAAGCAAGTCAAAATAAGACGAAAATCTAAATAAATATTTTTCCTAATTAGGTATGTTTAAAAGATATAGGGTGATAAAGTGTTACTTATCATATCAGTTTTTTTAATATAACTTCCCCTATGGTAGACGGGTACGCTTCGTGACACCCAAACAAGAGAGATCTAAACTCGTTGGTTCTAAAATTTAAAAGCACGGTGGGTCTATAATGTGTGGCAACGTTGTTTTTGAAACGTCAAAGGCGTAAGGCTTCGTTCACATTTTTCATAAAAAATCGTATTTTCTTAAATGAGATTCACCTACTTTCGTTCAAACAAGATTTTGGTCAAAGAAAAGTAGGTACTTCTGAACCAGATATGCAAAATCATAGAAAAAGGATATTAAAAATTAAAAATTGTGGTGGAAAAGGTCATTCAGGAATTGTTTTGAATGAAAGGGTGGATTCCATTGCCAAAGCAGCATCAAACAAAAATACAGATAACGCTGTTGCTAGTGCACCGCGTGCGGTGTACTATTCCCCAGACTGCAATGAAGGTTCGAGAATATTCCAGGAATATTCCCTATCGCCTAGGAATAATCCGCTTCATTCTAGGAATATTCATTGGGAATATTCCTAGAATGATCCTCTAAAACTTCCAAGCATCATCTAAGAACATTCCCAGAGAATATTCCTCGGAAATATTCCTAGAATGATCCTCTAAAACTTCCAGGCACCATCTAAGAACATTCCCAGTAAATGTTCTTTATAGGTATTTAAAAAACAATAAATTAGTTATATTTTATATTTGAATTATCGTTAAGGCTTAAACTGTACAATTTCTACCCCAATTATATATAGATAGAACAATATGCATCTTTAAGATTTAAAACAAGAGTCTTGTTACAAGACTAACCTCAATTTAAAAAAAAATGCAGATTGAACACTATAATTCTCAGGTGACGTTATGTCTACTGAAAAGATTATAGTGTTTAGTTATAGGTATAAACCACAGAGATTTGTTCAGAGACACATTAATGCCTCTGGGTGCGGTATAAATAGTCTACAATAAAGGAAAAAATTAAAACTGGCGCGTTGAGTTCATCGGTAACTATCGGTTCTGTCCGAGATGAATCGGAGACGACCGATGCTCTTATTGGCCGGCGCCATTAATTTGTGTCGCAGTCTCAGAATTTTCACTGTGTAAGAAGCAGAGATAAACGTAAGAACGACCATTTTACGATTGAAAAAGGTAATTAATTGGTTTTAAACATTTTTTACGTATTGACTAGTACGAATATGTTGTGTTAAAGGTAATTAATTGGTTTTAAACATTTTTTACGTATTGACTAGTACGAATATGTTGTGTTAAAGACTGCAACCCAACATATTGGTACTTGCAGTAGTATTTATTGTTCTTCATGTACTTCAGCGCCATTGATTCGTTGTTTGGATTTTGTTTTAACCACGTTTTAGCATCGGTTAGTTCAAATGAATGAAAATGGTTCTTTTCACTCCCTTTGTAACGTTTCTTTCTAATGACGCACTTACCTATTGGTTTGTCTAATACAAAACAAGTCTCGGGCGCCAGCTCCTTTTTTATTGTGGTGAAGCGCCACACCTGGGTAGCTTTTATACAGTGGAGAAAGTAACCAGGGTTCAGTTATTAATGAAACTCTGGATTAAACTCAATACGTATATTAACAAAAGTATAAAATATCCTATTCAGAATAACCATAAACACCCTGTATGTACAACATAAAACAACTAATAAACACACGCAAACCAATGGTGCGAAGAAAGCGTGAAGGCGAGCAGAGAGGGGAAAACGGCCAGGGGGAGGGTATAAATGTAAAAAGCCGAAAGTGGTCGGCGGCGAGGAAATGCAAGCAATTATTAATAGCGAAATAGGGGTGAATGAAAATGACAGCGTGCAAATGAGTACAATGTAGGCGGCAGATCACCGGCTACGCAACTAGCTATGATTCGTAGACGTTCACCGAACACGTATAGCGTCGGGGCAAAACTGCGGTAGCAGTTGCTTATCTACAAGTCTACACTATTTAATACGATTAGTTTAAAGTAAGGCCAAGCCAAGCAAAGAGTAAATTCATGAACAAAAGCAATAGTTTAACTTGTACTTACAAATCGGTACGGCTGTGTCAATTTCTGGTGTGCACCGGTCACGGGTCAAACACAAGATGATCTCTCTCTCCCCGCATTCAACTTGCCGGCCTCGACACAGCGCGAGGGCGCACGCGTCACTGCCGTCTAGTTTACTCCGTACGGCGACAGCGTATGAAATCATTCATAGTTAACTAGATGTTTACGGCCTCCTAGACCCAATAAAGACTACGGCGCGGCTTTCACTACTATTTAATATTCTCTAAATTATCTGAAATAGCACAAAACTCGAATCGAAGTTCTACGACCCCAAATAACGATTTTACAGAAATTAAGTAACTTCGTTACATTCCCCTCTCACCTCGGGAAAAAAAAAGAAATGTATTTCCTTTTTTTTTTAAGCCCACGATAAACATAATGATTTAGTAATTATCCCAAAATAAACTTAATAATAATTTCCGAACGGCAGGTAACAAACAACAACGGCAAGGAGCAAAAAGAAACAGCCAGGAACAAAATAAATACTTTACCTACGGCTAGGCCTCAGCCGGATGCCGCAGGTCCCACAGAAATTGGGAAGCCCGGAGGTACCATGGAGCCGGGCAATCCGGGCTCCGCACGTTGCGCAGAATCCCCTGGCCTCGGGAGCAGCCGCGCAGCGCATCGGTCTCGACGGTGGCCGGGGTGTCCACACCTCCAGCATACGTCCTCCCCGGTTGGCAGGAACACATTCCGCCCCTCACAACGTAGCCCTGGGCAGGCTCGTGCGAGGGCCACCGCCGCCGGTTCGGGGACCCGCCGTGGTTGCAGGGGACCCGCCCTCCGTGGGCTCCTTGGTGCTGGCCGCTGGGCTGGGGCTGCTGGTGCCCGCATTGGCCGTACTGGCGGCAGCCTGTTGCTCCGCACCCCATATCTAACGGGGGCTCTGGTGATGGTGGCGATAGATGGAGCTGGCCGCTGGGCCGGCGGCGGCAGAATTGGCCGGAGTTGCGGCAGCCGGTTGCTCCGCACCCCGTAGCTGACCGGGTTCCTGCTGGCGACGGGTGGCTCCTTGGTGGCGGCTGATGGGGCTGTGGTGGCGGCTGGTGCCACTGTGGTGGCGTCTGGTGCCACTGTGGTGGCGGCTGGTGCCACTGTGGTGGCGGCTGGTGCCACTGTGGTGGCGGCTGGTGCCACTGTGGTGGCGGCTGGTGCCACTGTGGTGGCGGCTGGTGCCACTGTGGTGGCGGCTGGTGCCACTGTGGTGGCGGCTGGTGCCACTGTGGTGGCGGCTGGTGCCACTGTGGTGGCGGCTGGTGGCGCCTCGGTGGCGGCTGATGGTTCGCCGGTAGTGGCGGGGAGAGTTTCTGGGGACTCCATTGAGCTGGGTGAGGCGATGTTGGTCAGGATGGTGCTAGAGGGGCTGGTTTGACTCTCCAGCTCCCGCATTGCCTCCTCCAGCTCCTGGACGACTTCGTCTTTATCGTGCAGGTCCAAATGGCTCATCTTCCAAGTCTAGAGAAAACAAACATTAGCAAGTAAACACTTGGTTATTGTTGGTCAACGGCTATAAGGTCTTTTATATGAACTCTCTTGATTTTGCGGCCATTTTCCCCTTTTAACTCGTAAACTACTGGCGAAAGGACTTTGCTGACAGTATACGGCCCGGAGTATTTCGGCGCGAGTTTCGCGGCAAACCCCTTCTCGGCAGACGAAATTTGTACTTCGTGTTTCATTACTTTATCCCCAACGTGACAGCGCCATTCCCGACGACGCAAGTTGTAATGGTGACTTTGCGCGGTGAAAGCCTTTGCCAAATTTACCCGTACTAACTCGAATATTTCCCGCAGGTGTTGCAGACGGTTCAAATGTGGTGTGATCCCACTTTCGCTGGTTTGTTTCGCAGAACTGGGCGATCATAGTTTTTATGGTTTTATTGGCCCGCTCTACGGGGTTGGCTTGTGGGGTGTACGGCGGAGTGAAACGGTGGCTGATTCCCAGCTCCCCTAAGAGTTCTTCAAAGACCTTACCAGCAAATTGTGTCCCATTATCAGAGATTACGGTTTTTGGGCACCCAAACCTAGATATGACCCTCTCGTAAAGGGCCTGAGTTACCGCCCTCGCGGTAGCCTTACGAAGCGGCTGGATCTCGACCCACTTTGTAAACCGATCTTGCATTACCAGTAAATACGAGTTTCCCTTACTTGACCTAGGCAGAGGGCCTACCAAGTCGACACAAACGGTTTCCCACGGATTACGATTGACTGACGGCTGCATTTTCCCCGGGGTTTGCTGTTGTGACGGTTTATAGCGCCGGCAAGAAGGGCACCCGCGGACGTATTTGAAAACATCGCGAAACATTCCCGGCCAGTAATATCGCCCGGCGATTCGCACAATAGTTTTAGCGATCCCCATATGCCCTGCCGTCGGGAGGTCGTGGTTCTCTTTAAGGACCCCGACTTGCGTTTCCTTTGGGACACAAAGCTTCCACGGATCGGACATCTCCGGCTCCATGAAGTCCCCAGAGTCCCAAAAATGACGGTACAATTTGTCATCTCGTATGCAATAATCCGGAAACGCCTTCGGATTTTGCTGAACCTCCAAACGTTTACGGCTGTACCAAGAGCACGGCTCGATTTTTGCGGCTATCGTCGCTACGGCCGGCAGAGGATCCCGCGAAAGAGCGTCGGCTATGCGGTTAAGGACGCCTTTTCGGTACTTAATGTCAAAATCATATTGCTGTAAGAATAGATTCCAGCGTGCTAACCGTCCAGCCGGACTTTTAATGAAGTTCAGCTACTGAAGACTCTGGTGATCTGTTAGAACGGTAAAATGATACGCCTCTAAGTACGGCCTCATTTTTTCGATACCCCACACGATAGCAAGACACTCTTTCTCTGTCACGGAATAGGCTCTCTCGGGAGGCGACAAAGTACGACTCGCATATGCAATAACATGGTCGCCGTTCTCAGCGTTTTGTGTCAACGCTACCCCCAAACCCTCATCTGAGGCGTCTGTCTGGAGCACAAACGTCGTAGAGAAATCTGGGCAAGCCAATACGGGGGCGGACGTAAGACTTTCTTTTATTAACTGAAAAGCCCGCTCCTGTTCGGCCGTCCACTTCCAACGACGCCCTTTTTTCAATAGGCGATTTAACGGCTCAGCGCTTTGTGAAAAAGACGGCACAAAACGGCGATACCAAGACGCCATCCCCAGAAAGCGTCGCAGCCCACGTAGATTTGTTGGGGCAGGGAGTTGTCGTATCGACAGTATCCGGGTCCGTTTGGATACCGTTTGAGGTGACCAAATGTCCCAGATATTTCAGAGACTTACGGCCAAATTGACATTTTTCGGGGTTTAGTCTGAGTCCGGCAAGACGGAGCCGCCGAAAAACCTCTTGAAGGTTTTTCAAATGCTCCTCAAACGTTCGGCCCAAGATGATAATATCGTCTAGGTAAGAGAAACAAAACGAGTCTAACTCGGGACCAATGATTCGGTCCATAAGTCGTTGGAAAGTGGCCGGCGCAGAATGCAACCCGAACGGCATTACTCGAAATTGAAACAATCCGCGACCGGGAACGGTGAAGGCGGTTATTGGCTTACTTTCGGCTGTCAGCGGTATTTGCCAGTATCCCTGTTTGAGATCTATGCTAGAAATATAGCGAGCTGTGCGGAGCTTGTCCAAAATGGCATTTATAAATGGCAATGGATATGCGTCCTTGCGGGTTACCGCGTTGACTTTTTGAAAATCAATACTGATACCTTTTTATTTTTCTTAAGAACTATTAGAGTTGCCTACCTTATTTCGTTTACCTAAATGGATAGATAAGTGCATACTTTCTCTTATGGTACTGTTTCTTGCCTTTTTCACATTATGGTTACCTTCTTAATATGCAAGTTTACCTTCTTAATAAGCATCTACATGGACGTCAATAAAACAACTGACTTTTGGTAAATAAACTCACTTTATTCTACATTCTTTTTAATATAAAATCTTGCTCCAAATGGTCAGGGATCCTTGGGGCCTAAAATAGCAAACATTTAGAACATAGCTATGCCTGATTTTATGTTTTACTTACCATTTTTCTGCCTGTTTATGTAGTAAGATATTTTAAGGTTATGTTGATTGTTTTTATTGAATATAATTATGCCCGGGAGGCTTTGTTATCTATGTCGATGACTCTGAGGGGTAAATTATTGGTTGGTTTATGTATGGAATCATTCTTGTAGTGTACTTACTGTGTTTTGGAAGTGGTTTGGAGAGAATTGTTTTGCCGGTAATTTCACATGTCATTCAACATTCAGTGTTGCCAACCGCATAGCGGAATACCCTAATCTTCGCTTCAAAATTCAAAGTTTTTCTGTTCCGGTAGTGCTGCAGGTTTATTAGATATGTGACAATTTCCCTAGAAAAACCGGAAAAGCTTCGGCCATCATTGTTCGTCGAGATCTCGGTGTGAAACGTTGCTCGCAGGATATTTTGAAGTATCGACTTGTGTTTATTCGATCCGTTAGTTTATACGGGATTAATCTTCAAAAATACCTTTGGTGGACATTTTAAGGCTATTTGGTTTTTGTATTTTTGGCGATTTCGAGCCTTAAAGTCCTTCGCAATTTGGCGGATTCATCGAGCACGTTTTGGTAAGATACGAATCTCTGCTTATTCTCATATCTAATAGCCCCACCTCTCTAGGACTGATTTCTGACAACATTCCCATAGCCGCATCCACCACCGTCCTGGATATTTTCCTACGTTTTTGCTTTTCTTTCTGAAAATACCGGACCAGGCGTAAGTACAAACATTTTTGTTTCCTAATTAAGGCAAGTGTGTAATTTTGTTCATTCCTTGTAGGGCTCCTCTTTCTTATTTGGACCTCTTTCTTATTAGGACCGCTTTTAGGACCTTTTTTTTGGCCCATTACGACTATTTAGGCCGTTACTACGTCGTAATATTTGAGTAAATAACTTGACTTACCTTTTTCACCATATTACTGGTGAATTTTCATTGCCGAGAGGGGCATTCTTTTATGGTACAGCCATCCAACGGTGGCCATATCCAGTACTTTCTTGAGGGGTTGCCCAGCTAAACACCTACCACCCCGATTTGTGACCTTCAATACCGATTTGTGACCTTCAATACCGATTTGTGACCTTCAATACCGATTTGTGACCATCCATACCCGCACCGAGAGACGAAGACTACATCTGAATGAGTAGCACCCCCGATAGTGACCAAGCATCCCTGGATTACGATAAGTTTTATCAATTTCTTTATTTTTTTATTATAAATTCAAGAATTTGTAGATGGCGTCCTTAAGACCCAATTTAATTAGTATTCATTAATTGTTTTAATTTATTTTTGTGTCCTGTCAAATAGACAGTTTTACTGAGACTGATATATATACATTTAACTTACCTTATTAAATTAACTGTCAAAGTGACAGCCACTTATTCGTTGGTTTACGCAATCTTTCTAGTATTTTGAATAAGATTCTTTAGTTTTTGTCCCACACAGGGAAAATTATTGGGAAATAATTAATTTCTTTTCTGGTTTATATATATATATATAAAGGTACCTAGGTACTATAAATTAATTTTAATTTGGGAATTATAACTTTTTTTCTTTATTTCATTTGGCATAAGCTTTTTCAAAGACAAGTCCTAGAAAGATTGGTGTATACTGGGTTGCCTAACCCAAACTCATTAAGAGTGATTCTTTTATTTTATTGTTTAATAACTCTTTTTCCTGTAAACCAGGTGATATCACTACGGTAGTATTTTTGGATAATAGTAACTTTATTTGAATATTTAAATATTATTTATATGGGGTTGAACCCCCTCTTTAATTAAATTTGTAGTAATTTTTATCTGACTGGTGTATTTAAACACTAAAATTATTAAAACCCTTGTACATAGAACTAACCAGACGATTATACGATCTTAAATATATGTGATAATTTTAAATATAGCCTTTTTCTTTTAATTTAGAGTATATATGGTAATTTATATGTTCTTTACTTTGCAATATAGCCTGTGTAGACCTAATTACCTGGCGCCCTATTCTATAACCACTTTACTTATTGTGTGAACCACCCCCTCTCCACTGTTCAAGCTGGTCGAAGGCATAATTACACCGAAATTGGTTTGTATTTATAAATTTTGCGCTTAGATTTTATTTTTGGTGTAACAAATATTTCTGGCGCCCAACGTGGGGCCTGATTTCAAAAGGGCCTTAAGCCAAAACTTGTAAAAAATCTGGTTTTTCCTTTGTTGCAAGGTTTTTGAAAATTAATTGTTAGTGTGAAATGTTTGTATTCTCTTGTACATGTACTTGGAAATGCAAATGTTGATTGCGTTTAACTTATCTTATCGTATATTATCTTATCTTACCTTACCTTACCTTATCTTATCGGTTATTATACTACCGATTTTGACTATATTAACTGAATGTGACATACGAAATTGAATGCCTTATCTGTCTATTTAAATTGAATATATTTATCTACCTTTCCAAATTGTTTCTACATTGGGAATTAATTATTTCATATCCTATTTGGTGGAAATTTTAAAAACTTTTTTTTTTTTCTTTTGCGTTTAACTTAAGATTTTTAATTGTCATAATGAGTTTTAAAATGAATGTGGATCACCTGCTTAAGGACGAATTGCAATATGAACTTAAGGTTCGAGGACTTAGTAGCGAAGGTACCGTAGAGGAGATGAGGAAACAACTTAGACAGATTCTCCGATTGGAGAAGGAAAATTCGTCTATGGTTCAAACCTCAAATGTACCAACATTTGAAGCTGAAGTTAAGCTTATTGGGGATAAATTGAAGGATTTGGAAGGGAAAAAGCCGGAAGACAAAAAGTTCGCATCAAAGATTGCTCACCTCTATGGCCGCATTAATAACCTGGAGGAAGGAGAAGTGGAAACTCAAAAACAAAAGAAAAGAGAGCTTGTCACCAAAATTTTACAATTGGCTTCCCAAACAGAGAAGGAAACGCCTGAAGAAGAAATTCTTGAAGCCACATTATTCGAAACACCTGGCGTATCTGCGAATTCCACCACTATATTTCCTAATTCTTCAGCCTCAGTTAGTAAACCCATCCTACCCATTAAATGGAACCTCAAGTTCACTGGAGAACCTGCCTCAATTTCCATCAATGCATTTCTGGAGAAAGTTCGAGAGCTTAGCCAAGCACGTAATGTAAATGAACAACAACTTTTTATGTCGGCCTATGATCTTTTTGAGGGTAAAGCCGCTCATTGGTACCGAGCCAACCGACGATATGCAGATTGTTGGTCCGAATTGGAGATACTCCTGAAGGAAGAATTCCAACCCCCTGACTACAACAATCGCTTATTTGAGGAGATTAAAAGAAGAACTCAAGGTCAGAATGAGTCGATTGGAGTATACATTGCCATTATGGAAACCATGTTCAACAGATTATCCGTGGAGATTTCGGAGACGGCCAAATTGAATTTACTGCTAAGGAATATCGCCCCTTTTTACCAAACAAACTTGGGTCTCACGGAGGTTACCTCTATTAAGGAGTTGGTTACCTTCTGTCGAAAGTTGGAAGCAAAAAAAACAGCTCTGGAAAATTTTGTCCCCCCATCCAGGAGAAAAACCGATCTGGAAACCGACCTAGCCTATGTGGAAGTTACTATCCCCCACCACACGGAGACACCAGTTCAAGTTGAGGCTATAAATGCAGGAAATATCACATGCTGGAATTGTCGACAAAAAGGACATACTTCAAGACAGTGTCAAGCCCCAAAAACGAAGCATTGTTATCGTTGTGGTAAAGAAAACTTTACCGTCCTTAACTGCCCTCAGTGTAAGCCGGGAAACGCGAACCAGAGACATCAGTAGGCCGAGTGATGTACTCTAAGACCCTTTCAACCTCGGCAAAATTTTTCCAAGATATCCGGAATAAGGAGAGCCAATTGAGAAGTCGCACGGGAACAATTATCGACTACATTCTGTCTACCTCCACTAGCGATGATCGACCTTACCTCGAAGTTAATATTTTTGGGCAGAGGATAAAAGGATTATTGGATTCAGGAGCTAACAGGTCAATTATGGGCCAGAAGGGCTGGGAGATACTTCAGAAGTTAGGATTGAGTCTCGACACATCCAGTTATGCCACTTGTACCGTTGCAAACAACGTCAAATGCCGTATCTTGGGCACCGTGTGCGTCCCTGTAAAACTCTTGGAGACTATAAAAACTATACAGCTATTGGTGGTCCCCGATGTGAAGCATACTTTGATCTTAGGGATAGATTTTTGGATTACCATGGGCATAGTCCCAAACCTGCGACAAGGTTGTTGGAGTTTTGACGGAGAAGAGGAACATCCGCAAATTGCCACTATTCAGTCCCAGAAAGTCTTGACCACTTGCCAAAGACAACGCCTCGCAGACCTGACCAATAAGTACTTTAGCGAAATGGGTGACAAAATAGGGTGTACCAACCTGGTAGAACATCGAATTGAAACCTCTGCGCTCCCTATCAAACAGCGATATTATCCAGTAAGTCCTGCTGTGCAAGCCCACATCGACGAAGAGCTCGATAAAATGTTAAGAGATGGTATAATCCAGAAATCCAATTCTGCCTGGTCATCCCCCATTCTCCTGGTGCCAAAGAAAGATGGTACATATCGATTCGTAGTGGACTACCGAAAACTTAATAAGGTTACCAAAAAGGATGCATATCCCATTCCCTATATTTCTTCAATTTTGGACAAGCTTCGTGACGCTAAATTTTTAAGTACATTAGATATTAAGTCGGCTTACTGGCAGATAAAGGTGGCAGATGATTGTAAGGAACTAACCGCTTTTACCGTTCCTTCTCGAGGCCTTTTTGAGTTCAACCGTATGCCTTTTGGCCTATCAACGAGCCCCGCTACCTGGCAACGATTAATCGACCGTGTACTTGGACCGGAACTGGAACCCTACGTATTCACTTATTTGGATGACATCATCATTACCACTCCAACCTTTGATAAACATCTGGAGATCTTAGAACAAATTTTTCAACGATTAATCCAAGCTGGGCTGACCTTGTCGCAAGAGAAGTGTTGTTTTTGCAAGGAAGAACTGAAGTATTTAGGGTACGTAGTCAATCAAGATGGGCTACATGTCGATCCGGAAAAAGTAACTGCCATCATGAACTTACCTACACCCCGCAACGTATCTGAAGTCCGAAGAGTGATAGGGACAGCCTCGTGGTATCGCCGATTCATACCTAATTTTTCCACTTTGACTGCACCGCTTACTCGTCTTCTTCATAAAAACAAGACTTTCGATTGGGACGACAACTGTGAAAAATCCTTTGCCCTGATTAAGGATGCCTTGGTATCTGCGCCTATTCTGAGCTGTCCAGATTTTAACAAACCCTTCTACGTCCAAACTGACGCTTCGGCTGTCGCCATAGGAGCGGTATTGACTCAAAACCACGAGGATGGAGAACATGTAATCTGCTACCTGAGTAGAACCTTATCCAGAACAGAACGTAATTACTCCACGACGGAACGTGAGTGTCTGGCCGTAATTTGGGCTATCGAAAAACTCCGAGCTTATCTGGAAGGGTACAAATTCTATGTTATCACCGATCACCACTCGCTTGTATGGCTGAACAACCTCAGAGAGCCCCAAGGACGATTAGCTAGATGGGCAGTGCGCCTCCAACAATTCGATTTCGAAATTCACCATCGAAAAGGCAAGGACCACGTCGTTCCAGATATGTTATCCAGATCTTCTCCTGAGCTAAATTCCATCAGACTCCCTCCCGACAAGTGGTATAACAAAATGTTGGACCTAGTAGTGAAGAACCCTCTTAAATTTTCAAACTGGCGCGTGGAAAATCAACTCCTATATAAATTAATCCATCAAAAAGTTCCGAATCTCTCTTCTAACAACCATGACTGGAAATTAGTCGTCCCGAAATCTCTCCGAATCGAGAAAATCCGAGAATGTCATGACGCTGAGACTGCTGGCCATATAGGGATCTATAGGACATATGAAAAATTGAAGCAGCTGTACTACTGGCCAAAAATGCAAAGCGATGTAACCCGATACATAAGCCGCTGTCGAGTCTGCTTGGCCCAAAAACCGGAACAACGCAAACAAACCGGGTTAATGGGAAATCGCCCTTACGTCACTCAACCTTGGCAAATGATCAGCACAGATCTCTTTGGACCCTTACCACGCTCCTCACAAGGCTACGCATACATTCTAGTAACTACGGATTATTTTAGTAAGTTCACCCTCGTTCATCCCTTGAGAAAAGCTACCGCGTCAGCAGTTACTCGTTATATGGAAGACCACGTATTCCTGCTCTTCGGGGTTCCGCAGCACGTCGTCTGCGACAATGGAGTCCAGTTCCGCAGTAAAGAGTTCATGGGTTTGTGCCAAAAGTATAAGACCAATATAATTTTTAATACCGTCTATCACCCTCAAGCTAATCCAACGGAGCGAGTCAATCGAGTTTTGAAGACCATGCTATCGTCTTACATAAAGGAGAATCATCGAATTTGGGACAAACTCCTACCAAAAGTTGGTTGTGCACTTCGCACTTACAAACATGAGTCCACAGACTATACTCCATATTTCGTCAACTTCGGCAGAGAGCATATTATCTCCGGAGATCATTTCAAGAGACCTAATTTTTCTACCGAACATCGCTCCCATGTAACTCCTCTTAACAACTCCCATGAATTTAGAAAGATCTATGATGAAGTGAGGCAGAAACTCTCACTAGCTCACGAGAAGTCCCGACATAGGTACAATCTCCGCCGACGACCCATAGAATTTGACGTGGGTTCGACCGTATGGTGTAAGAATCATGTTCTATCAGACGCAGCGAATTATTTCTCGGCAAAATTGGCTGATAAGTACGTAGGGCCAATGACGATCGTAAGGAAGTTGTCACCGCTAGCGTATGAACTTCAGAACGACCAAGGGAAACTCCTAGGGGTGTACCATATTCAAGATTTGAAACCTCATCGAGAATAATATATTAACCTTGCCCACCAAATAGTAGACTATCATACTATTATCTACCTTATTATTTTTTTTTTGTTTGTCACGCTTTTCTTATTCACATTTTCACCGCTATAGATGATCGAAATCTATAGATTTCTCTCTCCAAGAAAGGGGGGAGTTGATACCTTTTTATTTTTCTTAAGAACTATTAGAGTTGCCTACCTTATTTCGTTTACCTAAATGGATAGATAAGTGCATACTTTCTCTTATGGTACTGTTTCTTGCCTTTTTCACATTATGGTTACCTTCTTAATATGCAAGTTTACCTTCTTAATAAGCATCTACATGGACGTCAATAAAACAACTGACTTTTGGTAAATAAACTCACTTTATTCTACATTCTTTTTAATATAAAATCTTGCTCCAAATGGTCAGGGATCCTTGGGGCCTAAAATAGCAAACATTTAGAACATAGCTATGCCTGATTTTATGTTTTACTTACCATTTTTCTGCCTGTTTATGTAGTAAGATATTTTGAGGTTATGTTGATTGTTTTTATTGAATATAATTATGCCCGGGAGGCTTTGTTATCTATGTCGATGACTCTGAGGGGTAAATTATTGGTTGGTTTATGTATGGAATCATTCTTGTAGTGTACTTACTGTGTTTTGGAAGTGGTTTGGAGAGAATTGTTTTGCCGGTAATTTCATATGTCATTCAACATTAAGTGTTGCCAACCGCATAGCGGAATACCCTAATCTTCGCTTCAAAATTCAAAGTTTTTCTGTTCCGGTAGTGCTGCAGGTTTATTAGATATGTGACAATTTCCCTAGAAAAACCGGAAAAGCTTCGGCCATCATTGTTCGTCGAGATCTCGGTGTGAAACGTTGCTCGCAGGATATTTTGAAGTATCGACTTGTGTTTATTCGATCCGTTAGTTTATACGGGATTAATCTTCAAAAATACCTTTGGTGGACATTTTAAGGCTATTTGGTTTTTGTATTTTTGGCGATTTCGAGCCTTAAAGTCCTTCGCAATTTGGCGGATTCATCGAGCACGTTTTGGTAAGATCCGAATCTCTGCTTATTCTCATATCTAATAGCCCCACCTCTCTAGGACTGATTTCTGACAACATTCCCATAGCCGCATCCACCACCGTCCTGGATATTTTCCTACGTTTTTGCTTTTCTTTCTGAAAATACCGGACCAGGCGTAAGTACAAACATTTTTGTTTCCTAATTAAGGCAAGTGTGTAATTTTGTTCATTCCTTGTAGGGCTCCTCTTTCTTATTTGGACCTCTTTCTTATTAGGACCGCTTTTAGGACCTTTTTTTTGGCCCATTACGACTATTTAGGCCGTTACTACGTCGTAATATTTGAGTAAATAACTTGACTTACCTTTTTCACCATATTACTGGTGAATTTCCATTGCCGAGAGGGGCATTCTTTTATGGTACAGCCATCCAACGGTGGCCATATCCAGTACTTTCTTGAGGGGTTGCCCAGCTAAACACCTACCACCCCGATTTGTGACCTTCAATACCGATTTGTGACCTTCAATACCGATTTGTGACCATCCATACCCGCACCGAGAGACGAAGACTACATCTGAATGAGTAGCACCCCCGATAGTGACCAAGCATCCCTGGATTACGATAAGTTTTATCAATTTCTTTATTTTTTTATTATAAATTCAAGAATTTGTAGATGGCGTCCTTAAGACCCAATTTAATTAGTATTCATTAATTGTTTTAATTTATTTTTGTGTCCTGTCAAATAGACAGTTTTACTGAGACTGATATATATACATTTAACTTACCTTATTAAATTAACTGTCAAAGTGACAGCCACTTATTCGTTGGTTTACGCAATCTTTCTAGTATTTTGAATAAGATTCTTTAGTTTTTGTCCCACACAGGGAAAATTATTGGGAAATAATTAATTTCTTTTCTGGTTTATATATATATATATAAAAAGGTACCTAGGTACTATAAATTAATTTTAATTTGGGAATTATAACTTTTTTTCTTTATTTCATTTGGCATAAGCTTTTTCAAAGACAAGTCCTAGAAAGATTGGTGTATACTGGGTTGCCTAACCCAAACTCATTAAGAGTGATTCTTTTATTTTATTGTTTAATAACTCTTTTTCCTGTAAACCAGGTGATATCACTACGGTAGTATTTTTGGATAATAGTAACTTTATTTGAATATTTAAATATTATTTATATGGGGTTGAACCCCCTCTTTAATTAAATTTGTAGTAATTTTTATCTGACTGGTGTATTTAAACACTAAAATTATTAAAACCCTTGTACATAGAACTAACCAGACGATTATACGATCTTAAATATATGTGATAATTTTAAATATAGCCTTTTTCTTTTAATTTAGAGTATATATGGTAATTTATATGTTCTTTACTTTGCAATATAGCCTGTGTAGACCTAATTACCTGGCGCCCTATTCTATAACCACTTTACTTATTGTGTGAACCACCCCCCTCTCCACTGTTCAAGCTGGTCGAAGGCATAATTACACCGAAATTGGTTTGTATTTATAAATTTTGCGCTTAGATTTTATTTTTGGTGTAACAATACAGAACCGTGGTTTACCATTTTTTTTCCGGACAATCACGACCGGTGAACTCCAGGGGCTATTAGACGGTTCAATTATGCCGTCTTTAAGCATAACGTCTACCTCCGCATTTATGATTTCCTGCATACGAGGATTTTGCGGCCGATAACGTTGTTTAATGGGCTCTGGGTGAATAAGTCGAATTTCGTGGCTTATCAACCGAGTAGTCCCTTTTATTTGTGCAAACGGCGGAAGTTCGGCATCTAAGAAAGGTTTTAATTTTTCCTCCTCCTCAACCGTCAATGACAATGGGAGTCCGGTCACATCTGACTCGGCCTCTGAACGGTCCGCGGTATTTATGATGGCAAAGTCAGACGGCTCCGAGACTACTCTTGACGTTTCGCCATTGGGCTGCTCGAACGTGATCGAGTTGTTAGCCAAGTCAAGAGTGGCTCTACACCGACTTAGCACGTCCATGCCGATGATCACATCGGAGGACAAATTGGGTAGGTGTCCAAAGACTCCCGAGACCAATTGTTCGCATATAGAAAATGTGATGGGGTAACTACCCGGTATCGGGATTGGTTGCCCATTGGCCAAAACTACCGTAATGGCGTTAACATTTTCAGGCGGATAGCCCAGGTTTACACATTGCCTGGCTATTCGGTCCCCTACATAGGAGTATGCGGCACCAGTGTCAAGTAAAGCTAAGTACTCTATATTATTAAATCGTACGGCAATATGGGGGCGGCCTTCCTTGGTGTTTAATTTCACCGAAGACCTTGATGGTGCAGTTACTGGCAACTTTATGGCCTTTGGTAACTGTGGTGGCCCCGTAGCGGCTATTGCGTGCGATTGTGGCACACGGACCTTAGGCGTTGGGGCGGCTTTTCTCGGCATGGCGGCACCAGAGACGGGGACTTCGTAGTGCTGTGTCGACCCCGGGTCTACACAGCACCGGTGGCGTTTCCCGGGCGATTGCAAGGGCAATCGCGGGATAATACCCCCTCCGTTTTACAACGAGAGCAAAACAGTTTTGGTGGGTTACGGCACTCGTCCCTATAGTGACCGGGCTGGCCACAGTGCCAACACACCATTAAATCGCGATTGTCCCGGTTTGTATCCGGTTGCGGCTGAGCTGAGTTTGACGGGTTGGGAAGGCTACGTTCCGTGAACGTAGGCCGTGATTTGTAATTGTTTAACTCCTGGCGGAGCGTAGCATAACCCTTAACGGCCTTGGTAAATGACGGTAAGTCGATGAAGTCAGTACGGCGCACATGCAGTCGAAATTCCGCGGTAAGATTACGATAGAGCCACTGCCGTTCTTGTTCTTCGGTAATGGCACCGTGACGACGAATCAAGGTCTGTAAGTCGGTGATATAGGTCGTAACGGGTTCGTGTACTCGTTGTAGGCGGCGGCTGATTTCGGCTTCCACTAAGCGGTCTAATGGAATATCTTGTGCCGAACAGATTTCCTCTATGCGCTCCAAAAACGCCACCGGGTCTCCTTTTCCGTTAAAGGAAATTTTCCACTTGTGAACCTTTATAGGTGGATTGTTCGGGGTGTTCGGCACTAGTTCCGGCCTCAACGGCAGACTCCGGGGCGGTGCCATTACTGAGGGCGCGGTCCAGGTGGGTACCGTTAGTGTAACGGGCTGCGTTCCCGGACCTGTGCCCGAGGTGGCGACGACCGACGGCCAAACGGGTGGGGCTTCGCCGTGGCCGATCATGAATGGACTTATGGTTCCCGACCGAAGAAATTTTATGAGCCTTTTCCGTTTATCTGGGCGAGTACCTGTCGTAACCAGACTAAATTTTTTTAGTTCTTCATCTAGTTCGGCCGACCGTAATTGATAAACCCAGCTCACACGAATATCTGCGGCGGTGGGGTTGTCTACCGGGACCTCCTCATCCCCGGATAAATTGCTTTCGTAAACCGGGTCAGACTGACGGCCTTTTCGCCGGCTACCCTTGCCCATGTTGCCCGGAGAACACGGATTTCCCAAATACTTTCAAAACGTTTGCCAAAAAAAATGAGATCGCGGAAAATCGAGCCCAAAGTTTGACTAAGGCCCCTTAGGCCAAAAATTCGGAAAAATTTGGAATCCTCGGCTTCGTTTTAGTTGGATTCGAGTGGTCACACCACTATTTTATTTTCAAAATCTGACTAAGGCCCTTTAGGCCAAAATTTTTAAAAAATTTGGAATCCTCGGCTCTGAATTAGTCGGATTCAAGTGGTCACACCATTATTTTATTTCCAAAATCTGACTAAGGCCTTTTAGGCCAAAAATTTGGAATTCTCGGCTCTGATTTAGTCGGATTCGAGGGGTCACACCACTATTTTATTTCCAAAAATTGACTAAGGCCTTTTAGGCCAAAAATTTTGAAAAATTTGAAATCCCCGGCTACGGTTTACTTGGACAAGAGGGGTCACAACCCTATTTTATTTCCAAAAATTGACTAAGGCCTTTTAGGTCAAAAATTTGGAATCCTCGGCTCTGAATTAGTCGGATTCAAGTGGTCACACCACTATTTTATTTCCAAAATCTGACTAAGGCCTTTTAGGCCAAAAATTTTGAAAAATTTGGAATCCTCGGCTCTGATTTAGTCGGATTCGAGGGGTCACACCACTATTTTATTCCCAAAATCTGACTAAGGCCTTTTAGGCCAAAAATTTTGAAAATTTTGAAATCCCCGGCTACGGTTTACTTGGACAAGAGGGGTCACAACCCTATTTTATTTCCAAAAATTGACTAAGGCCTTTTAGGCCAAAAATTTTGAAAAATTTGAAATCCATGGCTACGGTTTACTTGGACAAGAGGGGTCACAACCCTAAAAAAAAAAAAGACGCGAAATCCACCCTGTGACGGAAACAAGGTTCTATAGTACCTTTGCAGCAACGGCTTGCAAAAGTCCCTGCTCGGGCGCCATTTTGTAACGTTTCTTTCTAATGACGCACTTACCTATTGGTTTGTCTAATACAAAACAAGTCTCGGGCGCCAGCTCCTTTTTTATTGTGGTGAAGCGCCACACCTGGGTAGCTTTTATACAGTGGAGAAAGTAACCAGGGTTCAGTTATTAATGAAACTCTGGATTAAACTTAATACGTATATTAACAAAAGTATAAAATATCCTATTCAGAATAACCATAAACACCCTGTATGTACAACATAAAACAACTAATAAACACACGCAAACCAATGGTGCGAAGAAAGCGTGAAGGCGAGCAGAGAGGGGAAAACGGCCAGGGGGAGGGTATAAATGTAAAAAGCCGAAAGTGGTCGGCGGCGAGGAAATGCAAGCAATTATTAATAGCGAAATAGGGGTGAATGAAAATGACAGCGTGCAAATGAGTACAATGTAGGCGGCAGATCACCGGCTACGCAACTAGCTACGATTCGTAGACGTTCACCGAACACGTATAGCGTCGGGGCAAAACTGCGGTAGCAGTTGCTTATCTACAAGTCTACACTATTTAATACGATTAGTTTAAAGTAAGGCCAAGACAAGCAAAGAGTAAATTCATGAACAAAAGCAATAGTTTAACTTGTACTTACAAATCGGTACGGCTGTGTCAATTTCTGGTGTGCACCGGTCACGGGTCAAACACAAGATGATCTCTCTCTCCCCGCATTCCACTTGCCGGCCTCGACACAGCGCGAGGGCGCACGCGTCACTGCCGTCTAGTTTATTCCGTACGGCGACAGCGTATGAAATCATTCATAGTTAACTAGATGTTTACGGCCTCCTAGACCCAATAAAGACGGCGCGGCTTTCACTACTATTTAATATTCTCTAAATTATCTGAAATAGCACAAAACTTCGTTACACCTTTATGACATTTCTTTGGGCAAAAAATGTAATATTTTTTGTGTTACTGATACAGCAAGGTTTATTTTTAAGTTTAAAACTGTATTTTATATATAAAATATATATATATATATAGGTAATACTAACACCTTTTCAATATTTGGGCATTAATTAACCTTAATATATGAACTTTTTGTGTATGAAGATCCTAATTTAGAACACAAAAAATACATATATTGTATTATTTTTAGAAAATAAGACGAAATTAGCTTGATAGGTTCTAACAAAAAATTAACCTTAATTATTTTTATCAAAGTCACGTGGTGGAGCATAGTTCCTGTAAAAATTCCTTAAACCGGCGTAAAGAACATTCCCAAAACGTTCCTGGGTATAAGAGGCAATAAGGGCTGGGAATAATCCCCAAATTATATCAAGGAATATCCTAACAATCCTTGAGTCTTCTGCAGGCAGATACATGGAATATTCTTTTTATGATGCCTGGGTTAATAAAAAAGCGGACATTTGATTATGCCAGGAATATTTCTGGGAATATTCTGGGACGCTTGGAATATTCCTGGGAATATTCCTGACATGTGCAGGGAATGTGATTTTGCGGTCTGGGTCTGCACCGCCAAATTATATATTACGTCATAAACCCAAACCAACCCAAACTCAACAACACAACCCAACCGACCCCGCCCCATTGCCCCCCCCCGCCCCATTGAGCAAAAAACCCAACTAAAATGGGCAAATTTATGTTACGATAAAAATAAAACACTTTAACAAAGGAACAACAAATTTATGAAATAAAAAAAGTTCGACGACTTCTGGTAGATTTTATGTTACGATAAAACTAAAACAAATTAAACAACCCAACCCAACCGAACACTGTTTAACAAAAAAAACAACAAATTTATGAAATAAAAAAATAAAAAAAGTTCTTAGAATCGAACCCGGGACCTCCCGCATACCAAGCGCCCGCCCTACCATCTGAGCCATCTAGCTAGCTAGCTAGTTGTCAAATATTAAACGCTCGGGAAACAAAAACGGATTATAATTATGACGTAATTGGCGGTGTAGAATAGTACACCGCGCGGTGTACTAGCAACAGCGTACAGATAAATATAAAATCCCCTTTTTTAGAATATCGGAAAATACAAATATACAATAATAATTATTGGAATAAATTGCAAGATATTGTGAGTTACATTTAAGTGTATCTTGGTGTTATCCAGGACTCATGGAGAGTTATTTTTGTATGGAGTAGGTATGCTTTAGTTTTTTGCTTTGCCATGTATAGATTGGATTATATATTATAAAAGAAGTTATAACAAGTTTTATGACAATTTTACCAAGGAAATTGTTTAGAAGGTAAAGATTGATATAAATGTTAATGTTTAATGTATGTATAACTAGTGACATGAAAAAGTTTTACTTTAACGGTGACATGGAGTCTCTCAGACTCACTGGATTATTATAATATTCTGACTAGGAAAAAGAGGAGCCTCTAGGTGTAACTAGGCAAAAATCCAAAAAATTACCTCCTCCACCAACTTGGATATCCTCTTAGCTTGTTGAAGAAAAGTGCAGTAATTTGGAAGGTAGTATAATATTATTTATAATGTATTTAATTAATGTTGTTCTGTTTATTACTTTAAAGAAATTTAATTAGTATTGACATAAATTTATGTCAATACTAATTAAATTTCACTGTTACAGATTTCCAAGCAGGCAGTAATTTTTCCAAAAAGAGCCCTATTCCATCAACTTCGAAAAGCGCCCTAGAATTAATAAAGAACAACCCGGACAACAATCGGGATTTCCTGGTGAAGTCATGATGATATCACAACGTGATTTTTTTTATCACGCTGTGATATCCTGAGTGCATACACATGCTTAATCACAGTGATATCATGTAGAACTCACGCTGTGATATTTGCAAAATTTGCGCATGCGTATGAGCCCTGCGAACTGCGAATTTAAAACCTACCCGGACAACATTCGTGATACTCATACGAACATCACGTCGTGATTTTCACAAATTTTATTCATACTGATATCATACGGAAGTCACCGGGTAATAAATGAAAGTCATACGAACGTCGTGATTTTCACAAATTTTGTTCATACGGACATCATCCGGATGTTACTGCGTGATAAATGAAAATCATGCCTGATTTTTTATGCCAACGGTGTTTGCATAATCATTTTTGCGCCACGTTCGTACACTAAGAGAAAAATTATGTTGAATCAACAGTTTTTGCGGTTAAATACATTTAATATTTAATTGGATTTAAATTAACTATATATAATTAATTTAAATCCAAGAAAATATTGAATGTTAAACTGTTGATTCAATTGTTAACATACTTTTTCTTTCAATGTACGAAGTGGCGCAAAAATAAATATCCGAACATGTCGGTGCACTGATGGCATAAAAAATCATGTCGTGATTTTTTATGCCATCGGTTTTTGGATATTTATTCGTACATTGAGAGAAAAAGTATATCTACATATATGTATATTAGGGTGACCGCAAAAAATCGATGTCGGAATTTTTTTCGTCTGGACCCCACAAAACGATTCCCCTTTCCAGATATTGAGATAGACGAAATTTGAGCTCGATTAAACGACGTTAACCCGTGCCGCTTGTCGCTCAAAGGAAGCTAATGTTGTTCTTCAAAATTTATATTCTATACATAATTGTTGTTATTTTAAGTCAAACAGAGTTACAACAGCCTTTGACCCCAAAAACGTGCCCTGGCAGCATTAGGAGCCAGTTTGGGTGTATTCTAAGAGTTTTTACCGGTTTTTACATAATGTGTCTCGGAATTAACATTTTTTATTAAAAACTATTTTGGAACTTAATTTTCAAACAAAAAGAGCCTTTTTTCAAATATAGTCAGACTAATAGTCAGGTAATCTCCATATAATAAAAGATTAAATTTAAACAAAAGGCTCTTTAAAATTATTTTTACTATTTGCTCCAAAAATTATTATTTAGTTTTACTTGTGTGTATTTTACTAAATAAAGGTAAAGGTTAAGTTTTAACAAAAAATCAGGTAGGTAATTATATTTAATTTATACAATTATTTGCATTAATCCTTTTATGAAAATATAAGACGGCCTATAGAGTGGTATGCTTATGTTTTACGGATAAAATGGCATCCACATCAGGTGTACAAAGCCGAACCAAGGATAAAATATTTCTTGTGGGCTATCCTATTCACCAAATCACCGGTTGTAAACTACCCTCAAATCGTCAAGTTTTGTGTGTTTTATTTTATAATATACGTGCTGTAAAATTAATTGTAAGAGAATCAGCAAAACTTGCCATACGAGAAGTGTTCATTTATTGGGAGAAAGGTCGAATTCCGACTAAACATGAGCAAGATGCAATTACTAAGCTGGAAAAACTTTACGCCGAGTGGAGAACTCTTCAAAAAGACCGGAAGAAAACATCGGAAACGGCTAAGAACAAATTTAAACAGTTCGTTGAAAAGTTGGATGATCTCTTTGATATTGCTCAGCAAGATGCCTTGGCTCTGATGAAATCGGAAGAAGATAAGGCATTTCTCGTGAAACAGAGGCAGAAGGGCCGTCCAGGTTCCATGACTGGAGTGGATCTCAAGTTGTCTCGAGCTGAAGAAATCAAGGGGCAAAAGGAACTTGCAAAAATGAACCGACAAATCCAAGAAGGTATTTGAATGCAGAGTTGGTGGGATTATCTTTTTTTGATCCCACCATTACAGACGATGAAAAGTTGTTAATGGCTAATAAATTGGTCAGTAGCACAGATGAACCATCAGAGCACGCTAGGGTTGTAAATCCAAAAGTTAGGAAAGAACAATTAAAAGAGGTAGTTGATGGAGGATTGGTAAATTTACTTACCAAAGAAACATTTACATTCTTTAACCGATTTAATATAAAAACAGATTTCCTAAGACAACATCCAAACACCTGGCCTCAAAATAATGACTTCCAAGAAGGATTGAAAATTGTCAAGTTAATGATATGGCTGAGCGTGGTGTTAAATTAATAACCGACTTTAACAACCTTCTGACTAAAGATGAAGGCCAAAAGCAATATGTCCTGCAAGTTGTAAGCAAATGCCGAGCATTATATCCTGACGATTCAAAAACTACTTTAACAAAAGCTCTAGAATAGATTAGATAACTATGTAAAATCAACTCATGTAGTTACTACGTCTGTATCTTTTCTGTGTCTGTTTTGTATATATTATACCTAATTTTTTTATTCTAAAATAAAAAATGTCATTAGATTTATCAGTATTACTTGTTTGTTTATTATACTTCTACTTTAAACTCAAAAATATACCAAAAAAAGCAAAATTTATCACTTAATAACAAAATATACGAAGTATGCTCCTAGTGGTACCAGGTCATGTTTTTGGGGCTAAAGGCTGTTGTAACTCGGTTTAACTTAAAATAACAACAATTATGTATAGAATACAAATTTTTAAGAACAACATTAGCTTTCTTTTGAGATATTAAGCGTATTTTTATTATTTACCGTTCTGGAGTTATGGCTCCATATGTCAGCTTTTTGGCCAAAAATTTGGATTTTTTCAAACTTTGAGCGATGAGCGGCGCGGGCTAACGTCGTTTAATCGAGCTCAAATTTCGGCTAACTCAATATCTGGAAAGGGGAATCGTTTTGTGGGGTCCAGACGAACAAAACTCCGACATTTTTTTCCACCCCCTATGAGTTGCGGTCACCCTAGTATTGCCACTAGGTTTCGGTTTGAGTCTTTGTCAGAAGAATCAGTTCACCGTGAATGTTTGAAGTATTGGGAATGATATAAAATGAACTATGTAGAAGATCCTAGCTATCTGGACCGGCTGGTTTAATTTTTATCTTGACATACTTAAAATTAATTTATTTCTCTCATTTAGTTAATTACACTCTCTGAAGTTTTTTTGCAACTATAAATTGCTAAATTTTTTATTCAAAAGATTTTCTAGGCGCAAGAATATTCTCCATTGAGGATTTGATGCGATTTGGTTTTTACTCGATCTCATCTCTTTTAATGTGATTCTTAAAATTCGAGCTTAATTTTGATGTTATTTTCCTGCAATATTTTATTGGTTTCCGTCCACTGTGCATGGTAATAATACTTTTATTTATTTTGAAAAAATGTTTAAACGATGTACAGCTGTGCTTCAACATTACTATGCTACCGACCGTGCTACCTTAATTACTACCCTGCTGAAAATGACGGATAATTGCGGATATAAATTCTTCGTCAAAACCGGATAAAAGCAGATGATTGCGGGTATAAATTCTTCGTCGAAGCCGGATAAACGCAGATAAAAGCGGGAAAAAATATAATCTAATAACATCTGCTTTTGTCCGCATCGCTATATCCGCGAACACCCGGTTGGTTGTGTTTTATGTCCGGTTAGTGCACCCCCGCAATCATCTGCAATCATCTGTTTTTAACCGTCTTCACTGTGTTTCGTTTATATCTGAATTTGTCCGGAATCATCTGCAAACGTCTGCTTACGTCTGTTTTTATCCGCGATTACCTGCATTTCTTTCGTCTATTTTCGTCTGGTTTTATCTGCAAACGTCTGGTTTTATCCGCGAGCATATGCTTTTACCCGCGAACATCTGCAATCATCCGCGAACATCTGATTTTATCCGCCAACATCTGCTTTTATCCGCGAACATCTGCTTTCATCCGCGAACATCTGCAGTCACCCGCGAACAACTGCTTTTATCCGCGAACATCTGCAATCACCCGCGAACATCTGCAATCACCCGCGAACATCTGCTTTCATCCGCAAACGTCTAGTTTTATCCGCAAACATCTGCTTTCATACGGTTTCACCCACAAACATGCTTTTATCTGCGAACGCCTGATTTCATCCGGTTAGTGCACCCCCGCAAACATCTGCTTTTATCCTCGAACATATGCAATCACCCGCGAACATCTGCTTTCATCCGCGAACATCTCATTTTATCCACGAACATCTGCAATCATCCGCGAACATCTCCTTTTATCCGCAAACATCTCATTTTATCCGCGAACATCTGTTTTTATCCGCAAACATCTGCTTTATCCCCAAACATTTGCTTTTATCTGCAAACATCTCATTTTATCCGCGAACATCTGGTTTCATACGGTTTCACCCGTAAACATGCTTTTATCTGCGAACGCCTTATTTCATCCGGTTAGTGCACCCCCGCAAACATCTGCCTTTATCCGCAAACATCTGATTTTATCTGCAAACATCTGCTTTTATCCGCAAACATCTGATTTTATCCGTAAACATCTAATTTAATCTGCAAACATCTGCTTTTATCCGCAAACATCTGATTTTATCCGCAAACATCTGCTTTTATAGGCAAACATCTGCTTTTATCCGCAAACATCTGATTTTATACGCAAACATCTGCTTTTATCCGCAAACATCTGATATAGTAGCGATGGCGTCCACGTCGGACGTGTGTAAACGTTGCACGGTAAATTTTATAGTGAATTCTAAGTCTATAAATTTGTAAAGTGTGTTATTTAAAGTTTCATTTAGCATGTGTGTCCATTAAAGACTCGTGGCCAAAGATGTTTGCTGCTAACATATTTTGGTTTTGTGATGAGTGCAAAGAAAAATGGCAGTCCCCAGTAATAGAGGAGAACCATCAAGTGGAAATTTTAAAAAAGGAGGTAGAATGTGTTACTCGAGAAAAAATATTAACACAAAAATTTGTTACATAAACTCGAATATACGGTTGAATTACAAAAATCCGTTATTGAATCTTTTAATAAGAAACATTAAACAGTGTAAATGCACCGACACCAGCACCAAAAAACAGCGAGGAGAAAAAAAGTAAATTATGCCGCTATTACGGAAGGCGGCAACAATGAAAGTGGTATTAAGAAACACGACCAACAAAAAACAACAACAAACAAAGAAATAAATTTAAAGGCGGTAAAAACACAAGAACAAGAAGATTTTAATTTAAACGAAAACAAAGATGATTTTATAGTCCAAAAATACAAAAAAAACTAAACAAAAGCAAACATCAATTATTTCCAAAGGAAACACTAGTAAACAAGCAAACTTTAGTGGGGCCCCACGAAGAAAGTGGATCTATGTAGGAAGAATATCAGGCACAGAAATAAAAGAGGAGGATATTTTAAATTATATGAGCGATGTCGAAGACAGAAATCAAATTGAAGTAAAAAAATTAACCTCACTTGGTAAAAACTCAGCTTTTAGTATAGGTTTACCTCTGTCAGCAGTTGAAAAGGTTTACAATAATGAATATTGGCCTGAAGGAGTAGTTTTAAGGGATTTCCAACTAAATAGTATTTTTTTAGAAAAAAAGAAGTTGCTAAAAACAACAAACCAGGAGAAAATATTGGTTTAAAGTTTAGTATTATGCACCAAAATATACAGTCTATAGGTAATTGTATAGATTCATTACAAGCAGTTTTAGATGAGCATCAGGATTGCAATATATTATGTATCAGTGAACATTGGAAATCTAGTACTGAACTGCCCTTTTACCAAATAGATGGATTCCAGCTGGCAACAAGTTTTTGTAGGCCTCAGGGTTTACACGGCTGTGTTTATATATATTGTAGAGAAAATGTGCAGTGGCGTGAAAGAGAAGATATTGCAAAGTTGTCCCGAATAAATTTTGTTGAGTGCGTTGGGGTCGAGTTTGTGATAAACGGAGAAAGTGCGTGTGTTGTTTGTGTCTACCATAACCCAAGTTCGGAATCGACATTTTTAAAAAAAATTGAAGAAATTTTAAGTAAACTATATAATATAGATAAAGTTTTCTTTGCTGGAGATTTTAATATAGATATTAAAAGAAATGATGTAACTAGCTATGGATTTCTGTCTTTGTTAGAATCATTTAATCTTTTTCCCTCTATAAATGAATATACTAGGATATCAAATGTTTCAAAATCATGTATAGATAACATATTCACAAATATCATGGAGTATGAGGCAATTGTAGTTGACACCCAATTGTCAGATCATAGAGCACAAAAGATAACGTTTAAAGTAAAGAAACAGACACAAAATAAATTAATATACAGAAGACAATTTACTGCAGACAATAAAGAAAACTTTAGAAACAAGCTGAAAGATTGCTCTTGGTTACCTGTTTACTCAATTAATATAACAAACATTGATGAACAGTGGTCAAGTTTTATTAATATTTTTTTACCTTTGTTTAATGAATGCTTTCCAAAAAAACTACTAAAAATTGGTAAACATAACTCTGTAAAATATGGTAATGATCAAACTGTGATAAATTTAAAAAATAGGCTAGATATATTGTATGTACTCAGTAACTGTGATATTAACTATAAGGAAGAATATAACCTCACAAAAAAAAATTACAATAATGCTTTAATTAATGCTAAGAAAAAACATTTAAGTCAAAAAATAATAAATTCAGACAACAAAAGTAAAGAGGTGTGGAACGTTGTTAAAAATATTAAGGGATCCAATAATAGGGCATTTGGAATTAAAGGTGAACCAGAAAAAAATTGTAATGATTTTAACAATTTTTTATTGGAAGCGGCTCCAAATTTATTAAATGATATAAAGAATACAAATTACAACTGTGATATTGGTGTAAATGTTCGCTCTATGTTTGTTAGTTCTGTATCTGAATTTGAAATCATAAACATTATCAGAAATTTAAAAAATAAAAATAGCAGTGGTATTGATGAAATACCCAATACCATCATTAAATATTGTGTTTTTGAATTGTGTGAGCCTTTGTTGTATATTTTGAATAATTCATTAAAATCTGGTATTTTTCCAAGTCAACTGAAAGTAGCTGTAGTTAACCCATTGTTTAAAAAAGGTGATCCAACACTGATGAATAATTATAGACCAATTAGTTTGCTTTCATCATTCTCTAAGATATTTGAAGCCTCTATGTGTACTAGGCTTTACGATTTTTTTATTTCAAACAAGCTTATAAATAATAATCAACATGGCTATATTAAAGGTAAATCTGTTGATACTGCAGTGTACAGCTTTTTGCAGCGTATTTTTGACGATTACGAAAGAAAGTATCTGTCATTAGGACTTTTTATTGATTTATCCAAAGCATATGATTGCTTACAGCATGGAATACTTTTCGAAAAGTTAAGTCATTACGGAGTAAGGGGTTGTGCACTGCAGTGGATACAGTCATACTTAACGAATCGTTGCCAAATAGTAAGAATCTCTGAGAATGGTGTGGTACATCAGTCATCGTTAAAAAACGTCAGTATTGGAATTCCGCAAGGAAGTACAATAGGACCCTTATTATTTGTAATATTTGTAAATGATTTAGCAAATTCTGTGAAAAGTGTAAATCATGGGTTGATAAGCTTTGCAGATGATACAAATATATTGATAAGTGGAAAAACCTACCCAGATATTGTAACAGAGATTGGGGATGTAGAAGATAGGGTAAGAGACTGGTTTGAAAGTAATAAGTTAATTGTAAATCAAGAAAAAACCAGCTGTATTTTATTTAAAAAGACCCAAGATCGAATGGAGACACCTCAGTATATTAATTTAAATAATAAAATAATAAATTTTTCACCGCAAACGAAGTTTTTGGGATTATACATTGATGAGTTTTTGAATTGGTCCTATCAGATTGAACATCTATGTAAAAAATTAAATCAAGTCTCTTACTTTATCCGTGTATTAAGTACTTATGTTGAAAAAAATACATTAAAAACAGTGTATTTTGCTTGTTTTCAATCTTTGTTGCGATATGGAATAATATTTTGGGGACGTTGTACGACAGTTGAAAAAGTTTTTACCATTCAAAAAAGAATGGTGCGAGTATTATGTAATAAGAAATATAAAGACACATGTAGAGGACTTTTCAAATCAAACGAACTACTGACAGTTGTAGGAATTTATATTTATGAATTGCTAATTTTTATGTTTAAAAATAGAACCAAATTTGAGTACCTGAAATCTAAAAGTAGTAGATCTTTAGATTATATTTATCCGAGACATCGTTTAATGAGTTATGAAAAGTCTTGTTTTTATTCATGTTGTAATTTAAAGGGTTGTAGCAGAAGGAAACTAATTTGGAACTCACGGTGTTATTATTTTATTCCCTCGACATTATTCTTAGCGGGAAAAGTTGACAGTTCACGTAAGCAAGGACGGCGTGGTGATGCATGCTTGCCAACCTTTTCATACGTTGTTGCCAAACCTTTCCTACCTTTGAACTATTATAACACTCTCTTTACTAAAATAAATTTCTTACATGCTAATGTTAATTTCAAACTAACCTAATATGATAATATATATATCAACTACATTTATAAATACCTAACCTATAAATCAAGTTTTAGAACTGGTTTCCTTTCTCTATTGGAACGTCTAACAACAGACGAATTTGTGCTTTCTGGATGAGGTACCTCATTTGGATATAAACTTTCTGCAACTTTAGGAGCTTGGACAGGAGATGGAGTCTCAGTTTGTTCAGGTGGTGGTGGTGCCTGTACACAAGTTAATATCGGCGGTTCAACTGGTCTAATATTTTTAGTGTTAATTAAAGGAGGTGGGGGAACAAAAGAGTTCGACTGTTCATCCTTTCCAACTTTCTCCCCTATCATTACAATTTGATCAACATGTCTTTTTGCAAATTTATCATTATCTAATTTAACGGAATAATGCAATTGACCCAAACTTTTGGAAATTCGTCCAAACAGCCATTTATCCCCTATATAATTTCTAATAGCAACCCTTGTACCTACTTGAAATGTTCTATTGCATTCATATTTTTGTTTTTCATTTTCTTTATGATTATTGTAAGCCTCAATCGGTTTGGGTATCATTTTGTCTATTTTTGTTTTTATTTCGCGACCTAATAGTAAACTCGATGGAGATTTATTTGTTGTAATATGCGGCATTTTCCTGTATTGAATTAAAACTAAATTTACTTTCTGTGTTATGGAGATATGGGTATTTTCATTAAACATAGATTTTAATGAATTTTTTAGAATTTGGACGTATCGTTCCGCCTGTCCATTTGTGGATGGGTGATATGGTGCAGTGAATTTTGGTATGATGCCGTAAGTTTTAAGAAAGTTCTGAAATTCAGAAGATTTCAGTTGACTACCATTATCACTCACCAAATAATCAGGAAAACCGAAACGCGAAAATATTGATAAACAAACCTCAATTGTATTTTTCGAAGTAATATTTCTCATAACAAAAATTTCAGGCCACTTTGAAAACGAGTCTACCAAAATAAAGAAGTAGTGTCCCATAAATGGTCCAGCAAAGTCACAATGAACTCTTTGGAATGGTTCCGTTGATGGAACCCAAGGATGATGTATTTTTGGTGGGTTATTTCTAGTTTTATTGCAGCTAAAACAATTTTTTGTAATTTCTGAAATATCATAATCTATTCCAGGCCACCAGCAGTAGCTGCGTGCCAATAACTTCATTTTTGTAGTACCAAAATGTCCTACATGTAATTCATCAAGGATAGCTTTTCTTAATGAACGTGGAATAAACACTCGGAAACCCCGCATTATACATCCATCCTGTAAAGAAAATTCATTTTGTTCTATATTGAATCTATGTTCAGCCAATATTATTTGTCCCGTCGTTAAACCTATCAACAGATGAGAAACTTCCTTATCTTTTTTGGTATGATTGGCCAACTCTTGAACTGTCATAGGTAAAGCATTTATCTCACCAATATTAAAAATATCAGATTCTTCAAAGGTGTCAGTAATATTATTGTTACAAATTGGAAGTAATCTTGATAGAGTATCGACATTGGAATTATTTTTTGTATTCTTATATTTAATAGTGTAGTTAAATGCCTGTAGGTAGATTGCATAATGTTGCATTCGTGCAGTACTAAAGATAGGTAAATTTTTATTTGGATGAAAAATTTGAGTTAAAGCTTTGCAGTCCGTTATTAAAGTAAATTTAGCGCCATACAAAAATTGATAAAACTTTTTTATCCCATATATAATAGCATATGCCTCTCTATCAACTGAAGAGTATTTTCTCTGTGTTTCGGATAATGTTTGGGAAGCAAACTGAATAGGTCTTTCTGTGCCATCAGGCATAATGTGTGACAGAATAGCACCCACGCCAACTGAACTGCTATCAGTTGCAAGAACCAATGGTAATTTTGGATTGTAATGAGTCAAAATGGTGTCTGATGTCATCTCAGATTTAATGGTATTGAAAGAGTTCTCACAATCTACTTTCCAGTCCCATTCAACATCGTTTTTTAACAAATTATTTAAGGGATACATAACTGTGCTTAAGTTTTTAAAAAAACGACCATAGTAATTTATGAGTCCCAAAAATATACGCAGTTCATCTTTATTTTTCGGCTGCGGCATATTTTGTATGGTTTCAATTTTTTTAAAGGATTTTTCTATACCATTTTTGGTAATAGTATATCCGCAATATTCTATTTTATCTGCAAAAAATTTGCACTTTTCGAAATTTACTCGAACGTTATAATTATGAAATCTGTCTAGAACTTGTCTAAGCCTTTGTAAATGTAGTGTGTCATTTGGAGCTGTAATCCGGACATCATCGAAAAATACCGCTATCCCTTCAATCCCTTGTAAAATTGTTTCAATTGTTTTCTGCCAAATGGCAGGTGCGGATGCGACTCCGTACATTAAACGCGTTGGTTTAAGTAAACCTTTGATAGTGTTCAATGTAAGAAGTTCTCTGTCATCTGGATGTACTTCCAGGTGTAGGTAAGCTTGTGTAATGTCAAGTTTTGTAAATTTTTCCCCCCCTGCCATATTTGAAAACAATTCGTCTATGGTAGGTAAAGGATAGTCATCAATTATTAAACATGGATTTAGGGTGGGTTTATAATCTCCACATATTCGAATTAGGGGTCTATTCTGTAACTTTTCCTTTAAATTTTAAAGGCCTTTAAAATCTTAACGGCAGTTAAAATTATGTTGCTATTCACCAAACTAGTTTTCCTTTATTTTTTTAAAGGAATCCTTTAAAGTGGCCCGTTAAAACGATTATTTTAAAGGGGTGATAAAATGTCACTTTATTTTTTAAAGGATATAAAAATGGCGTTTTTTGATGTTGTTGGTGAAGGTCTAGTAAATATTCCCTTTAAACAATCCAACCATCAGCCGATTTTTTAAATCCTTTCCTACAGCAGAAAAAAACGTTTGATCTTAGTTTCTAAATTTTATTAAAATGAGTTGTTTACACAGAAAATTCTTTATGTATATTTAACATATTTCTCTCTTCCTGTTCTGTAAGAGGCTTAATGGCACCACCTCAGTTTGCAGTTTGCCCAAACCTAATGTCTCTGGCTCGCCGTCTTACTGAGGTTTTCATTTCACTAATGCTCTAAAAATATTAATTGTAAATAAATTAAATTGTTTATTGGTAAAACAAGTTAAGTAAATTTTAAGAAAGTTATAGCTTAAATTAATTCTTTAAACCTATTCATTAATATAAATTAGGTATAAAGAATGTCAATTTAAGCTAAAATATGAAGAACTGAAAAGATTTCAAAAAGTCAGGCTTGTTTTAACAATAAACGATTCAATTGTATATCAACTGTATAATTATAAATTTATAATACTTACATCTTTCCATTGCCTTATGGTTTTTGTTGGCCCTATATTATTTAAGTGGTAAGTGAGGTTTTCCCATGTTTTATTTACTCTTGGTAAATGCATAGTTTTAAATTTTCCCAGGAGAATTCTGTTTTCTTCCAAAAAGTTAATTAAAAACTTTTGTTTTTTCGTGGTACGTGCTGCCCGACTCATTTTAATAGTTTAGAGATAAACACAGAGGATATGAAAAATGATCGCAATGATTAAAAACGCAATAATAAAGCAAACACAATTGTGATTTTAAATTTAAATCATAAGAAAAAATGCGCAGAATCTGCCAAAACGTTGACAGTTGAACTACAAATAGATCAAATCAATTTAAATTCTGTGCTGCCAAATGTCTGGCTTTAAGTTTTAAAGGATTCCTTTAAAATTTAATTTTTTAAAGGACCTCTAAAATAAGTGCTTACAGAATAGCAGTTTCCTTTATTTATTTTAGCCGGCCTTTAAAATTAAAAATTTAAAAGGGCTTTAAAATGTAAAGGAAAAGTTACAGAATAGACCCCTTAAACCGTTAGATTTGACTACCGGAACAACCGCGCTCGCCCATTCACTTGTATTTACGGGTTCTAAAATACCTTGCTCGATTAGTGAATCTAACTCATTATTTACACGTTCGTATAGTGCAAAAGGAACAGACCGACTTTTTGTAAAAATTGGTGTAGCGTTTGTTTTTAAACGTAACCGCGCATGAATATTTTTTATTTTTCCAACAGAATTTTGAAATAAAGGTTTGTATTCTGTAATAATTTTTTGTAAGTATAGGTTGCTGTTAGAAATATTCGTGGAATCAATGTCATTAATATGAAACAATTCCCCCAGATCTAATTTTAATTTGCGAATCCATTCCCTTCCAAATAATGGATTATTATTCTCATTTACTACATATAACTGTAAATTATGTTGTTTATTTTGATAAGTCACACTGACATTTGCATAGCCCTGAATTTGTAATGGGTTACCAGCATATGTAACAAGATTTATATTGCTAGGGAGCAATTTTGTATTGGAAAAATGAAAATCGAAATCCTTCTTACCCATTATTGTAACAGCCGCTCCACTATCAAACTCAAACCTGATTCTTTTGCCTTGTACAGCTACTGTGCAGAAAAATTTTTTCCTCAGTAATGATGGTGACTCATCTCCTGTCGAAACTTGGTACAAATGGAGCTCATCCAGAGAGCTCTGATTGTCCTGATCTTTTTGTACTTCTGAAATATCATTGCATGAGTTTAATTTCTTTTTAAAACATACTTTAGCTATGTGACCTTTGGTCTTACAAAAGTTACATGAAACATTTAAAAATCTACACACATTTGCTAAATGGTCTAAATCACCACATCTAAAACAATGTTTATTTTGAACTGAAGAAGTTGAGTCTGGACGTACCTTCTCTTTGGAATACTTTTTACCTTTCCACGTCACTTTATTAACCTCTGTAGAGTGTTGTTCCATTGCTGTCATCTGGGCCTCTGTTGCTTCATATGCTTTAGATATTTCTCTCACTTCGTTAAGCTTGATATCTCCCCTCTCCAGAAGCTTTCTTCGTAAGTCAGACGATGTACATTTTTCTATGACTTGGTCACGAATCTGGTCATCCAAATCTTGGTATGCACAATTCTTTCCTTGTTCAGTTAACTTAGTGACAAACTGTTCAATTGTATCTCCTGGATGTTGCCTAATGGTCCTAAATATGTAACGTTCATAAACTGTATTAACTTTTGGAGAAAAGTATTTATCCAAGGCACCCAAAGTAGTCTTGTACTGATCCGTAGGTGTTGGATTTTCGGATTCTGGTAACGTAAAGTAAATATCCTGGACATCTGGTCCAGCACAATGTAGTAGCACATTCTTTCTCCTGGCATCGTCTGTAATACCTCTCGCACTTAAGTAAATTTCAAAACTTCGTTTCCACTTCCTCCATTTTATTCCAAGTGAAGCCGTATCTTCATTACAATTGAACTGCGGAATATTTATACTTTCCATTGTAGGTTCTTTAAATCCTCGTCGCCACTGTTGTAATTTAAAGGGTTGTAGCAGAAGGAAACTAATTTGGAACTCACGGTGTTATTATTTTATTCCCTCGTCATTATTCTTAGCGGGAAAAGTTGACAGTTCACGTAAGCAAGGACGGCGTGGTGATGCATGCTTGCCAACCTTTTCATACGTTGTTGCCAAACCTTTCCTACCTTTGAACTATTATAACAATTCATGTATAAAATGTTTTAACAAATTACCTTATAGCATTAAGTCATTAAATACTTTTAGTCTTTTTAAAAAACGTGTTTTTGAATATTTGTTGTCAATTGAGCCGTACACTTTCAATGAGTTTTTACTTCATTAAATTATTTTCGCCCTATTAATATTATAATATAGGTAATTTATTATTTGTATTGTAATTTTTTTGTTTAAATAGTGCTGAATTTGACATATATTTCTTTTAATTGTTGTAAATTTATATGTATTAAATGTATAACATTACTTTGAAATAAATATTATTATTATTATTATTATTATTATTATTATTATTTATCCGCAAACATCTGATTTTAATCGTAAACATCTGATTTTATCCGCAAACATCTGCCACGGTGTGGTTTAAAAAAGTTAGATGTAAAGTTCGAGAACCCCAAAGTTATAAACAGGGAATGATTCTACATCGTTTCAATAAATAATTAATGAAAAAATTAAAATATTTCCCTGAGCGCATTTTTTTTTGCCTTATTAAATATAAGACCATTATTTAAGGGGTTAGATACACTCACTATGCCAAAAAAGAGCAATTTTTACGTTTTTTGTTTCAAAGACTGGTTTATTCATTTTGAAATAAATATTTTGACAGCTGTTTTGACGTATTTCAAAAAGTTACAATAATCACAGGCGCCTGTTTTCTCTCGACTTAAGTGTGTTTATCTGCTCCTACATTGACTAGCTGTGACTTTATGGCGTTTTAGTCACGGGCTGAAGTTAGCAATAGTGGCTTTTGGGCATTTTAGTCACGGGCTGAAGTTAGCTTTATTATAAATTAGAGAAAAGTGAGGTTAATTCCGTTGACATTTGACAGATGTCAAATGTTTAACAAATAAAATTGGATTTTAATTCTTCTTTGTGGTCGTCGTAGATAAAGTATAGTATGCAACTCGTTTTATAAACTTATCTAGACACTCGTTTTATTAAACACTTCGCTCGTGCTTAATAAAACTCGTAACTAAAATGGCGTTTATAAAACTTGATACATAATATACTATTTGAGACGTCAAAATTCGAGTAAAATATTATTGAACAATGTTGACATTCTACGTGTAACTTTTCTTGTATGAAATAAGTAAAAAATATTTCGAATCATTCAAGAACGTTGTCGATTTTTGTTTCTCAATCAAATTAAAAGAAGGACATCTTAAAAAGATTGCGATATTTAGAGAAAGTTATATGAGTTTAGACATAAACGTAACGTCTTAGGTTCACACAGTTTTTTCCACATAGAAAATTTTTATAAACAAAACGACAAAGGGTTAAGGTTTTATTCAGAACAAGCGGTGGAATCATCTTACTCAGACTTGGTTGAAAATAATAAAAATTCTGTAAATTTCAAATCAATATTTTGATTTCTAAAGGTCGCTAAAAGTTCGTTGAATTTATATTCAGAGGTCGCTCAAAATCATTCAAAATACTCTACTTTGAAAGTTAAAAAAATCTTGAGCGACCTTTAGAAATCAAAATATCGATTTGAAATTTTCAGAATCATTATTATTTTTAAATTAAAAAATAATATCGGAACGAGAAAAAAAATTAAAATAAAAAAAAATCCAATTTTTGACGATTTTGGAAATTTTTAAAAATCTTGAGCGACCCCTAAAATTTTTTTAATGGAGCTGATCTTTTGACAGGGCTCTTAAAACATTACAAACCAACATATTTTCACAAGAGACGAGAGAAAAAAAATATTCTTTTTTTTTGGGCCACCCTAATATATATATATATATATATATATATATATATTATATCAAAAGTATCAATTTTTCTAAGGTATCCGTTATTTCGAAAAGAACTTTCTTCTTCGTTTTACATAATAGACATAATTAAACGACACCCACTGTGTGATAGTGGTTGCTTATGACTTAAATTTATTGGTTTCATTTTTTAAATATTATTAAATTTTAATAAATAGCTCGCTTTTGATTTTAATAGTACTGAGTCTCAAGACACACTAAAATCAAGAGGAAACAGGCGCCTTTATTAAATAAATAAACCAGTCTTTGAAAAAAAAAAACGTACAAATTTGACGTAGTTAGTGTATCTAACCTCTTAAATAATGTTCTTATATTAAATATAAGAACATTATTTAAGAGGTTAGATACACTAACTACGTCAAATTTGTACGTTTTTTTTTTTCGCCTTATTAAATTTTAATAAGGCGAAAAAAAAAATGCGCTCAGGGAAATATTTTAATTTTTTCATTAATTATTTATTGAAACGATGTAGAATCATTTCCTGTTTATAACATTGGGGTTCTCGAACTTTACATCTAACTTTTTTAAACCACACCGTGCTGCATTTATCCACAAATCTCTGCTTTCATCCGCGTTCGGTTTGGCTGTATTTCCTTTGTCCATTTCGGTCCTGTTTCGTACGTCTGGTTTCATTCGCGCTTTTTGTTTTCCTTTTTCTCGTGTATACTTTAGTTTAGTTTATCCGCTTTGTCAAATTTTACTGAGCTTTAACTAACTGGTTGTTAGCCGTTCACGGCGCACAACTTTATAACTCTAAAAAGAATTATTTGAATAAAAACAACCTGTAATAGTTATTTACGATATAAGTGGGATAAGAGCTTTATTAATGTACGCATGCGAAATTTGCCCAACGAGTGCGTAGCACGAGTTGGGCAATCGCAAAAGTACGTTAATAAAGCGTTATCCCACGTATATTGTACAAATTTTTATCTACGCCTCCAAATGAAAAAATAAACGGTAATTGATTTTTGTCTAAGACTTAATTTAGGGTTATTTTGACATTTTGACTTTTTTATTTGATTGGTTAAAAGCAGAGAAAAACGCGTGCGTTAATGAACTTCTTATCTCACTCAAAATGAGTGGGATAAGAAGTTCTTATCTCACTGGCGTAGATAAAGAAAATAAGTTTATTCAACACCAATGGGAAAATAATTTAATTATATTCACCAGATTTAAATTTAAAAATCAGGTATACTATAGTGAAGAGTACCACAGAAATAATAAGTCTATCAATTCTTACATATATATTAAAAATATTGGTTATGCCAAAATTAAAAAGTTTTTAAAGTTAGATGAAAAATTCTACGCCTAAATAAGTGTTTTTCAAACAAATTCCATACAAATTGAAGATGTTATAATTCCAAATGTATTTGAAATTAAACATATATGTTTTCTAACAATAAATTTAAATGTAAGCTTAATGATTAAAAAATATCTATTTATGTCCTTAAAGTATACACGAGAAAAAGGAAAACAAAAAGCGCGAATGAAACCAGACGTTTGCGTACGAAACAGGACCGAAATGGACAAAGGAAATGCAGACACACCGAACGCGGATGAAAGCAGAGGTTTGCAGTTAAAAGCAGATGTTTGCAGATGTTCGCGGAAAGCTCAGTAAAATTTGACAAAGCAGATAAACTAAACTAAAGTATACACGAGAAAAAGAAAAACAAAAAGCGCGAATGAAACCAGACGTTTGCGTACGAAACAGGACCGAAATGGACAAAGGAAATGCAGGCAAACCGAACGCGGATGAAAGCAGAGATTTGCAATTAAAAGCAGATGTTTGGAGATGTTCGCGGATAAAAGCAGATATTTGCGAATAAATGCAGATGTTTGCGGATAAAATCAGATGTTTGCGGATTAAAACAGATGTTTGTGGATAAAATCAGATGTTTGCGGATAAAAGCAGATGTTTGCGGATAAAATCAGATGTTTGCGTATAAAATCAGATGTTTGCGGATAAATTCAGATGTTCGCGGATAAAATCAGATGTTTGCAGATAAAATAAGATGTTTGCGGATAAAAGCAGATATTTGCAGATTAAAATAGATTTTTGCGGATAAAATCAGATGTTTGGAGATTAAAACATATGTTTGCAGATAAAAGCAGATGTTTGCAGGTGAAATCTTATGAATCAGACTTTTGCGGACTAAATAAGATGTTTGCGGATTAAAACAGATGTTTGTGGATTAAAATAGATGTTCGCGGATGAAAGTAGATCTTCACGTATAAAAGCAGATGTTTGCAGGTGAAATCGGATAAAGCAGACGTTTGCGGATTAAAGTAGATGTTTGCGGATAAAATCAGATAAAACCGGGTGAATGCAGATATAAACTCAAATACAGGTATTTGCGGATGAAAACAGATAAAAGCAATATTTATACCCGCAATTGCAGATAAAAACCGACATGCCGGGTAAAATCAGATATGTCGGATAAAAACAGATATAAATGGACATAAAACTAGCTTGGTTTTTTATCCGTAATCATCCGATATTACCCTTTTTTTTCAGCAGGGTATACAAAACTTATTAGTATTTACCTAAAATTGCTTACTATTGTATATGGTTTGTTAATTCTTGTATATAGTATTTATTCACGGGTTTAATACAAAATAAATAAAAATACATGCAATTATTTTTAGTTCACGGCGAAAAGATTAATCTATTTTTAGTAGGGACTGGGAGTTAAAAGTTCACCTATTTTACTCTTTTGTTTAGAGTTATATTAACATTTTTAATAATTAAAACTATAATAAATCAAGTTTTACCTAAAATTTTTGATATCTTCATAGGTCAAACTTAATGAGTTTTTCTTATTAAAATTTGACTAAAACTTCCTAAATGTTAAGGTATGTTAGTGATAAAAAGGGAAAAATTTAATGATTTTTAAAAGGTAAAGGCTTAAAAAAAAATTCATGAAACATACCTTTATATTTGAAAATATCTACAATTTAATAAAAATACAAGCAGACGCAACTAAAATACTTTTTGAATAAAATTGTCTTAACAAGCAACAAACTACAAAAAATATAAAGTAAAGGAATACAGCTAAATATATTAATTAAGTACTTTATAAGTACTTTTATTTATAGTAAAATAGTATGTCAGACCAGGTTAGTGCTAAAAATACTTACTAATTAAATTCAACCCTTTCAAAATTGAGAAATAAAAATAAAATAAAAGTTTTTTGACAGAACTATAGGATGGATAAACATTACTATCAGGTACTAGAAAATGCATGAAATATTTTTGAAAAAATCACAGATCACAGATTTTTTTATTGTCTTTTTGTCATAATTGGCCAATAAATGTTAAGAGATTATGCCAGTTTTTTTATTAATATTAAAGCAATGGTGTAAAAGCAAAATATAAACACGCAAAAACTGATTAGGAAGTGCAAAAAAAAATTATGAGAATGATTCATGAAAAATTCGTTGTATTTTGTAAGAATAAAATATTAATGGTTCACAAATGGTATATTAAAATATAATTTATTTATTCTTACATAATAACACTGTTAATGTAAAAATACTAAAAAATAGTTTTATAAAAATAGAGAGACAAAATGTTAGAGAAAGGGTTGAGCGCTAACTAACCTAAACTAACATTTCCATAATAAACACATAAAATTAAATTAAAACCACTTAAATTTAAATAAATACATAAATATACTATTTGTACATTTTTTTCTTATAAAAATGATAAAAACTGGAAATACAGTTAGTAAAGTTAGTAAATTTTGCCATATTTGTGTAACTAGAAAATATTATTATGACGTATATTTTATTTTGTATGGCACAGAAAGGTAGGTAAGTATTAAAGGTATAGTAAGGGATAATTTTAGTGGTTTTATAACCATGTTAAATAAAAAATAAAAAAACAAATTCAAAATAATGACAGTGCCTAATCTGAGTCATTTTCATCAAAAATAAATGTCTTACCTTGGTAGAGGGAACTAGTTTCGTCATCAAGGTCATCATTCTCCCTAAAACAAGAAACATATATTCAATTAAAAATTATCCTTAAGAAATTATAGGAGAAATCTGGAAGATTTGACTGGGTGGGAAACTTATTTCTTTAAATTTTAATTGCATTGGGTTTGTTTGACTGTGAGTGAGTAAAATGGCTTTAGTTCTTTGACTATGTTCTAAGTTGTAGTACATGTACACAATTGATCATTTTTTAAATGAAGATGAAGTAATTTATAAATAAATAATATTAAATATTTTACATATTTTAACGAATTTAAAATAATACCTGTTTATATAATTATTATAATATAATTATAACAGGTAGGTGTGTATTAGCAAATATTTACACTAAAATATATCAAAAGTTTAAACAATAATTTGACAATAAATGTAAAATTGGGCTACAATCGTAGCCCAAGCGACTTTGATTCTAAATTAAAAAAGTTTATCCAATATAGAAAAAGTAAATTCGATGTTTTAAAGTTTTAAATGGGTAGGTTTTTTTATTTGGACTCGGGTTTTTTTTATTAGGTTGGTAGCTCCTGCCACTTTTATTTAGTATCTTTAGTATTTAAAAAATGGTACTTCTGCTGAAGACCTTAATAAAATACTTTGACAGCGATAATTGTCTACTAATCGATAATTCCATTGTATCTAAGTATCCATGGCAATTAATAAAAATAACGTCAGTTTTTATTTTAATGTGACAGTTATTTAAAATGTCACGTTTTGGTAAAGAATCATTTGAATCAATTAATGAAAATGTGAAAAATAGTGTACCAAAAAATACTGCAAACAACAAAAAATATTATTCTTTGATTTAATTAGTTTATTTGTGTAATTATACTCGTGCATAAAAATAAACAGATAATTTTGCATTCAAGCATATTGCCTTTTAAATATGCATTCGGTCATTTTTATATTTTGAGGAAAGAGCCAGACACTGAAGGTGTCCAAAATATGAAAATGAACTCATGCATTTTTTAAGCAATATGCTTTCAAGCAAAATTATCGACAATTATTAAGCATTTGTGTAACTATCCCCGATAATTTACTTGTTAATTATTATATAATATCGATATAAAAAGATAACTATGCCAAAAATAATATCAGATTCTAAAGTAAAAGAACTTTTAAGGGCAAAACATCATTTCCATGAAGTTTTGCGAAATACCTCAATAGCAGAAAAAGTACATCGCCTTATGGACATTGGAGTAAAAAAGTAACATTTTTGTTTTACAAATCACACATTATTTTCAGCTAAGCAGATCAAAATTTTTAGAAATTTTAAAAAATAAGGGGAAAATAAAAAAACAAAAAATAGGGAGAAAGAATAAAGGTATTTCGTTCGACAATTTTTTTACGGGAGGAAATTTCGCGGCATATTTTTAAAATGTTTAAGGTCGGGAAACATTTTACTTTGGATGATCTTTTAGTTTATGCGAGTTACGTCTGCTGACTAGGCAACCAAGCTTACCTCGCACGGGACTACACATTATACCGGCACTTCTCTTTTAATTGTTGTTGTGAATACATTGTTAAAAATAAATTAATTAAAAAGTTCAACTGTTTTAATTTAACAAATTAAGAATTAAAAACTGGCGCTGTGAAACAGGAGTCTCATCAACAAAAATCATTAGAATTTTTGGTTTGTTTCTACAATTTATGGTGAAACCGGACTCATCAACATCAAAGAAGAAAGTCACCCGTCTTCAACCTGCCAAAGGACCCATTGAAGATTCATTGGACAACTTCGAAATCTCCTGAATTTCGTCCTTTCGTCCCCCGAGCCAATTGGAGATGAACAACGCATTAAAATTAATCAAGTAAGTCGTTCAGTAGTTCCTTTTGCATCCCTTTTATTATTTCCTAATTTAGTTTCATTTATTTTAAGTATTATTTTTTGCCTTTATTAATTTTTATGCCAACAAATCTAAACAAAATTTCGGTTTCGGAATTAAGTGATCCAGAAATAGAACAACTTATTATATTATTACAAAATACTACTATAACTAATCCCCAAATTAAAATCAACAAAGTAAATATGACAGATCCAGTAATTCCTAAAATAACTGATAAGCAACTTGAACAATTTTGTAAAGTATAACCTATTTATGGCGATGGTGAAGCATCTCTCAGCAATTTCATAATTTCTGTGGACAAAATTATTGATCTTTTTCAAGGCACTTTTGCAATGTGCTCAAACATTCAATTGCATTTATTTAACCTCTATGTTTTAAGCAAAATTCGCGGACCACCAAAATCATTTATAACAGCCAATAAACTCGACAATTTTATTCCAAATTCTTTTCAAACTTGGCAAAATATTCGTACCGACCTTTTAAAAAAATTTGGTGAGCGTCGATCCGAATCTACATTAGAACGTGAACTAACAACATGCATTCAAAATTTTAATGAAAATTATACCGATTATTATTTGCGCCTGGACAAGAAATTAAATGACCTTATCGATCTTGTCTCCATTCAAAACAGCGATGCAAATATCGTTAAAATAAAAACAGAACTTTTTCAGCAAAAAGCACTGTTGACATTTAAAGTTGGTCTTTCACAACCCTACCGCGATTTGTTAAAATACAGCAATTGTAAATCACTAGAAGAATGTCTTTCGCGATGTTCTGAGCTCGAAAACGAAGAATCTTTTGGTAGAGCTATACGCAACACCAAACCTGATAAAAGCAAAACACCCCAATTAGTTTTAAATTCTCCGTCACCAAGATTTTTTAACTATCCCCCACAACATTTTAATCAAGTCAGTCACCCCGAACCACAACGATCAAATTTTAATAACACAAAACCCTTTGGTAATTTTAACAAATCTTTTCCTCATAAATCGCAACCAATATATAAACAATTTTTCGGCCCATCTTCAAGCAAAAATTTGCCAAATACACAACATTTTTATAAGCCATCTCCGATGTCAACCCAAACCGCCAAATATTCAAATCAAATTTACAAACCGACTCCAATGTCAAGTCAAACCATTAAAAACCCCTTAAAATTTTAGGCATAACGCGTATAACATCGAAAGTACCGAATTTGATTCCCAGAGTTATTGCCCCGAAGACGACACTGTGAACGGAAGCGCACCTGATATGTCCGCGTCGTCCGATTTCGATCCCGGTTTACCTACCGACCAAGTTTATTCTCAACTAGATAATGCTGATGCTAATTATTTGCCGTGTGAAAATTTTTACGACGTCAATTTGAACCCGAATGCTACATAAACTTAAATAATATTGCAAATTTACCTCGATTGCCTTTCATTACTCTTTCACTTTTTAATCTCAAAATATTAATAGATACAGGAGCCACTAATTCAATAATAACCCCAAAAGCGGCGTGTTATTTTAATTTAAATAACTTTTTCAAAAAGAATTTACTGTGCAGTCACTTAATAAATCATTTACCAACAATAAAAATTTACAGTATCCAATTTTTTCAGAATTCGGAATCAATTAATGCTTTAAATTTCATATAATTCCCTGGCATGACAGATTTGATGCGCTAATTGGTTCAAGCGATCTTCAAAATTTGAACGCAAAAATTGATTATCGAACACACACTTTAAATATAATTAAAATTTCAATAAAATTCCGTTATTTTTCTCCAGAACATACTAAAATTGCAGTTAATTGTCCCGATGGCGATGTTTTCGTCCCCAACGTTTCGATTCACAATCAAGAAATGTCAAAAAGAGATGTCAAAAAATTACGTCTTTCCCATCTAAATTCCGAAGAAACAACAGCAATTATTAATCTTTGTCAGCTAATAAAACTATTTTTTATAACGAATCGACACCCCAGTCATCTTCAGTCACTACTACCCATCATATAGCGACAAAAGATGAAAACCCAATTTTTACTAGTTCGTTTAGGCACCCTCCGCTTATGCGTTCTGAGATCTCTAAACAAATTCGGAAACTTTTAGACCAAAAAATTATTCGTCCTTCAACCAGTCCATATAGTGCCCCTGTGTGGATTGTACCAAAAAAACCAGATGCCTCAGGTGTCAAAAAATTTAGAATGGTGATTGATTACAGAAAATTAAATGAGAACACAATTGAAGACAAATACCCGCTTCCCAGAGTCGATGAAATCTTAGAAAATCTAGGACGTTGTAAATATTTTACATGCCTTGATCTTGCCCAAGGATTTCATCAGATAAAAATGTCAGACAAATCAATCCCTAAAACCGCCTTTACTGTCAACCAAGGACACTACGAATACGTTCGCATGCCCTTTGGCTTACGCAATGCCCCTGCTTCATTTCAACGTATGATGGACGAAGTTCTAAGGCCTTATTTATATCAAAAATGTTTTGTTTACATGGACGATGTAATTATTTTTTCAAAATCATTCCAAGACCACATTCATGATTTAAAACTAATATTTTCGGCATTAAATAAAGCAAATCTTAAAGTACAGCTTGACAAGTCAGAGTTTTTAACAAAACGGGTAGAATTTTTAGGTCATATCGTAACAGAAAATGGACTGGAACCAAACCCCAATAAAATTAAAGCCATCCAAAATTTCCCTATTCCTAAAACCGTTAAAGAAATTAAATCCTTTTTGGGACTTATCGGATATTAGCGTAGGTTCATATCTGATTTTGCAAAATTGACATACCCAATTAACAAATGTACGCAAAAAAATGAAAAAATTGACATTTACAACGAACAATACGTATCAGCATTTAATAAATGCAAAGACAATATCCGGATTTTCAAGAGACTTTTACCTTAACAACTGACGCGTCCAACATTTCCCTTGGTTCTGTGCTCTCCCAAAAAGGACTTCCCATTGCCTATCACTCACGCACCCTCAATTCTGCTGAAAGAAATTATTCTACAACAGAAAAGGAACTTCTTGCTATTGTTGACTCTGTGCAACATTTTCGTCCGTATTTATTTGGCCGCACATTCAAAATTAAAACGGATCACAACCCCTTAATTTGGCTCTCAAAATTAAAAACCCCAAATTCACGATTAGTTCGCTGGAAAATAAAGTTGGAGGAGTACGATTACTTAATAGTATATAAAAAAGGTAAAGACAATGTTGTTGCTGATGCCTTGTCTAGAATCGAGATCAATGTAAATGATACTGATTCAATCTTCCCAAATATCGAAGAAAACCCCGACCCAGCTGATCTTGAAGAATTTCTTGAAAAAAGCACTGTTCATTCTCAAGCAGACAATATTTCCTTTGAACTTCCAATAACTGACAAACCAATTAATTATTTTAAGAACCAAATTTTTATTGCTACTGGCCATTCAGAACAAAACTCCCTTAAAATCAAATTTAGAGACCGTCGAGTTATAAGCATCGTATTACAAGATTATAACAATATTTCCGAACAAATCCTCTCTCAATTTAAAGAACTTATTGACCCTTCACAAACCTATTATCTGTATTTACATCAACCCAATTTGTTACGCCCCCTTATTGAGGAAACACTTGGAAATTTTTTTACAAATTCACTTAAAATTATACTTTGTTCCACCTATTTAAAAGACATTTGCAAAGTTGAGGACCAGGAAAAAATAATCGAGCAATATCATAATAGAAATCATAACGGCATAAATGAAACGTATTCGCAATTATCCCAAATTTATTATTGGCCTAATTTAAAAATCGATATTACAAAATTTATAAATGATTGTACCGTATGCTTAAAAAAACAAATACGAACGCAGACCCCCAAAGTACCCATTTCAAGGCCCGCTATTATCACATAAACCTTTTCATAATTTACTCATTGATGTTTTCTTTTATAAAAGTAAATCATTTTTAACAATTCTAGATCAATTCAGTAAGTACGCACAATGTTACGTATATGTTAAATGATCGAACTAGTTTTGAAATAATTCGTAAATTAAGGCATTATTGCTCTCACCACAATTATCCGGAAAAAATTACAACAGATTCAGGCACAGAATTTACGAGCCACACGTTTAAACAATATTTAAATTTACATAAAATAGATCACCATATTACTACCGTCCGAAACTCAAACTCAAACTCCCCCATCGAACGCTTTCATAGTACCCTTATCGAAAAACTAAACATTCTCCATGAAGTTAACCCGCGAGACTCCCTAGATGATCACGTTATCACCGCTGTCACAATATATAATCAATCAATACATTCAAGTACTAATTTTGCCCCTTTTACGCTATTATATGGTCCCTATGAAAAACTTATAGAACTAAATACCGACACGCCTATTTATGAAGATTTTGTCGAAAAGCGAAAGAAAGAACTTTTACCTTTTTTGATCAAGTTTATGGAAAAACTCGAGAAAAAGCAATCAATCGACTAGAAAAATGTAATAAAACCAGAAACGATGTACCTTTAGATTATTCAACCCAAATAAGTTCAGATACACCCCTTATTGTATATTATAAAAATAAAAATAGAAACAAAGCAATTGCCCCATTTTCTCCCCTCGTTGTTAAAGAGCAACAAAATAATAAATTAATTGGTAAAACACATAAGAGAACCACAGAGACCGATAAAAAGTATTTAAAAATTCGTAAAAGTAACACCTTGTTGCAGGATTCTGCTACTGGTGGCGCCTCTATCCCTCTGCCTGCACCATAAAATTTATTATTTATTTAATGCCCTTCACGACCTCGCCCTTCAAAATCTAAAAAGTTTACTTAATAAATTGTTACGAAATCGACCAAAACGAGGTTTAATCAATGCTCTTGGTTCAACCGTTAAATTTATCACTGGCAATTTAGATCAATCGGATCTGGATTTAATCAATAGAAAATTTGAAAATATGACAGATGCTCACAATCACAATCATAACGTAAATAAAATATTAATTTTTTGTAAAGAAACAAACGACCGCTATAATAAAATAATAACAACATTTAATAAAATTTATAAAGACATTTCCCATAAATATCGACACGATTTTGACGAACTTTCAAAAACACAACTTTTAATCCAAAATTATAATAATTTACAAAATTTTGTTGAAATGCTTTTCAGAACAATTTCATTCTCACAGTTAGGATAGGTATTCTTATGTAAAAATGTTTTAGCGAAATCATCCATAGAATCATATGAAATTGATAATAAAGATATCTTTATTATCAATTTCTTTATAAATTAATAGAGCGATCAAAAACAGTTGTTATTATTTCTGATCAATTAATTTCAAGTTCCGATCTCATTCAAAGAAACAATTTCCTATCCTTTCCTTCTACTGACGACATAATGATTATTCCACCTTCCAATTACTATTCTAATGGAAAATGGTTTAAAAATTGTCATCACCCGATCAGATATGAACTTCAGTCAAACTAAATGTTGGAATACAAATCAACCACCATCCAAGAAATATGTACAGGACACACCATTGTTCCCGAATGCAGAACCATAGTTGTGTCAAGCCCCTGTGACGTAACCATCGATGAAGAAACCCACTGGGAAAAAAAATATTTCTACAATGTTACTGAACGTTACATTTGTTAGATGTAATGTTACAAAACTCCTTGTGGCAATGTTGCAGGAACATTGCAACAAAGCCTTATGTCCGGCTCAGGAACATTACATTTACAAATAAAATGTTGCTTAAATGTATAAATTGCAATGTTACTAAATGTTATTTTTGTTAATGAAAGGTTCCTGCAACATTACATGAACATTGCAAATAAATTAATATGAATTATTATAATAATAATTTATTATAATTATTTATACGTAAGCTATAGGCCTATTTTAGAAACAATAGGTTTTCTACTTTACGCCAGTAGTAGGCAACCTATATTGCAAAGACTGAAATGCCTTCCCATGTCGCAAGTTGCGAGTCGCAACCGAACTCGAAGCGCGTCTCCTGAATGGTATGGTCCAATGACTAATGCACCATACCCACCAACACTGACAGACAGACTGTTTCGACCTGTTTGGTCTCATCAGTGTCAGGCAGTCGGTGACGGGAGACACGCATCAAGCTCGACAATGTTCACTTATAAAGATATAAATGACCAAGACAGCGGCGAGATGCATCGGCAAGTCAGTCTGCAAACAATATTGCAAAAATTATCTTAATGCAATATTTCGGATGAAACATAGTCCAAAACTAAAGTTAAAATTATAAATGTAATATTATAGTTACAATGTTTCAAAAATCTTGCAAATTAAATGTTTATTTTGTTTATATAAAGCAACATTTCAAAAATCATCTTAATGTAATATTTAGGATAAAACATTGCCCAAAACTTAGCAATGTAATATTATAATTGCAATGTTTCAAAAATCTTGCAAATTAAATGTTTATATTGTTTATATAAAGTAACATTGCAAAAATCATCATAATGTAATATTTCGGATGAAACATTGCCCAAAACTTATCAATGTAATATTATAAATGTAATGTTTCAAAAATATTCCCAAACATTCCAAAATAAATGTTTCTATTGTATATTTAAAGTAAAGTTTCAAACATTTTTCATTTGAAACTTGTGTTAATATTTCAATTGAAACATTGAAAAAAAGTTATGTCTGCAATATTATAATTGTAATATTTAAATACTTTTATGCAACATTTTATACTAAATGTTACAAATATAACATTGTAAAAACTTTCCATGTGAATCTTTAAATAATGTTTCAAATTGAAGGTTGTTAGAAATTATTATATGCAATATTTCAAATGAAACATTTCATTTATGTTAATGCAAGTAGCACAGGAAATATTTTATTTGTAAAGTCGGCGAACATTGCAGCAATATTTTGTAAGGTTTCTTTCCCAGTGGGAAGATACTCCATCAACAGCACTAAAGTATCGCTTAGGATACGCCTCAGTCATCTTCTGTTCCACCAGTAACCTACCCTCAAAAATTTGGAATCCGCTCTTCGAGCTAAGGAGGGAGGAGTTACGTCTGCTGACTAGGCAACCAAGCTTACCTCGCACGGGAATACACATTATACCGGCACTTCTCTTTTAATTGTTGTTGTGAATACATTGTTAAAAATAAATTAATTAAAAAGTTCAACTGTTTTAATTTAACAAATTAAGAATTCAAAACTTGCGTGGAACGAAATTGAATTTACAGGGTCCAGGTCACTATATAATATTATACAATATTATATAAAATTTTACGGGACGTGGGTTTTAAATATAAAAAAAATGATGGGAGGAAAATATTATGCGATCGGAGTTATGAGGTGCGGGCACAAATTACTTTTTTAAGAAAATAATTGGAACTTTCAAATTCAGGAAAGAATGTAAATTTAAGTGCATTATGAAATACTCGCTCCGAGAACATAAGCGTCTCAGCGTTAATTTGAGCCGAGAAAGGAAAAAACAGGCAAAGATAAAAAACGTTTTTTTTATTAATACACAATTGTAGGAGTTAATAAATAAAGGTAACTAACATTTTCGTGTTAAGCAAAAATGTGGTATGCTTAATGCTTAATATTGTAGTTACCATCATTTTGCTTAGCAATGTTAGTTAACACCTTTATCCATCAATTCCTTCAATTATTAATAGAATAATAACATAAAGGTTGGAAGAAAGTTTAAATTTTTATTAACGCACAGGCAAAATTTACAATAACAATTATTTCAGATAATAAAGTTCAGATAATTTAAGAGCAGTCTTTAATTAATCTATAACAAAATTTTGCATGCTTAGGTGCCTTTTTGGAGTGTTTCACATATAATTTTGTGTATTTTATTATTTTTTAATAAATAAATGTTTTATTTTTAGGCATAAAAATATTTATTTTATTGGTTACGCTATAAATATCAGGTTACAATATACAAAAACCTATTTAAATACATTTATGAAGATAATATGGCTAACTAGTTTTGTTGCTTAATTTATTTCTTACCTTTAACTTCTACTACTATTGCTCTTCCGTTGACAGTGCGTTTTCTAAATAGCTGATGCCGTTGTTGTTAATAATGTTAAAGCCGCACAGCATCTCGATCTGTTTCCACCTGTGCACGCGTTCCTGCAGTTCCTGAGTTACTTCGTTAAGTGCCGTACGAGCTTCGACAATCGATCTGTCGACTTCGTCGATCGATTTGCCGTGCGTCGACACGAATGCGCCAACGAGACTCGAACGTTTCTTGCGAAGTTTTTCGCACTGAAAAAAAAATTGAAAATACAAAAATAAATTTGTACACGGTGTCTTATTTCTTTGGAGGCTAAAAATTTGAGCTAGCTAATTAAAAGGTATAGGCCAGCAACCACTCACTAAATAAAACAGAATGGGCCATATCTAAAATTTTGCAAAAAATCAAGTAACTTTGCGAAGCAAAAATGCCCAACACTTGCAGGACGTAATTTTTACGTTGAAGTCAACAATAATTTCCATTAATATACAATTTTTTTTCTACGTTTCTCAAAGAATTTTTTTAATAACACTGCTATGGAACGCCGTTTTACTTTTTATTAAACCCAGCACCCTGTGCATCATTTAAAGTGTTTTAAAAATATCTTGCTTATTTTAATGAAACATGAATTAATTTGAATTTATTTATATTCTAGTTGTATTTAAATGAAACGTGAATTTCAATGTTAGTTGAATTTCCATGACATATGAATTAAAATGGTTTGGGTATTTCCATGGTACCCGAATTAAAATTGTTTTTAAAAGTTTTTGCACGTATTTTCATTATCGGAACTAGCACCACCTAGCGAGCGCGTTCAGATTGCAGGCTGGTCGTAGCTTCATCCTTCTTCTTGAAGAAGGATGAGGCTGCATTTATACAGTTGGACAAGGACACAAAACGCTCCGACGTGCAATCCAAAAGCGCCTTCTAGATGGCGCTAGTTCCGATAATGGAAATTGGGGCAAAAACATTCACTTACAATTTTAATTCACGTACCATCGAAATTCATAGACCATTTTAATTCGTGTGTAATAGAAATTAAACTATCATTTAAATTGACATTACATTTAAATGCAACTAAAATAAAAATACATTCAAATTAATTTATCATAAAAGGTGTTTACATATAAAAACAAAATTGTAGATGTATAGAAATTTTTACAACATTATAAAATATGTGTATCAATGAAATAATTACAAAATTTCACTTTTAATTTTTGAATATTTTAAAATATCTTAGTCTTGTATTTATTCGGTTTTCGATAAATCTTATTCAATTTCCGTTAACGAAAATTGATTTCCGTTAACGGAAATTGATTTCCGTTAACGGAAATTGAACACTTATTTCAGATAATGAGTAAATAAATTTATTTATAAACAATTTCAATGGTGCATTAATTTATGTTGATCTTTAATTTCTATGGTACATGAATTTACATGCTGCATGTGCCGTTTAGTTACAATTTCTTTGGTATTCGTATTTTTATTCTACTTTAATTTCAATGTTACATAAATTTATTTGATACATAAGGGTCTGTGTGCCAATTTTCATTATCGGATAATGAAAATTATTAATTTTCATTATCGGAACTCACGCCATCTAGCGATGCAAAAGTGAACCAGCAGTAGCTCTACTGTAAAGAGAGGTAGTTCATCTGCGTCAACATCCATGAATGACATTTCGCCACCTGAGAATTAGATTGTTCTATCTCCCAAAATTTAAAGAGGAACAAATAGCAGTTTAAAGTTTAGTTTATATACAAATGAAATTTTAAAAAGCTGTTTTTCCGTGTCAGATTTTTGAAAGATAGAATCTCCCAAAACCTAAACACGGATAAACAGCTTTTTAAAATTTCATTTGTATATAAATTAAACTTTAAATTGCTATTTGTTCCATTTTGAATTTTGGGAGATAGAACAATCTAATCCTCAGGTGGCACAACAAATTTTGTTGTGATTTGTTGCTGGTAGTTCATGGCCCAGGGTTGCCATGTATACGGTTTTCCCAGAAAATTACGGTTTTTTTAGTTTGTTGATTGCAAATACGGAATATAGCGTTTTCTGGTAAAAATCTGGTTTTTTATACGAATTTTTAAGAGTCCCTACCTACTATATTATTAAAAATTAAAGTGACTACGCTAATTGCGATTAATATTACAATAGTTAATCTATGGAAAATCAATTTTTAATTCAATAATTTCAATAATTGACTACACACGAAAGAAAAAATCGAACGAAAATGAGGGTTGGTAAATTTTTAACCTTGCAGAACTACTTAAAAATCTTGGCGCATATGAACTACCGCTAGTTCACCGGGGTATCACTAGATGGCGCTAGTTCCGATAATGAAAATTAATGCACAGACCCTTGTGTATCAAATAAATTCATGTAACATTGAAATTAAAGTAGAATAAAAATACATATACCAAGAAAATTGAAACTAAACGACAAATAACTTAGTTTTGCATTTATTTGGTTTTCGATAAATCTAATTCAATTTCCGTTAACGAAAATTGATTTCCGTTAACGGAAATTGATTTCCGTTAACGGAAATTGAACAGTTATTTCAGATAATGAGTAAATATCTTTCTTTATTTTATTAATGGGAATTCATATTTTAGTTTAAAACAAAAATTACATTTCCCTTAACGAAAATTGGTTGATTTCCATTATCGCATGTACCATTAAAATTAATTTGAATTTAAATGTTATATGAAGTATTATGATAATAAAAACTAAAACGGCGTTCCATACACTGCGGCGTTTTTAAAACTGCAAGATTTGCATGCTAGAAACAGATGTTGGAATCATCCGTAATTTCATGGTTTCTAGGTTATGTTCAATATTTTTTAAAGTACAGGCCGCGCGTTATAACTCATGCGAGCGTAGCCGTTGGCACTTGTTTTCTAAAATTGAACAAATAGCCTGTATTTAAATCGTTTAAAAATCGAGAAAGAATGCATACTAGAGGTGCGAATTTTAATTTTTTTTTAAATAATTTTATGAACTTCATACCTACTTAAATACGCTGTTAATGGTTTTATAACAAGTAAGATTAAAACAGTCAATAAACTTGGTTATGTTCGGAAGAGGCAATGTATCGATTTTTATGGTATTTTTCAAGAAAAAATTGTAAAGGAAAAATCGTTTTTTGTTAACGGTTTACCTAGTTGTTTTTACTAACTAAACTCTATAATATAGGTGGTTTCACACCATATAACCTATAAGTTATAGGTATATGTTTCACACTGATTTTTGACATCATGTCCCAACCCCATTGCTTAATATTTTTAAACTATAAAACATAAAATTAAACATGTCCTTATAGGTCCCGGACAACAATCGGGATTTCCTGGTGAAGTCATGATGATATCACAACGTGATTTTTTTTATCACGCTGTGATATCCTGAGTGCATACACATGCTTCATCACAGTGATATCATGTAGAACTCACGGTGTGATATTTGCAAAATTTGCGCGTGCGTATGAGCCCTGCGAACTGCGAATTTAAAACCTAGTTTGTTATTCACATTACATGTGCATTACATGTGCAACGGTGCACCGTTATAATTTATAAAACGTTGTTTGAATATCACGAATGTTGTCCGGGTTCAATTAAAAAAGATATTTCAATGTTTAACAAAACGTGAACGTTTTGTTAAACATTGGAATATCTTTTTTAATTGAATGACAACATTCGTGATATTCATACGAACATCATGTCGTGATTTTCACAAATTTTATTCATACTGATATCATACGGAAGTAACCGCGTGATAAATGAAAATCATGTCGTGATTTTTATGCCATCGCTGTTTGCGATTGACCGATGGCCTAAAAAATCATGTCGTGATTTTTTATTCCAACGGTGTTTGGATAATCATTTTTGCGCCACGTTCGTACATTGTGAGAAAATGTATGTTAATCCCCAATTAATTTCTTCTAAGGTTAATCCAAACACCGATGGATGATTTTTTATGCTATCGGTGTTTGGGCATAAAAAATCACGAAATGATTTTTTATGCCATCGGTGCACCGACAAGTTTGAATATTTATTTTTGCGCCACATTCGTACATTGAAAGAAAAAGTATGTTAACAGTCTTTTGCAGTTAAATACATTTAATATTTTCTTGGATGTAAATTAACTATTAATTTAAATCCAAAAAAATATTGAATGTATTTAACTATAAAAACTGTTGATTCAATATATATGTAGGACCTACATTGTAGGTATACTTTTTCTCTTAATGTACGAATGTGGCGCAAAAATAAATATCCAAACACCGATGGCATAAAAAATCACGACATGATTTTTTATGCCATCGGTGTTTGGTCAAAGTATGTTAACAATTGAATCAACAGTTTAACATTCAATATTCAAAATATTAAATGTATTTAACCGCAAAAACTATTGATTCAACATAATTTTTCTCTTAGTGTACGAACGTGGCGCAAAAATGATTATCCAAACACCGTTGGCATAAAAAATCACGACATGCTTTTTTAGGCCATCGGTCAATCGCAAACAGCGATGGCATAAAAAATCACGACATGATTTTCATTTCTCACGCAGTGACATCCGGATGATGTCCGTATGAATAAAATTTGTGAAAATCACGACGTGACGTTCTTATGATTTTCATTTATCACGCGGTGACTTCCGTATGATATCAGTATGAATAAAATTTGTGAAAATCACGACATGATGTTCGTATGAATAACACGAATGTTGTCCGGGAATGTAAACAGTATAGGTAAGTTTTGTGAGCTGTTCTTAAAACTGTTACCCATAGAGCACAAAGTCGTTCATATGGTGTCCATAGGACATCCATAGTATGTCCAAGAATATTATATGGACGTTCCATGTACGTACATATTTATATGTATATTACGTTATAACGTAACTTTGGCACACTATATATGAGTTTATAATGACATTGAATAGACAATTTCTGCGCAAACATAATTTAAATTAAAGTTTGCGAAAAAAAGTTAGTTTTCCAGCGCGCCTCACCAGCCCCCTACACCCAATTAAGATTATTCAAGTGGTGCAATTCATAATTCTGTAAGTCTTGGATTTTTAAAATAAATTTTTAATTTTGTCGATAAACTTTAGTGAATTATGAATTGCACCACTTTATTTTGAATAATCTTAATTTTAGGGGTAGGGGGCTGGTAAGGCGGGCTGAAAACTAACTTTATATGTTTTATATGGGCCTCATGTCTAATAACTGAGATATTGGTATACCCAAAATCCACAAGCCGCCACCTTTTTTATCCGAGTTCATATAGATGCGAATTTGCGAATTTACGAATTTGCGAAATACGAATATTCGCATTTCGCAGCTCCTATTCATATAGATGCGAATTGTCGGACCATTTTAGGGACATTGTTTTCTCACTAGGCGATATTTGCCATGGTATTTTAGGGACATTATTTTCTCTTCAGGTGATATTTGCCATACTTGGTTAACATTTTCTATAGGTAGGTACTTAAATAGTAAAGTTACTTCTAAAAAAATATGCTACTATAAAAGAAATAAATAAATAAATAAGAAACTAATGTACCTCCAAAAACTCTTTGTCCATTATAAAGAACAAAAAACAACTTTAGCAAGAAACATTTCAAATAAACCTCAACAAAGATGCAATACAAATGAAATAAACACAGAACTTAAACAAAAATGGCGCGGGTACATAAAACAAATACGTACGTATAATAGGCATCTGCATCTGCATTAATGCGCATGCGCATCACGCCAAATTCGTGCGATTTTCGAAAAATATTGGATCAATCTCAAGATTCCCGCCCCCCAGATTTCAAATCTTGCGAATTCGCAGAATCTGTCGAAACGTCGAAACACTTTTCCCGCCAAATCAAATGGACCAATGAAAACATTTTCGCATTTCGCAAATTCGCATGTCGCATCTATATGAACCAGGTTTGTAATTTGATTAGAATAAACAAATGTATACATAACTCAGAATAAACAAGTAAACCAAAATTTTTCACAATTTTCGTTCCTAGGCTCATTTTGACATCATATGGAAGTCCACTTCCAACGTACATTGTATGTACACTGTAGGGGTCTGGTGAGGCGCGCTGAAAAACTAACTTTTTTTCGCAAACTTTAATTTAAATTATGCTTGCGCAGAAATTGTCTATTGAATGTCATTATAAACTCATATATAATTTATACAGAACTTGCAATATCAAGTCCGACCGCACTGGAAAGGACGGCTGTTCAATACCCGCGTGAAAAGAACAGGCTACGACAACGCATGCCCATCGCGCACCTCGCAGCGTGCTTGACACGAGGATATCAGACTATACTCTATGTATCAGAACGAGAACTGCAGTGGTGCCAGCAAGAGGTAGTAATTTTAGTAAAAAAGATTATTTAATTAAAAAATGTACACGTTGGAACAAAAAGTTCAGATTTTAATCTGGCATTTTGCTGGTAATTCTAAACGAGAAATTCAAAGATTTTTGTGGGGGTACCTCAAGTCGAAGCTGTACGTTTTCCAGGAAGATCGGGCTAATAACCTCAATGATTTAGGAATCCGCATAACTAATTTGTTGTGGGATATTAGTCCAGAAGTCCTAGCTAATGTGCGTGGGAATTTTTATAATAGCTATAACCTAGGTTAGGCTATTGTTTGGCTGCCTATGGGGGCTTGTTCGAACATTTAATTTAATTTTTGAGTTTATTTATTTTTAGAGTTTTATTTTTATTTGGAGTTTTATTTTTATTTATAGTTATTTTTATTCAGAATTAATTTTTATTTGAGAAATCTTTTTTATTAAGAATACTATTTTTGTTGTTGCCCTAGTTCTCAAGGAAAAAATCAAAAAAAATTATTTTTAGGATTCGGGTATAAAATATTTAAAAAGAAAATTAAAATGTGCATCTACACTCTAACGCAGTTTGCTTAACACTAAATCATTTAGTCTAAATCCAGCCAGACTGGCTTCCAGAGTTGACCTCGCTTACGATTCGCACGCATCCGGCAGCCGGCTCTGGCCAATCAAATTCTATTTGGCGTTCTATCCTTGTTCTTTTCACGCGGGTATTGAACAGCCGTCCTTTCCAGCGCGGTCGGACTTGATATTGCAAGCACTGTATGGGCCTCATATGAGACATAATATGTCTAATAACTGAGTTATTGGTATACCCTAAATCCACCAGCCGCCACTGTCTAAACCTTTTTTTATCCTAAACCCTATACCCATAGAGCACAAAGTCGTCCATACGGTGTCCATAGGACATCCATCTCTGTACAAATGGATATCCATAGTATGTCCAAGAATATTATATGGACGTTCCATGTACGTACATATAACGTAACTTTGGCACACTATAGGATGTCCATGTTATGTAATAAATGTACATACAATGTACGTTGAAAGTGGACTTCCATATGATGTCAAAATGAGCCTACCCACACAGCACACTACGTCCATTGTACGTCCATTAAAGGTCCAAACTAAGTACATACGTCCATGGACTTTGAATGTACGTCCATGGAGTTTACGCTTTCCCATGTCCTTAGGATGTTCCAGAAGAACGTCCATAGGATATCCATGGATGGACACAAGACAAGAAACAATAAGATGGATGTTTAAAGTCAAATTTAGGACTCCTGCGGTCGATATATCGCCGTTATAACGGCTACCATACAGTCCGTTCAGGCTAAGTTGAGCGCTTTGGTGGGGGATCATGTGGCTGTTAATTAAGTTAAACATCGAATCGTCGCGAAATTTCGGTAACAAGATGATTTATCAGTGCCGCGGCTTGCCGTTTGTTCGTACAGAGCGGCTACCGAAATACATGTATTTAGTTGTGCCTGAACATAGAGATGATGGACGGGGTGACATTCCTTAGACCGCTCAACTTAGCCTGAACGGACAGCATTAAATAGTTACATTTTACAAAAATAGCAAACAAAACAATTTTTACAATTTATTTTCACTTCAAAAATAACAAATGTTTTATTTGTTGTTAATTCTTAAAATTGTTTTGTTTGCAAACCATGACAGTTTGGTTAAATTAATTTACTATATAGTAACTATAATTTTATTTATATAAACACCTCAGAAATACCAAGTTACGAATAAAACTTTATTAATAGGTTTGGTTTATATAAAAAACTCCGGTCAGCAATAAAAAATACCTAATAAAAAAAGTCAGTCATGATTCAAATCGCATCATGGTAGTCAGTGACATATTATTATTAAAGGCAATGTAATTATTTGTTTAGTGTTAAATATAAAATAAAACTTAAATAATTCACTATAATACCAATATATCAGTTATGGGGCCTATATCAAACTTATATGAATTTATAATGACATTGAATAGAAAATTTGTGCGCAAGCAGAATTTAAATTGAAATTTGCGGAAAAAAAGTTAGTTTTCAGCCCGCCTTACCAGCCCCCTACACCCAAAATTAAGATTATTCAAAATAAAGTGGTGCAATTCATAATTCACTAAAGTTTATCGACAAAATTAAAAATTTATTTTAAAACTCCAAGACTTACAGAATTATGAATTGCACCACTTGAATAATCTTAATTGGGTGTAGGGGGCTGGTGAGGCGCGCTGAAAAACTAACTTTTTTCGCAAACTTTAATTTAAATTATGCTTGCGCAGAAATTGTCTATTCAATGTCATTATAAATTAATATATGTTTTATATGGGCCTCATGTCTAATAACTGAGATATTGGTATACCCAAAATCCACCAGCTGCCACTGTCTAAACCTTTTTTATCCTAAATCCTATGTTTGTAATTTGATTAGAATAAACAAATGTATACATAACTCAGAATAAACAAGTAAACCAAAATTTTTCTACAATTTTCGTTCCTTGGATTTCTTGGATTTTTAAAATAAATTTTTAATTTTGTCGATAAACTTTAGTGAATTATGAATTGCACCACTTTATTTTGAATAATCTTAATTTTGGGGGTAGGGGTCTGGTAAGGCAGGCTGAAAACTAACTGTTTTTTCGCAAATTTCAATTTAAATTCTGCTTGCGCACAAATTTTCTATTTAATGTCATTATAAATTCATATAAGTTTGATATAGGCCCCATAAATGATATATTGGTATTATAGTGAATTAATTAAGTTTTATTTTATATTTTAACACTAAACAGATAATTACATTGCCTTTAATAATAATATGCGATTTGAATCATGACTGACTTTTTTTATTAGGTATTTTTTATTGCTGACCGGAGTTTTTTTATATAAACCAAACCTATTAATAAAGTTTAATTCGTAACTTGGTATTTCTGAGGTGTTTATATATATAAAATTATAGTTACTTACTATATAGTAAATTAATTTAACCAAACTGTCATGGTTTGCAAACAAAACAATTTTAAGAATTAACAACAAATAAAACATTTGTTATTTTTGAAGTGAAAATAAATTGTAAAAATTCTTTTCTTTGCTATTTTTGTAAAATGTAACTATTTAATATGGTAGCCTTTATCGACCGCAGGAGTCCTAAATTAGACTTTGAACATCCATCTTATTGTTTCTTGCAAGACATGTCTTGTGTACATCCATGGATATCCTATGGACGTTTTTCTGGAACATCCTAAGGACATGGGAAAGCGTAAACTCCATGGACGTACATTCAAAGTCCATGGACGTATGTACTTAGTTTGAACCTTTAATGGACGTACAATGGACGTAGTGTGCTGTGTGGGTATATATATACACCCATACAGCACAAGATGTCCCTTGGACGTCAAATGGACTTACATTGGACGTTTGGATGTACAATGGTCGTCCGCTGGACGTCCAATGGATATATGTGCTGTCTGGGTATGTTTGTAATTTGATTAGAATAAACAAATGTATACATAACTCAAAATAAACAAGTAAACCAAAATTTTTCTACAATTTTCGTTCCTAGGCTCATTTTGACATCATATGGAAGTCCACTGCCAACGTACATTGTATGTACATTTATTACATAACATGGACATCCTATAGTGTGCCAAAGTTACGTTATATGTACGTACATGGAACGTCCATATAATATTCTTGGACATACTATGGATATCCATTTGTACAGAGATGGATGTCCTATAGGACATATATGGACACCATATGTACGACTTTGTGCTCTATGGGAATATTCACTGGGAATGTTCTTAGATGAAGCTTGGAAGTTTTAGAGGATCATATATGAATATATTCTAGGAATATGAATATATGAATATATTCTAGGAATATTCCCAATGAATATTCCTAGAATGAAGCGGATTATTCCTAGGCGATAAGGAATATTCCTGGAATATTTTCGAACCTTCATTGCAGTCTGGGTACATATAGGTACAGGTATATATAGATATATTTGTGCGGAAATAATTTCTTAAAACCATCAAAGAAAAATATTAAATATTAAAGAAAAAAGTCTTACAAATTAAAGTAATGTCATTTAAATGAAAAGTTTTGTCCCTGCGGGGTCACGTACGTGACTTAAAAAGATCACACGCATCCCAAGCAACAATTTAAGTATTTGTTACGTATATGGGACTATTGAAGAAACTTTAAAGTGTTTTGCGACAGTCGCCGGTCTCTTTATATTACTCTTTCATTACCAAGTTACGACTAAAGTGGGGAACAATTATTGAGTTCCAAAAAGGTAGCAAATATGTCACTAGCTATCAACCCTGCTACTATTTGGAACGTAGCTGCTACGTTACTAGAACGTTCCAATATCGTTGCTAGAGCGTTATAATTACTTTTATTATTTGTTTTTACTTCTATATTCCCATAGAGCACAAAGTCGTCCATATGGTGTCCATAGGACATCCATCTATGTACAAATGGATATCCATAGTATGTCCAAGAATATTATATGGACGTTCCATGTACGTACATATAACGTTACTTTGGCACACTATAGGATGTCCATGTTATGTAATAAATGTACATACAATGTACGTTGGAAGTGGACTTCCATATGATGTCAAAATGAGCCTAGGAACAAAAATTGTAGAAAAATTTTGGTTTACTTGTTTATTCTGAGTTATGTATACATTTGTTTATTTTAATCAAATTATAAACATATAGGGTTTAGGATAAAAAAGGTTTAGAAACTGGCGGCTGGTGGATTTTGGGTATACCAATATCTCAGTTATTAGACATGAGGCCCATATAAAACAAATATGAGTTTATAATGACATTGAATGGACAATTTCTGGCAAGCATAATTTAAATTAAAGTTTGCGAAAAAAAGTTAGTTTTTCAGCGCGCCTCACCAGCAACTACACCCAATTAAGATTATTCTAGTGGTGCAATTCATAATTGACTAAAGTTTAATAACAAAATAAAAATCCAAGAATTACAGATTTTATACCATTTTTAATTTTTATTATTTTTAACTAAAATTTAAAATGGTATAAAATTTGTATACAAACTCATATGAGTCTTTGATTTTTAAAATAAATTTTTAATTTTGTCGAACAACTTTAGTGAATTATGAATTAATTCAATTACACAACTTTAATTTAAATAATCTTAATTTTGGGGGTAGGGGGCTGGTAAGGCGGGCTGCAAACTAACTTTTTTTCGCAAATTTCAATTTAAATTCTGCTTGCAAGCAGTCAGTGATATTATTAGGCAAGGTCGACATTGATCATTGAATTATTTCAAAATGTTACACCAATATTTTTATACTTGTATTATTTGTTTAGTGTTAAATATAAAAATAATAAATAATTCACTATAATACCAATATATTAGTTATGGGGCCCATATCAAACTTATACTAGTTTATAATAACATTGAATAGAAAATTTGTGCGCAATTGGTATTATAGTGAATTATTTATTATTTTTATATTTAACACTAAACAAATAATACAAGTATAAAAATATTGGTGTAACATTTTGAAATAATCCAATGATCAATGTCGACATTGCCTAATAATATCACTGACTGATACGATTTGAATCATGACTGACTTTTTTTATTAGGAATTTGTCAAAAATTTGGGGGTTCAGTTGGCAAATTCTAGGGACCCCATATTTAATTATATAGAACACACTTTTTCTATGTAGTAGTAGTTTAGTGAAGAATATAATTGTGCTTATGTTATAATTATAAGAATATGTTTATAAATTTTGAAATATCAAATAAAGCTGTTAAAAAATGCAATCACTTTACCTTTGATCGAGTCGAGCCGGCTTGGCGCGAATTTTTTATTGCTGACCGCGTTTTTTTATATAAACCAAACCCTCAATGTCGACATTGCCTAATAATATCACTGACTGATACGATTTGAATCATGACTGACTTTTTTTATTAGGAATTTGTCAAAAATTTGGGGGTTAACCCCCAAATGAATTCAGTTGGCAAATTCTAGGGACCCCATATTTAATTATATAGAACACACTTTTTCTATGTAGTAGTAGTTTAGTGAAGAATATAATTGTGCTTATGTTATAATTATAAGAATATGTTTATAAATTTTGAAATATCAAATAAAGCTGTTAAAAAATGCAATCACTTTACCTTTGATCGAGTCGAGCCGGCTTGGCGCGAATTTTTTATTGCTGACCGCGTTTTTTTATATAAACCAAACCTATTAATAAAGTTTAATTCGTAACTTGGTATTTCTGAGGTGTTTCTTTAAATAAAATTATAGTTACTATATAGTAAATTAATTTAACCAAACTGTCATGGTTTGCAAACAAAACAATTTTAACAATTAACAACAAATAAAACATTTGTTATTTTTTAAGTGTAGTTAATTGTAAAAATTGTTGCTTGATATTTTTGTAAAATGTTTTTAGTATGGTAGCCGTTATCGACCGCAGGTCCTAAATTAATTTAGGTCTAATTAGACTTTCTTGTCTTGTGTCCATCCATGGACACCCTATGGACGTTCTTCTGGAACATCCTAAGGACATGGGAAAGCGTAAACCATATGGACGTACATTCAAAGTCCATGGACGTATGTACTTAGTTTGGACCTTTAATGGACGTACAATGGACGTAGTGTGCTGTGTGGGTTAACTGTCTTTGTCAAACTTATCCCACACAGCACACTACGTCCATTGTACGTCCATTAAAGGTCCAAACTAAGTACATACGTCCATGGACTTTGAATGTACGTCCATATGGTTTACGCTTTCCCATGTCCTTAGGATGTTCCAGAAGAACGTCCATAGGATGTCCATGGATGGACACAAGACAAGAAAGTCTAATTAGACCTAAATTAATTTAGGACCTGCGGTCGATAACGGCTACCATACTAAAAACATTTTACAAAAATATCAAGCAACAATTTTTACAATTAACTACACTTAAAAAATAACAAATGTTTTATTTGTTGTTAATTGTTATAATTGTTTTGTTTGCAAACCATGACAGTTTGGTTAAATTAATTTACTATATAGTAACTATAATTTTATTTAAAGAAACACCTCAGAAATACCAAGTTACGAATTAAACTTTATTAATAGGTTTGGTTTATATAAAAAAACGCGGTCAGCAATAAAAAATTCGCGCCAAGCCGGCTCGACTCGATCAAAGGTAAAGTGATTGCATTTTTTAACAGCTTTATTTGATATTTCAAAATTTATAAACATATTCTTATAATTATAACATAAGCACAATTATATTCTTCACTAAACTACTACTACCCACATAGCAAAATAATATACCTAGCATGTGCTCAGAATCAACTTCTTACGTATAAGGATATTAGGAATATGTTCTGAGCATATGCTAGGAATAATGCTTTTATATACTAGGGAAATGCTTAGCATATCCTTTTGGCCACAAGTAGCATGTGCTATGCACTACAATTGGGAATGTTCTAAGAATATACTGGGAATACTTGTCTATATATACATAGCATATTCTGTGAACATACTTGGTAAGGTAAAAAAACAGCTACCTATATGCTTAATAACATTTATTAAAAAAAAGGTTATAATATGTATTAGGTATTGTGTTCTTCCTCATGCTGTTTGTCAGCCAATCTAAAAAAATATATATATATAGGAAGTATTATTATACAGGGTGTCCCAAAAAGAATAAGACATAAGGTAACATCGTATTCCTTACGCAAAAATATTGTTTGATGTGGCTGACTGTGTTGGAGTCAAATGAGCCAGCGGCTTAAACAGATTGATCACTTCGTGCAAAATGAATAGTAGGACTTACTTCAAACAGACTTGAATCAATATTATTACTACACTTGTTACTACATGTTGGTTTAGGAGATGGACCATCTCAGATGGTGGAGATGAAGAAATAGAAGTAGAAACCTTAAGAGTGTCATTTAAAGTAAGCAAAAGTTCTGCTTCACGAGTTTTTTTAGTCACCATACGTCTAAGCGGTGGGTGGTTTTTTGTGAACATTGTATGTCCTCCAACTCAGCTTAACCACAACTAACTATAATAACTACCTACTTACACACTAAAGTATGTATCAATACTATAGTATACTATAGAATGTATACTACATTCTTAGCACACAACTAACCTTAAAAAGTCAAGCTTTTCAGTCTTTCCTTTCCAGATTTCAATAAACTCGCACATCAAATACAAAACTTAGGGACTACACCTCTGTGTATAATATATATAATATTTAGTGTTTTCTTTTAGGGCTTACACCACTTACGACCTACACCACAAAATATAACCCCCTTGTCAGAGGAGTGCAATGCAATGCCCACAGAATACAATGCCCCCGTGGCCACCGTTTACGCACTATTTTAACTGCACAGCACTTTAACCTTTAACCGTTTGTTTTGAAACTTTTTTACGATAAACAAATCCTCGGACAAAAGACAAACCAATAAAATGGCGTGCGGTCGAGTTGACATACAACATAACAACAGCGCCACCTGTTGCTCGATCTGTGACAGATCGATCTGTCACAGATCGAGCAACAGGTGGCGCTGTTGTTATGTTGCATGTCACAAGCATATACTACGTACATGCTACAACTTAGTCAAAAGTATATCCTGTAAAGTTTTTATAAGCATATAGCGAAATATCCTTAGCATATGCTATCAATAAATGCACGGGAATATACGTTTTAGAATATAGGTGGTACATGTTTATATATTCGTGGAACATGCTAAGAATATAAGAATATGAATATAAGTTCAGGTACATTCTGGGTATATGCTATAGATATGAATATGCTTTTTATTGCTATGTATACATAGAAAAAGTGTGTTCTATATAATTAAATATGGGGTCCCTAGAATTTGCCAACTGAACCCCCAAATTTTTGACAAATTCCTAATAAAAAAAGTCAGTCATGATTCAAATCGTATCAGTCAGTGATATTATTAGGCAATGTCGACATTGATCATTGGATTATTTCAAAATGTTACACCAATATTTTTATACTTGTATTATTTGTTTAGTGTTAAATATAAAAATAATAAATAATTCACTATAATACCAATTGCGCACAAATTTTCTATTCAATGTTATTATAAACTAGTATAAGTTTGATATGGGCCCCATAACTAATATATTGGTATTATAGTGAATTATTTATTATTTTTATATTTAACACTAAACAAATAATACAAGTATAAAAATATTGGTGTAACATTTTGAAATAATTCAATGATCAATGTCGACCTTGCCTAATAATATCACTGACTGCTTGCAAGCAGAATTTAAATTGAAATTTGCGAAAAAAAGTTAGTTTGCAGCCCGCCTTACCAGCCCGCCTTACCAGCCCCCTACCCCCAAAATTAAGATTATTTAAATTAAAGTTGTGTAATTGAATTAATTCATAATTCACTAAAGTTGTTCGACAAAATTAAAAATTTATTTTAAAAATCCAAGACTCATATGAGTTTGTATACAAATTTTATACCATTTTAAATTTTAGTTAAAAATAATAAAAATTAAAAATGGTATAAAATCTGTAATTCTTGGATTTTTATTTTGTTATTAAACTTTAGTCAATTATGAATTGCACCACTAGAATAATCTTAATTGGGTGTAGTTGCTGGTGAGGCGCGCTGAAAAACTAACTTTTTTTCGCAAACTTTAATTTAAATTATGCTTGCCAGAAATTGTTCATTCAATGTCATTATAAACTCATATTTGTTTTATATGGGCCTCATGTCTAATAACTGAGATATTGGTATACCCAAAATCCACCAGCCGCCAGTTTCTAAACCTTTTTTATCCTAAACCCTATATGTTTATAATTTGATTAAAATAAACAAATGTATACATAACTCAGAATAAACAAGTAAACCAAAATTTTTCTACAATTTTTGTTCCTAGGCTCATTTTGACATCATATGGAAGTCCACTTCCAACGTACATTGTATGTACATTTATTACATAACATGGACATCCTATAGTGTGCCAAAGTAACGTTATATGTACGTACATGGAACGTCCATATAATATTCTTGGACATACTATGGATATCCATTTGTACATAGATGGATGTCCTATGGACACCATATGGACGACTTTGTGCTCTATGGGATATTTTTAAATGGAACCACTACGGACTTGGCTTTTCAATGTCGTCGTTTATTAAATATGTACTGGTAGTTTATAACTTCCAGAATAACAATATAATGTTTAATTACACAGGTAAATTTATAAACCCTTTAAATTTTACTGTTGAACTTATGAATTTAGTTTTTGTAAAATAAATGCGCTTCATCAATATTTAAGTATAAACAAATTATTTATTTAGTAATGTTTATAAATAAAAAAATCTTAATATTTATTATTATTTTTTTTATTTAATTATTAATACCGTCTATTACCAACAAAATTACTATTTATTAAAAAGTAAACAACCATTTACAAACAATTAAAATAATTTATTATTTACATTACCACGAGGTACTGTACAGTTACGGAAAGAAGTAATGTCCATTTGAATGCTCCATTGTAATTGTTCGGAGGCATTCGGGTTTTGCTAATAAAATTAACATATCTATTTTTAAACTCAATAATTCTACCTACCTGCTATTTACCATTCTTTCTAGGCACATTTCATTTTACTTTTAAGCTTTTATGCAATAATTAAATATTTAAGGAATAACATTGATTCTGAAATAATTTAAATATAATAATGTTATTTAAATATGTTCTATAACTTATTAAATAAACTATATAATTAATAAGTTGTAATTAATAAAATAATATATTTAAATGAAATTTAGATAATATAGATAATACTAAAATAATTATAAACTTTTGCATAATTTTGCAAATAAAATTGTTAATAACCCTCTTTAATGTATTTACCTTTTAATGTGATTTTTTGTTATCTGGGCAATATAAATTAAAATATTTATTCTTACTATGTAAATTAAACCCATTAAAATTTTAAACTAAAATTCATTTTGTGCACTATTAATACGTTTTTTTACTTATAATGCATATTATTGATATTTTTTGATTTTTTTTGCGTAAATAATGGTAACCAATATAACCGCCCGTTCTATCAAAGTGAATTATATTATATTATTATTATATTTACGTTGTTAGGTATCAGTGATTGGCTTATTTTAATATTCACTGATATTTGAAACAATCGGGTTTTAAATTAGAAAAAAGTAAGGTTGACAGATGTCAGATTTATTTATATATACGAGGGGCGACTATAATGATCTTTAAAATAGGAGAAAAGTGAGGTTATAATAAATTAATTTTGTTATCAATGAAAATTTCTTAATTGGAGTAGAACAAACATAGTATTACACTCGAAATAATGCGGATTATTTACTCGGATGAATTACGTCTCTCGCCTGACGGCTCGACATGCAAACCTTATCCTTTTGAATGCATTATTTCTTGTATAATAATATACTATTATCAACATTTTAGTTTTTATTACTTGTTTTATGAAATATCTGCCCAATACCAACTTATTTCAATGTATAAAAATCCAATAAAATATGGAAACGGCAAAAATTTATAATTATTATAATAATTGAACTTGGTATTCCTAAAGGGTCTAAGTGTCAAAAATAAAATTGTGAGAAATCAATGAAAATCCATACATCTTTAAAATACAAAAATAATATGGAAAATATTTTTTTTGTCGTTTTGCATGGCACATAGACTATTTTTAAATGATAATATAATATTTGACCAAATTGGGTCCAAACCCATTGGGAATGCCATGCTTCAACTATAATTATTAATGTAATTATTTACCATTTCTTTTTAAATAAAAAGGCAGATTTCTTTGCTTATGGTTTTAGATAATATTTTCCTAAAAAAGGGTCCTACTAAATTTTACCATAAATTTTGTTTTGCTGAAAAAGTTTGAAAATCTTGAAAATTTCTATAAATTCAACTTTTACCTTGAATACCTTTTAAAAGAGCCCTACCAAAATTTGTTTTAGTTTTACTAATCCGTTTACGAGTTATAAAATTTTAAAGTATTTTAAAAAATCTCATATTATTTTAATGGGAAATAAAAATTCCCGATGAGGGACCTGTAAATGTAATATTAAGAGCTTACATTTTAACAGGACCATTTTTGGTATAAGTCTAATAATTATATAATATTTTTTATCAAATATTTAATAATTTGTCCTAGGTTTAAAATATTAATATGAAATTAAATTAAAATACTTTTTAACATTTTAGTCCGGAAGAACTTTGGTCTGTAAAATGTATTACCTACTTTTATGACATAATTTAAGTTTTTTGTATTTAAGTTATTTTCTTTTTATACATCTATAGGTATTGTAATCTTTTCTTATTAAGCCGGATGAGGATTAGCCCTTTCGGCAAGTATTAACTTATACCTCTAATTATGCCTAAATACGCGACGTGTGCGCCGATGATAATTTTAACGGCGCCGGCGTATATTATTATAACTTTAAAGAATAAATATTTTATAATTTTTTACACATTAACCTACATATAATAAAAGAGCAATAAATAAATATAAAGAAATATATAATCAGTGGCGGATTTACAAATTTTCAAGGTATAGGCTGAATAGTTTTTGCCGCCCTTGCCTCAACAATTGTCATATCATACATTATTTTTACAATGCAACAATTTCGTTGAAATTGCACGTAAAATAATTTTTCGGTATAAGCTCGCCACGTGCACGTGCAACATTGACGTCATTGATAACATTGTAGCATTAAAAAAATACCGCGTTCGGGGAAAAAATATTTTTTTGACTTAAGACTATCTCGCTATTACTGTTCAAGATTTTTTTTGAATTCCAATCGAATTTTCTGAAGCTACTAGTGCATGTGAAACACATAATAGTCGATACATAAAATTGAAATCGGTAAAATTATTCACTAAATTATTCATTATATTCGAATAAAAATCGAAAAATTATATACAAACCTTCCAGTTCGTAGCCTCCAACCAGTAGTAAGACTGGCATGTATGGGTTGTTAGTGGGAAGAGGGGCATATTTTTTACAATTTCGCTCTTTTCACTCATAAGAAGTGTGGGAAAAGGGCGCAGAGGCGAGAGGCCAAATACTGGTTGAGGGGCGGCGAACTAGTTGTTTTACTCTAGAATATGGAAGTTTGCTACTCTCGGAATGTGCAATGACAAGTGAGAGAGAAAAGTCATCGACACAATTTGTTGCAGACTTCTGTAAGACATCAGAAAACCGTCATAGAAAAATCTTTTTGATTTCTATGAGGTAAAAAAAAAATTCGTTCCCCAAATTTGCCGCCCCCAAAATCTGCCGCCCTAGGCTCGAGCCTACTCAGCCTGCTGGTAAATCCGCCACTGTATATAATATATATTTTATAGCTATTTATGTTTATATGTTTTATAGTTTTTATATGTATGTTATAGTTTTATAGGTATGTTAACTTTTATATTATAATTATATTAAACATTTTTTGATAAATTATATTATAATACAAATATAAAAATTTTAAATATTTGTTTTTAATTTTAACACATAAAAGTGCAACAAATAATAAAATGTGTTTTTACTCCTAAAATAGTGTATTGAATCATTGATAGTTCTGAAAAATGTAAAGTAAGTTTTAAAAAACTACAACTTGATAATATTATTTATCTACTCCTACATTGACGAGCTGTCACTTTATGGCGTTTTATTGACGGGCTGAAGTTAACAACAGTGGCTTTTCGACATTTTACGTCACGGGCTGAAGTTAGCTTTATTATAAATTGGGAAAAAGTGAGGTTAAATTCGGGTGACAGTTGGCAGATGTCAAAATTTTAACAAATAAAATTGGCTTTAAATTCTGTTTTGTGTTCGTCGTAGATAAAGTATAGTATGCAACTCGTTTATAAACTTCTCTAGACACTCGTTTTTATTAAACACTCGCTCGCAAGCTTCGCTCGTGCTTAATTAAACTCGTAACTAAAATGGCGTTTATAAAACTTGATACATAATATACTATTATAGCCTAAAAAGTTCTTATTAAAAGTTTTTTCATAGAATAAATGTTTATAAATCTATACAAAAATATATCAAAAAATAACGATTTAATAAAAATACTGTTAAATATGTAAAATACCCAAAATAATTAATTCAATACGAGCAGGTAGTAAATTCTAAATATAGACATGTTTTTAAATAAACCCTAAGAGGCAGATGTTGACCATTTCCGAATGCCTCCGAACAATTACAATGGAGCATTCAAATGGACATTACTTCTTTCCGTAACTGTACATGTAAAAAATGGCCGATAAGAAGCATTTTCCTTTAAAGTAGTTTTCGCTACTTTAAAGTTTTTTTTCCACTTTACGGTTGTTTTGGTTAGTACCATAAACGTTCCAAATACTAAAATAATAACTTTTAAGTTATTAACTTTGTAGTTTTTAACTCATGTTCCAGTTTCGAGATTTTAACTTGCAAAGGGACTTCAAAGTAAAAATAATTATAATATAATCTCTAGGTAGCAACTGAAAGTAACTGCTACAAATTAAATTTACTTGAAAGTTTTTTTTACTTATAACACCTTTTTTAAAGTTGCAAAGTCTTCTTGGGGGCAACCCAGTTTTACTTAAATGTTTATTACTCTATAGTAACAATTTAAAGAAAAATTAAGTTTCTGTTACAAAATATTGCTATTTAAAAGTTAATTACTTTTAAGTAAAAATTAAAGTAGCTGTTTAGTATACTTAACTAATTTAAAGTTAACTTTAATTATCACCACTTTGGCAATGGTTTTTGGAACCAAAAATGCTGCTTGGGGTGTCACTGCTTGACATAAAACGACTAACTTAATCACTGTGCCAGCAATTGGATATCAACCCAGCAAGCACAAACATCCTCAGGACGTCCTTGGACCAGCCTAAATGTCTCAGAATGGGATGATCCTATAAGGACTTCCTGAGGACGTCCATAGGTTGACCTTATCGGACATTAGATCTTTTTTAGGTCCCATTTTGGGATATCCTAGGAACGTAATTAAAGCCTAAAATGGGCTGATCATAGGACTAATCCCAGAGATATCCTCAGAATGTCCCGTTAGGTTTTGGTAAACATTTGGTGTGCACATTTTTCTATAAGAATATTTTATCCATATAATTAATAATACCTACATTTTTTTACATAACTTATTTTGCATAGGCACATCTTAAAAATGTCAAACAATATAATTATAATATTATATTATATAGATTTTTTTAAGTTTATAAACGACTTGCATACTATATTTTTTCTACGACAATCACAAAAATTAAATTACTTTCAACAATTATAAATAAATAATTATTTATAAAATCTGACATGGACCAGTCTATTCTAACCTCACTTTTTAGACCTTTTATTTTGATGGTCATTGTTTCGCAGTTGACAACTGCAATTAACTTCAACCCATGACTAAAAAGTCCGAATGCCATTGCTGCCAACTTCAGCCCGTGACTAAAACGCCATAAAGTCACAACTTGTCAATGTGTATTTAAAATATCATGGAAACATGTACGATAATCGGCGTTTTAAAGGCGGGAGTTTAAAAACAATATTATATTTTGTCCCACATGACAAAGAACGTTTTAAAAACATTTTGTTACATTCTCAAATAGGTCACAATTTGAACGTTTAAAATTAACGTCTCAATCTTGTTTCATAGACAGTAAATATGTGCTCTCTTTTTAAATGTGTCCCATAAATTTTTCTCGGACGTCCGGATTTCTACTTGCCCTGATCAACATTTATGAGCCATTAATTTTGTGACGTTATGGGACTGTCACCACATATACATCAACAAAACAGTAATAGGTATCGTTACGTTAAAAATGTGATGTCTATAAAACAAAATTAAATGTTCATCATTGTGACAATACTGAATTTACGTTAATTAAACAGTTCATTCTTGACGTTAAGATTAGGATGTCTCTAACACGAAATTATACGCTTGTTATTGGAATGTTATTATATTAACTTTAATAAAACCGTAAATTCGAGACGGGTCAGTCTACGTATTGCAACGACAGGTGGTTATCGTCGCATTTTTTAATTTTTAATTTAAATTAGTGTGTTAGTGAGAAATATTAAATACAGTGTAAGTGCTCTTGGTTAGATTGAAGGTTGTATAATTAAACATAAAAAAATATAGATAATTTTCATTCATATTTCAAAAATAATTAGTAGGTACTTAAGTGCTTAATTAAGTAGGTATTATAAAATATTTTAAAATTGTAATTAGTTAAATGCATAACTATTCATATTTAATTAGGTAAATAGTAAAAATATTTTTGTCCTTCCCTTCTTCCACAGATAGACAAAATCAATTTGTCTCCTACAAAAATCAATGTTAAAATTTTTAACTTAAAAAGTACCTACCTACTTATACCTAGGTATACAGCAGTTTCAATCATTCATGTTCACAATTAAGATATATACAGGGTGTTTTAGAACTCGCGCCACAGAGAAAAAGGGGGCGTGCCAATAGCAATGGAGATGCCAAATTTAAAAATAAAAAATTTCTAGGTTAAACGTAAGAGCTTTATAAATTGCTAGGAGACGATAGAACATTGTTGCCAATAGCAATGGAGATGCCAAATTTAAAAATAAAAAATTTCTAGGTTAAACGTAAGAGCTTTAAAAATTGCTAGGAGACGATAGAACATTGTTGTATTAAAAACATTTAAAAATCTTTTGGCCAACTGTATTTACTAAGTTGTCAAAAGCTTTCAAAAATGAGGTTATTAATCTATGACTTACAGGGTTGGGTATCTATTTACATTTTTGTTTTCGACATGTAGAAAACCTTTTTCGACGTTTTCGACGGTAGAAAACGTAAAAAAGTAGAATACTGTCAAATATCAAAAAATGTGAGGTTATGCAAGTTTGTTGTTTATTATGATTTGTTAAATGTTGTGAAAAATCAGACACCTACCATAAATTTGAAGTTATTTGGAGTTTTTTAACATTATTATGGTGGAAAAAAAAGGGCCACGTTTGGTTGGGAGACCCCAACATAATTTTTGGCATGAGGGCAAATTTTTATCAATTATAGAGAAGTGGAAGGAGAAGGTCGAATATATACCTTATAAGGTAATTTACGTAGGTAGAAAACCCTATAGGTTTTCGACGCAAGTCGAAAACAAGTTTTCTACCCTTTTCTACCAAGGTAAATTACCTAAGGTTTTCTACTGACCCAACCCTGATGACTTATACTTCAAAACGCCAATGTTTTAAAATAACGATTAGGAAAGGGCTGGGAAAAAACTCGCGTTGTCTCCCTGGCGTTGCGCCCTCACTAAATAAATAAATAATTATCATTTCAGTATAATCATCTAAGGAAAACATTATTTATAATAACTTAATTTATAACCTAATATAATATTAATGACAGGAGTTTGACAGCAGTGTCACAATGAATTGGATTCCAGTGGACCAAATATTTTACATATTTTTTATTATCAACAATGCAACCTAAGTATCCTAGCAATTTAAAGAATTCCCTATGGCCATCTATTGGGATTGGCTATCGTTTTTTATTCTTATCTCGCTTATCCTTTGCGTTAGACAATTTTAATTTTCAAATATGTGTTTCACGTTACTTTCGGCACGTTCCGGTTTTCTATGTGGCGCGAGTTCTGGGACACCCTGTATAGTACTATTTTTGTAGGAGAAACAGCGACAAATTGAGTTTTTCTATTTGTGGCAGAAGGAAAGGGCAAAAGACCAGCGTTGCCAACTTAGCGACTTTGTCGCTAGATCTAGCGTTTTGAGGTGGCCATTTGAGACATTTTTTTATGATTTGCGACGTGTCTCAAACCTAGCGTTTTTCACATTGTGTTGGCGACATTTTTGGAGACATTTTAACATTGATAATGAAATTTGTTTTTAAACAAAACAACAAAATAATTTCTAGTTTAAAAAATTTCAAATTAAAATTTGTTACGTTGGCATGGCCAACTTGGCATGACGCATCCGTACGTCATCCGTCAAATGTCAAAAACTGAAAAAATAGCCGGGCAATTGTCAAATCCCATTATTTATTTATTCTTTTATAATCTGTGTTATGGAAAATTCTAAGGGATTTTGGCACTTTGCAGGCTTATATTAATGACAATACAAAATCGACTGAATTTCTTGAAAATTTCGAGGAATAGTAAGTAAAGTAGTAGTAGTAAAGTACAAGTTGCAGAAGGCCACATATTCTCGCGCGAATTCGAAATTTGGCCTCGAGCGACGAAGGAGCGAGTGGACGAACGAATGAGTGCGAGAATAGCCTTCTGCAACGTGTGATTTATACTATTTTCTCGATTTTAACTTTTATTTAGGTTTTTTTAATTGTTTTGTGGTCGTTGTTAGTTAGGGGATTTTTCTCGCAAAATGTCAGTTGGCAACACAAAATGACAATATTTGTTATCCTGCACAAGTACAACCTGAACTGCACTTTTACACATTAAACTTAAAATTTTGCATTAAAATGCATTGTTGGAGCAAACTTTATATTACAAAACAATAATAAAGGCTTCATTTTCAATAAAAGTAATGAATTTGAGGTTATTAATCAGTTTGACATTTTGGGGGTACCAATACTTAAAAACTAAATGTTACCAAAAATCGTTTAAGAATGAGCTTCATTCTTCAACGATTTTGCGTGCGAGAATATGACATTCTTACATAAAAATCGAGAAAATTTATTAATAAACTAATTTTTTTTAAATTTTTTTATTTACCTTAAGAATTATTTATTTTTATATATTTTATTTATTTTTCTTATTTTAGAATGACTGAATTTCTTGAAAATTTCGAGGAAAATTTATTAATAAACTAATTTTTTTTAAATTTTTTTATTTACCTTAAGAATTATTTATTTTTATATATTTTATTTATTTTTCTTATTTTAGAATGACTTCATTTTTTAATGATTTATGTTATGTTATTTAAATAAAATATTTGTTAACAATTATAATTATTAATTATTTTTGTGTAATGATAAGATAATGCCATTTTCTAGTGTCCTTTACTACAACCACGTTAAAATTCTTTCTTTATGAAAAATCAATTCTGTTTAAAATTTTGCAACCACTTTAAACTTTTTTTTTTGTTTTTTTTTAAATTTGCGACATCTGGTGATTTTTAAGTGCCAAATAATTTAGCGATTTCTGGCGACTTTTGAAGAGCTTGGTTGAGACTTTTCACAATAGACTGTTGGCAACACTGCAAAAGACGCGTTGCCGTTGAGGCTTGAAGCCGGTAAACGGTAGCCATTTGCTCTTATTTTGTGCTTTTAATTTTTAATTTATTTTGTATTATTCTTTTTTAAGAGTTTATATATATTAGCTAATATATATATTAGGGTGAGCCAAAAAAACCAACCTATCGGATTTATGGGTTAAAATGAACCTACATACCGAGCAAAAAATTTCCCTGCAAGGCAAAATTTTTTGCTCAATTTTAAAAGGTGTCGGTGAGCATTCTAAGTTTTCCATTGAAATAACACGTAAAAAAATCTTTTTTCATTAAAAAGACTATAACTTTTGAACCGTTTGAGATAAAATTTTTTACGTCGCGGATTCTTGTAGAGCATAAAATTTCCCAAAAAATCTATACCAAGATTATTTTTTTAATTCAAAAATTCGTATGTTTGAAAGCTTTGAAAAGTGTAAAAAATCACTTAAACTGCAGTTTTAGTGATTTTTTACACTTTTCAAAGCTTTCAAACATACGAATTTTTGAATTAAAAAAAATAATCCTAGTATAGATTCTTTGGGAAATTTTATGCTCTACAAGAATCCGCGACGCAAAAATTTTTATCGCAAACGGTTCAAAAGTTATAGTCTTTTTAATGAAAAAAGATTTTTTTACGTGTTATTTCAATGGAAAACTTAGAATGCTCACCGACACCTTTTAAAATTGAGCAAAAAATTTTTCCTTGCAGGGAAATTTTTTGCTCGGTATGTAGGTTCATTTTAACCCATAAATCCGATAGGTTAGTTTTTTTGGCTCACCCTAATATATATATATATATATATATATATATATATATATATATATACATATATATATATATATATATAGGTATACCTAGGTATTTATGTTATTTTAAATTATATGAATAAAAATTTATTTTATTAAGACGTTTTTTCATTACATCCAGGTGATGTTTACCCCATGTAACATTTTTTCCGATATATAAATGTTACAATAGAAGCGTAATTGTAGAGTACAAAAATTGACGTCATAAAATCTGCTAATTCATCACAGTACAGCAACGTTAATTTGTGACGTAACAATGTTACATCTTTACGTTACGTTTATGTTACATTAACGATAATGTAACAATGTCACAAGGGACGTTTTTGGAACGTTTAGGTTGCAAGTTCTTGCCATGTGGGGTGTATTTGTTATATGACCACAAAATATATTTTGTATACAACTGGATACCAGCCAACTTAATACGCATGCGCAGAAATGACGGCTGGTAATTAATAATTGTTCAAACACCTTGTTTGTAAGGTATTGATACATTTAGAGTTTTATAAACAATAAATAAGGTAGTAAGCGTCAGTTAACCTTAAAAATGCAATCTATAACTTATTTAATAGTTTGTGTTACCGATTGTTTTAAATTTGCCGCCATACGTTATGGTGGTAACCATTGTCTATGGTGGTAACACTGGATGGAGAGAAAGCTAAGATTACGTATAGCGTCCTTTAGTTGTTTGGCGCCTTTTTGTTAGAAATAATCATAGATAACACTGTGAAAGGAATTCTTTGTCTGTGCCCATATACCTATAAGTTATAGGATGTGGTGATACACCTTTAATATTTCTACAATTATTTTATAATTTCAATGTTTTTATACTCTTTATACTTATACTCTTTATACTTATACTCTTTATACTTATTTTTATTCGCTTCATTTTGTAAATCCAAATATTATTTAAGGTTTTTAAGTTTTAAGTTGTATGTAGCAAGATATACATAATGTCATTTCTTTTTATACCTGGACCTCGACACTTGACTCCCCGGTTCTTATTCAACAGAGAAGTCAAGTGCCTTGCTATTTTTGTAGAATCCCAAAACTACCTACTTTCCCTTTTTGAACTTTGTAAAAGGGACAGATCGGTTTTTGACCTCTCCGCGACAACATCTTTGTTACAATAATTTTTAGTATCTTTATTTTTAAATAAATCAGTTAAAGTTTCTATAAATACGGTCGTGCTTTTATTTACTCCTCTTAGTACCTAACGTACCCACAAATTGGTGACCCCGACGTGATCGCATTACATACGTTGTGTTTTCGGTGTTGTGTGTGTTCTCGCCATTCAACCGCGCGTTATCTTTGATTTTTCAAAATGCCAGACCAACATCAGGACCAGGCCAATGCTAACCGCCAACAGGCCATAGAAAGGGTTGCAGTGCGAATCCCACCATTCTGGGCTGCTGATCCTGAAACTTGGTTCGTTCAAGTGGAGAATCAGTTTATTATCTCCGGCATCGTAAGTGAGGACACTCGTTTTAGTTACGTAGGAGCGAACCTTGGCTGTAAGTACGCTATGGAAGTGCGTGATGTGCTAAGTCGACCGCCAGAGACCAACAAATACACATATTTAAAAAATGAGCTTATCAAGCGGCTAAGTTCATCCCAAGAGCAGAAAACGAAGCGGCTCTTGGAGCACGAGGAGATAGGCGACAGGAAACCGTCGCAGTTTTTACGCCATCTCCAAAACTTGGCAGGCTCGGTTGTACCGGACAACATCGTAAGGTCATTATGGGTAAGCCGGTTACCCATTTCCATGCAAGCCATTTTGGCTACACAAGCCAACGCCAGCTTGACGTCAGTCGCCGATCTCGCAGACGCCGTCGCTGAAACCACAGCTCGCCCGCATGTTCATGAGGCTGCCGATGGGGGTTTAACGACGCGAGCCCTGCTGGAGCAACTCTCTGCGCAAATCGCTGCTTTGACAACAAACCACCGGCCGTCCAGGTCAAACGGGTATCGGCAACGTTCCCGCTCCCGAAGCAAAAGCCGGCAACAAGGCGCGGGCAAAGACAGTAATTTGTGTTGGTACCACTCTATATTTGGTGCCAAGGCAAGAAAGTGCAATCAACCGTGCGCATTTAGTTCGGAAAAGGACCAGGGCAATCGTTAATGGCGGCTAACGAATTCTGCCTTAACACGCGCCGCCTATTTGTGACAGATCGCGACACAAAAGTGACATTTCTTGTTGACACTGGTGCTGACCTCTGTGTTTACCCGCGTTCGCGTATACGAGGGTATGTTACGAAATCCTCCTATGAACTCTATGCAGCAAATAACACCGTGATTTCAACGTACGGTTCTGTGACGCTGACTTTAAATTTAGGTTTGCGCCGTTCGTTCGTGTGGCGTTTCGTCATCGCGCATTTTAACCTCCTAGTGGATATCCGCAACCAGCGTCTTATCGACAATGTTACGTCATTAACTGCCAACGGCAAATCCGTCACCGTGGCAACGCCGCAAATAAAATCAGTTTGCGGAAATTCTAAGTATCATGCCGTCCTAGAGTGTTTCCCGTAAATAACTAGGCCGGCCGGAATACCTACGTCAGTCAAACACTCTACCTGTCATCATATTCGCACGACGCCCGGACCACCGATCGCCTGCAAACCGCGACGTTTAGCAGAAGGATAAACTTTAAATCGCGAAAAAGGAGTTCAAAACAATGCTCCAACTCGGACTCGCGCGGCCGTCCGAGAGCAGCTGGTCTTCACCGCTACATTTGGTCCCAAAAAAATCAAATTTCGAGTGGCGGCCTTGCGGAGATTATCGCGGTTTAAACGCAAGAACTTTACCGGATCGATACCCCGTTCCGCACATTGAAGATTTCGCGCAATCTCTTAGTCGAAAGCGGATATTTTCGACGATAGATTTGGTGCGGGCGTATAATCAAGTTCCGGTAGCAATTGACGATATCCCGAAAACCGCGAACCTAGTCGATCAGTGGCGTACTTTTTGGTAGGATAAAGGTTATTATAAATTATTTTTAGACTTTGGAATTTAGAAAAAAAAAGTTTCAGGTGCTTCTTTATGGACCCTAAGGAACAACCCATTTTAATATATAACATTAATTACATAACACCCTGTATAGTTGAATAGTCTATTACATCCAAATTTCGCGGTTATTTTATAATTTTTACCTTCCACCAATCGGTAGCGGGCAAAGCGCGTAATTAAGCCTTGCGCTTGCGCCTTCTGTATTCGTTACAGCGTTGCCAACCGTACCATAATTGACCATATGCAAGGATGTTGCCAATGGTAAAAAAATAAAATTCCCTATTGGGAACATTCAATTATATTACGTTCGCTACACTGAAATTTTGAATTTCCCGCACAAACTAAATTAATTTCCATCTTTTTTTTAAATAATAATAAATAATAATAATTCCCACATTAAAATTCGCACCTTAATTTAATATACAACATTGGAACTACCTTCTTTATCTCTGAGAACTACTAGAATATATGTCAGTTTGTGCGGGAAATTCAAAATTTCAGTGTAGCTAACGTAATATAATTGAATGTTCCCAATAGGGAATTTTATTTTTTTACCATTGACAACATCGACCGCATTCCTTGCATATGGTCAATTATGGAATTGTACCATAATTTCACCCATAGAGCACAAAGTCGTCCATATGGTGTCCATAGGGCATCCATCTCTGTACAAATGGATATCCATAGTATGTCCAAGGACGTTCCATGTACGTACATATAACGTAACTTTGGCACACTATAGGATGTCCATGTTATGTAATAAATGTACATACAATGTACGTTGGAAGTGGACTTCCATATGATGTCAAAATGAGCCTAGGAACGAAAATTGTGAACAATTTTGGTTTACTTGTTTATTCTTAGTTATGTATACATTTGTTTATTCTAATCAAATTACAAACATAGGATTTAGGATAAAAAAGGTTTAGACAGTGGCGGCTGGTTGATTTTGGGTATACCAATATCTCAGTTATAAGACATGAGGCCCATATAAAACATATGAGTTTATAATAATAATAATAATAATTTATTTGTTGTAAAGAAACATAATAATACATTTCATTTTAAAAGTGGGTCAGAATTTCTCAAACGGGCCACCTGAATTAGGTCAAAATTAGTTTTTGATTGTAGATACATTTTTTCGATAGTATTTTACATCACTAACACAAATCCTAAAGGATTTTTAAAAAAAAAAATTTTCAATTGACATATTCATGATATTAAAAGTAAAAGTTTTTAGTAATTAAAAAATAAAAAAAAATCATTATGGCTAAACTAATTATCCGATTCCAACGATTTAACTAGCGTTGGAATCTTGTTTTGACATAGATTCTTTGTTATTTTTTTCAATTGTAAAATTTTCATTTAGGTCGATTTTTTTTTGTTTTTTTTATAACAAATTCGGAAATAATTGGCTTCTGCGCCAGCTATCGACTCGAAAAAAAAAAAACACATATACTCCAATCATTTTTCGAAATTATGCTGCTGAGAAAAAAAATGGCCCGCAGGTTCCAGACCACCGTAAGACGTCGCGTCACAAGCGCGTACAGCGTACACGGTTCGGAGCGTGAGCTGACACCGCGCGCGGCCACAAAAGGACGAATAACTTTTTGTCAACCTGCGGGCCATTTTTTTTCTCAGCAGCATAATTTCGAGAAATGATTGGAGTATATGTGTTTTTTTTCTCGAGTCGATAGCTGGCGCAGAAGGCAATTATTTCCGAATTTGGTATAAAAAAAACAAAAAAAAATCGACCTAAATGAAAATAGGACAATTGAAAAAAATAACAAAGAATCTATGTCAAAACAAGATTCCAACGCTAGTTATATCGTTGGAATCGGATAATTAGTTCAGCCATAATGAATTTTTTTATTTTTTAATTATTAAAAACTTTGACTTTTAATATCATGAATATATCAATTGAAAATTTTTTTTTTACAAAATCCTTTAGGATTTGTGTTAGTGATGTAAAATACTATCAAAAAAATGTATCTACAAACAAAAACTAATTTTGACCTAATTCAGGTGGCCCGTTTGAGAAATTCTGACCCAAGTATAAAGAGAAATATACAAAACTAATCTGATACAACAAAATGGACTGGAAGGCAGACTAATCTGATTGTAATTCCAGCCCAAAACAAATTTAAAAACAAAAAGAAACAAAATTAATATAGGTCCATGACTATTTTAAAATAAAAATTAATGTAAAAAGAGGTTTTAACGACAAAGTGGTTTTTCAGGAAATAGTGGTTTTTACAAAAGCTTGTTAAGTATCAACCTTTTTAAAGCAGATTTAAAAGGTTTTAATTTCCGAGTCTTAAGATGTGCGGGTAGGTCATTGTATATGGCATAAACGTTATATGAAAAGGATCGTCTAAATATTGCAGTTGTATGGGCAGATGGGGATATTAGGCCTTTGAATCTTAAATTTAAGCTGTGAACATCGGTACGGTATTGAATTTTCCTATGTAAGTATGGTGGTGTTTTACTTGTTATTATGGAGTGAAACAGTGTTGCCGAATGAAGTGTTCGTCTTTCTTCCATATTTAGCCATTTTGCGTCTAACAATAACAACAATGACAATTTCTGCGCAAGCATAATTTAAATTAAAGTTTGCGAAAAAAGTTAGTTTTTCAGCGCGCCTCACCAGCCCCCTACACCCAATTAAGATTATTTAAGTGGTGCAATTCATTCTGTAAGTCTTGGATTTTTAAAATAATTTTTTAATTTTGTCGATAAACTTTAGTGAATTATGAATTGCACCACTTTATTTTGAATAATCTTAATTTTGGGGGTAGGGGGCTGGTAAGGCGGGCTGAAAACTAACTTTTTTTCGCAAATTTCAATTTAAATTCTGCTTGCGCACAAATTTTCTATTCAATGTCATTATAAACTCATATAAGTTTGATATAGGCCCCATAACTGATATATTGGTATTATAGTGAATTAATTAAGTTTTATTTTATATTTAACACTAAACAAATAATTACATTGCCTTTAATAATAATATGTCACTGACTACCATCATGCGATTTGAATCATGACTGACTTTTTTTTATTAGGTATTTTTTATTGCTGACCGAAGTTTTTTTATATAAACCAAACCTATTAATAAAGTTTAATTCGTAACTTGGTATTTCTGAGGTGTTTATATAAATAAAATTATAGTTACTATATAGTAAATTAATTTAACCAAACTGTCATGGTTTGCAAACAAAACAATTTTAAGAATTAACAACAAATAAAACATTTGTTATTTTTTAAGTGAAAATAAATTGTAAAAATTGTTTTGTTTGCTATTTTTGTAAAATGTAACTATTTAATATGGTAGCCGTTATGTGCTGCCCCTTGCGGTCATGGTCCCCAATGTTCTTTGTGCCTACGCGTATTGTAGGTACTCTTACTAATGGTACGTTGGAGCTACCAATACACTACACTCCTCCCTCCTGGATTATAAAACAAAATCTTGTAGGTACCTAGGTGGATGCTTGGTACGAGAGACCCGACTTGAAGGTGGTGTTTCCAATTTACTTTCCCCAGATTCGCTTGGCTCCGGGAAAATATCTTCCTCGGTTGGTGTGTCATTTTCCGCATCTGTGTTTTCAACTAGCGATGTTGATCTTCGTTGACGTAGTTGATCTACATGCCTTTTTATTAATTTTCCCTCAGGAGTAGACATTTTGTAGCTAACTGGTCCTGTTGCTTCGACTACCACTGCAGGTGTCCAGTTTTTTCCTTCAGTATATGCCTTTGCGAAAACATGATCTCCTTCTTGGAAAACTCTGTGGTATTGCGATTTCTTGTTTCTTTATCATTTCTTTCTCGAAATCAGGGAAAACTCTATCCAAAGCCGTGCTCAATTTTCGCCCCATGAGAATTTCTGCCGGAGATCTTCCCGTAAGTGTGTGTGGAGTTATATGTTGAACCAGCAAGTATCTGGCCAGTTTTACTTTTATATCTCCGTTTCTCATTTTCTTCAGAGCGGCCTTGACATTTTGAACCATCCTTTCCGCCTGGCCGTTACTACTTGGATGATATGGTGCCACCAATGCCTGACTAATTCCGTTGTTTTTAAGAAACTCCTGGAATTCTGCAGAGGTGAATGCTGTTCCGTTATCGGAGACACATACGTCTGGCAACCCATGTGTGGCAAAAAGTTCTCTGAGGACTCGGATTGTTGCAGATGTCGAAGTTGTAGCCACTTGCCTCACTTCTTATCATTTCGAATAGGAGTCTATTACTATTAGAAATAAATTTCCATTCATTGGTCCTGCGAAATCTAGATGAATTCTTGTCCATTGTGCTCTGGACCATTCCCATGGATGTAATTGAGCCCTGCTAGGCATGTGCCTCGACTCTTGACACTCTTCACATGCGTTTACCTTTCTCTCAATCTCCTTGTCCATGTTTGGCCACCATACATACGATCTTGCCAGACCTTTCATCTTTACAATTCCTGGATGCCCCGAATGTAGGATATCCAATATACGTTTCCTCCCTCCTGGCGGAATAATGACCCTGACTCCCCAGAGGAGACAGTCCTGGTAAGATGTTATCTCGTGTTTTCTTTGGAAATATGGCAGGAACTCATCTGAATCTTCTCCACTCTTGTCAGGCCAACCTCTACGGACCCATTGTCCGCTGTCCTGCTTTTCTGGAACGTTTTCCAACATCAAAACGTCTGACGAGATGGGTGCTTCTGGAACGTTTGTTTTAATTGGTAGCCTGCTCAGAGCATCTGCGTTGCCAATTGTCCTGCCTGGTGTATAACATAGTTCGTAGTCATACGCACTCAGAAGAATTGTCCATCGTAGCATTCTAGGCGAGAGTACTTCTGGTGTACTCTTGCCATGCCCGAAAATTCCCAACAACGGTTTATGGTCCGTTAAAATGCGAATATGCCTACCATAGATGTAAACATGGAATTTTTTCACGCCAACTACAATAGCTAACGCTTCCCGATTTATTTGTGCAAAATTTCTCTCCGATTTAGATAAAGTTCGACTGTGATATGCTATCGGCATTTCCATTTGTGCGTTAGGTTGACTAAGTACACATCCCACTCCGTATGGACTAGCATCGCAAGTCAATGTCAGAGGTTTCTTTTCATCATAATGTCCCAAGATCGGTTTACTAGCGAGTATTGCCTTTAACTTATCGAACGCAGTTTGTTGTTCTTTCTTCCATCGAAATTGTTCATCCTTGGCAACAATTTATGCATGGGTTCAGCGATTGCAGCTTTGTTTTTCAGAAAAACATGATAAAAATTGATCAACCCCAAAAAAGCTTGAAGTTCAGTCTTATTGTTGGGTGCAGGAGCATTAAGTATTGCCTTGACATTGTCCACTGTGGGATTGATTCCCTCACTGCTTATCTCAAAACCCAAGAATGTAATCTTGTCTGGTATAAAAACGCATTTATCCTTCCGAAGATGCAAGCCATCTTCGCGGAAACGTGATAGAACTTGACGAACCTTGTTCTCTAGGTCGCTGGCTGAGGTGCCTACGATCAGGATATCGTCATAATATGGCAAAACTCCTTCTATTCCTGTCAGGCGCATGTCAATAAAACGTTGGAAAATTTGCGGTGCGATAGACACTTCAAATTGCAACCGCTTACATCTATAGGCACCTTTGTGAGTCACTAACGTCTGTGCCTCAGCTGCCTCGTCATCCACGTTTAATTGTAAATATGCTTGAGCCATATCCAATTTAGCGAAAACCTTACCACCAGCAAGTGTTGCGAACATGCTATGAACGGCTGGAACTGGGTAGGTGTCTGCACGCAAAACAGTATTTATTGTGGCGCGGTAGTCACCACAAATCCGTATTTCTCCGTTTCCTTTTTCCACCACAACTATTGGAGTGCTCCATCTGGGGTGCGCTACTGGCTCCAACACTTGTTGTTGTACGAGTTTGTCAATTTCTTGTTCGACTTTCTCCTTTAGAGCGAATGGTACTTTCCTGGCCTTTAACGCGACTGGTTTTACGTTTTTATCCAAGCTAAACGTAACAGGAGGACCTCTGAAAGTTCCTAACTTGGTGCTGAATACTTCTGGAAATTCTGACGAGTAATCTGCATTGGTGTTAACCTGGTTAACCCCTACGATGTCTAGACCTAGTGGACCAAACCAACTCCGACCTAATAGACTGGATCTATTGCCCTCTGCAATAATTAAAGGTAATGGCATATGTTTCTTCCCGAATTTCACTGGTACTTTGCATTCACCATATGTTGAGATTATTGCATTTTGGTAATCACGAAGTAATACCTTGGAATGATAAACGGCTGGTGCTTTATTTGCAAAAATCAGTTGAAAAGTAGTCTTGCTGATCACGCTGTGAGCTGCTCCCGAATCCACCTATATATCCAACGATTTTCCATCTATCTTTACCTCTGCGATGAATTTGCCCGTAACTGCCTCTGTTGTCCAGTTCATGGACTAAAATTAGGCACTAAATGACATTTAGTAAATGTAAATACAGTCTCGCGCTTTGCACGCGCCACCAACACCGAATTGACCAATAGGGGCCGCGCTTGTTTTGATTTGGTCGTAAAAAAAGTAACTACCTATAATATTTTTGATTCAGCGCTTGATTTTACAAAAAGCTACCAAAAGCACTTTTTTACGATTTTTCAATTTCATGTTCAAAAAAAAACAATAGCAAATTTTTGTAGAACATTTATTCATTGGTGGTTAAGTCGGAACATTCCGTGGACTAAAAAAGAAAGCCTAAAAAATTTCGAATTTTTTTATTACGGTATTCGTTAGGATTGAGCATTGCACGTTTTTCATCTAAAAACTAGAAACTTCAAGCTTCAAATTGCTTTTTTTACGGCTCCAATACGACCATTTTTAACGAAGATACAGCTATCCGAAAAATCGCAAAAAAAAAATTTAATCCTTTAATTTTTTCTATTAGTGTAAGTTTTACATTCCTATTGGTTTCTTATGTGGAAACTACCAAATAAGAAATCAGATTTTTTAGTCTAGGTCAAAATTTTCAATAATGAAAAATGTATTATATTCTACATTTCACTTTATTATTAATATACATTTTACCCAAAATTTCATTTTGAAAAATTACTCCATTTTTTAATATTGATGTTATTTATTGACAGAATTTGCTTTATTGTAGCGGATTTAAAAAAAAAACAAAAAAAACCGTTTTTTTTTCTAGGTTTTTTTTCATGTTTTTTTTCACAAAACCGTTTTTTTTTCATCTCTACGTATATTTCTCGCCATTATCTGACCACTTATTTCATACAAGAATCAGACGAATATGCGACGTCATCAAAATGTTTCAAAATTCGCCAATATGTAGGCAACCCATGCATACCTCTCGCCTCTGTAGCACAATAGATAGTACCATAAAGGTGGAATGCCTTAAGATGCTAAGTAAGAATTTCTTACTAAGGCAAAATTACTGACTATACCGCTTCTGCTTTTAAGTTTAATGTTAAACAGCACTATTTTTGAGAAATTATTCAACAACCAAAACACGTCAATTTTGTACCTTAAAGACGTATTAAAGATGTCTTTAAGAATCGTCTTAACCACGTTAAGGGGGACGTTTTTTTTACGTCTAACTGGTACGTACAAAGTAACGTCACTGGTATGTACAAAGTATCGTCATTATACGTTAACTGAACACGTCAAAAAGACGTACCAAAATGACGTCGGAGGGCTGTGACATTTTACCGTCGCCCAAACGTCAATAATACGTCATGGTGCATGGTGAATATGACGAATCGGGTGCCGAAAAAATGACGTTTAAATGACGTGGTACTGTCAGCTGGGATTTTACTGTATTTTTCGAGTAAGGTGGATCGAAAAAAAACGGTAAAATTATATTTTTTTAGGTTTTTTAAATTCCGAATTAATATTTATCTAATTTTAAATTTATTTTTATTAAAAAATGATTATTATAATTTAAAAAACCTAAAAATTACGCATATTATTAGTATAAGTATTTTTACATTGTTTTATTATTTTAATGTAATAGAGCATTTAAACATGTTTGTTTGCAAACAATTAACCTAACATAACTGATTGGTATTTTAAATTTCTCCTATTGCCATGTATTACCTATAGGTATATAGGTATATATGAACATCTGCAACAGCAGATCAAATTCCGTATTTCATAAACGCTTTTATCACAGCATAAGTGACGGCAACACCGCCGATGATTTTTATATAATCTCTAAATATTAAAATAAAATACCAAAACCCCTTGCCTCTTAACCCAGGCTTCGCTTTGCCTGTAATATTTAGCGGGCTTCGTATTGGATGAAAGCTATATATATATATATATATATATATATTGTATATATATATATATATATATATATATATATATATATATATATTATATATATATATATATTTACATCCCGCTATAGTTGTGAGGTCCGACCGTCCTACGAGCGTTGTGAGGACCAGTGCTTCCCTTGTACTTAAAAGGTCTTATTTGATACGGCCTTGCTCAATTCAAAATTAGCGTCAGTATGGTAAAGAGTATACTCGCTTAAAATCCATAATAACAAATTTTTTTGTGTGGCTGTATATTCGACAAAGTGAGGACCGATCATGCAGAGTACAAAGCGGGGTCCGTATATCCTGCAGCATGCACGGCATCTTATGAGGTCCGATTTTTGCATATATATTCATTAGACGCATTAAGTGAGGACCAGCAGTGTTGCCAAATCGTATCGATGTTGCGTTATAGAATTCAAGCGGCATGATTCGGCGGTATCAAATCATGACCAGTGGCGGATTTACGGGGGGGTTTTTGGGTACGGACCCCCCCTACGGAATCAGAAAAACCAAGTACCCGAAGAAAATATTAGAAGGCATTTTTCTTGAAAATGACTTCTAATATATTTGGACCACCAAAAATATTGGATATGAGGCAAAACTCGCCAAACATGCCACCTATCTGCCTCGACATCAGCCCAAACTCGGAAGAGTTGTATGTACTGTACTGTACAATATTTAACTAATTAAGTGACGCGTTTCGTATATACATAGCGTTCAGGATTTACAGTGGTTTAGTAATTTGCTTATATCTTTCACAAATATTAGGTAATCAATTTAAAATCAAACAAGATTTTGATGCTGTACGGCATATCCTACTTTAAAAATACAACCTCAAAGTTTTGTCAAAAAAATATCGATTTTTTGTTAAAAAAATACCATTTTTATTTTATTTTTTTGCTTAGTTTTAAGATTAAAGTATCCCAAAAACTTGTCTAAAATAGTTAATAATTGTTATTTTATTATTAATTGTTAATATTGTTAATTGTTATTTTATTTTTTTAGTTTTAAGATTAAAGTATCCCAAAAACTTGTCTAAAATAGTTAATAATTGTTAGTTTTTGATGAAATTTGGTATGTATACATTTTAAAGCATGTCGCATTCAGTGGCGTACTCGTTTATTTTTTATTTTTTTTTTACAAAAAATTACCCTAATATTTTTTTCCGAATTTTGACATAGAAAAAAAATGTTATAGTGGGCATCTGTCGGGTGACATTAAAAACAATTTTTACAGCTTACATAGAGTTTTTTATTCTCTCTTTTGAGCCTCTATTCATTAAAATCAAATTGCAAGTACAAAAGCTTCTGCTTTAGGTTTCCAGGGGCGTTATTATAATATGTATTAGTGGTTTTTCGGGATCTGCTCCGTGTTGTCGGTTTTTGGTTCTTAAAAGAACCGTATGTCTGACGACGTTTCGGTACAATCTCATGTACCATCTTCAGGTCTTATCTGCTGGGCTGCTGTTGCTGCTCTGTTTATTATGATATATCACAAACTTATAATAATGTTTTAAATTTGATGCTATGGATAAGTTTGTAATTATATTTCTTAGTATCACGTTATTGTCAAACGCGGATGAAAAGCTATGAAATGCCTATAGTTATAAAGCAAATGCTATATTTATAAAAACAAATTTGCTTTTAATTCATTTTAATTTTAGACACGTTTTTAAAAACGTGTCTAACTCTTAGATGGTAACATCCGACTGTCAGGCGGACGCCGAGCTTTGTTGTTTTACCGAATGAGTGGGGGTGGCTATAAAAGAATTTCCCTTTAGATGCGTTCTAGTTAGACGTCAGTGAATTCATAGTCATCGTCGCATCTCGCACGTCTGTGAGTCGGGTGTTACCTATAAAAGCTTATTAGAGCCCGTCTATTAGTCGGCTGTTACTGAAAACGTAAGTATTTTGTGTCCGTTCCTAAATCGGTTTACCAAAAAGACTTGTTAAAAATGGAAAACGTAAGGGGAAAACAGGTATGCCTTCTATTATCGTGTCAATAAAAACTATAATTCATTTTAATTACAGTCGCAAAATATGCCTTCACCTGTATCCGACAGAACTCGAAAAATTATACTACTAGTTTCTCCACCATTGCATAAAGACGACGTAAGTGACGAGGAATTCTTTTCTGATGATTCACTTATGAAAGACAAGGACCAAGTAGAAACCGAAGTTTTCGATGAAGAATTTTCCGATGTCAATGATGATTTATTATTAGGTAATGAAGAAACTATACAATACACGACAAACGATACAGATATGGACGCTGTAAATATAGAAAATATTGCTGAAGAAAAAGAAGACAGTGTAGATGATTTGCCTCTGAATTACTATGGCAAAGATCGGTGTTATGTTTGGAATAGTTTTGAACCAACGAGTTCTAGAACAACTGCGAGTCATAATATTATTAAAATGAAAATTCCTGCTTTGCAAGGTGAAGCAAAAAAATTCGACAATACTTCTACGTTGGAAAACGTATGGAGATTGCTATTTGACGAAACAATTATTAATGAAATAGTTACGCATACCAATCAAAAATTACACGCCATACGAGAAAAAATAAAAAATAATAAATCACCTAATTATAAAGACACAGACTCTATAGAAATAGAGGCCCTTATAGGTTTGTTGATGCTTTGTTCCATTTTTAAATCCGGTAAAGAGGACTTATCATCTCTTTTTTCGACTGGTGTTGGAGGTCGTCCAATATTTCGAGGAATAATATCTCTTAAACGTTGTCGGACACTTTTATTAGCCCTTCGATTTGATGATGCTCTTACTAGGCAAGCTAGAAAAGAAACCGATCCTGCTGCCGCTGTATCATTTATTTTTAACAGATTTATTTCCAACTGCCAAAAGAACTATACCATCGGCCATTATGCTTGCATAGATGAAATGTTGTTAGCATTTAGAGGAAAATGTCCTTTTAGAGTTTATATACCGAATAAGCCGGCGAAATACGGCATAAAAATTATGTGCCTCACTGATGCTAAGTCTTCCTATCTTTATAACGCGTATATATATACTGGCAAAGATAGTGATGGTGCCACTTTACCGGATAATGAAAAAACATTCTGTAAGCCAACTCAAGCTGTTCTCAGACTAGT